>CAWUFW010014611.1:0-405318 GCA_963921515.1 Calotriton arnoldi
ACATTTGACTTGTACATATGTTCCTGACCTCTAATCTCATAAAGAGATTAGTAGAGAGTGTTTATTAATAAATACATATATATTTGATATATATACCTGTGTGGTGTCTTTTCATTTGGTGATTCGAGAGATTGTGTGGTAAAACAAGCTGCTTTACATTCCTTCAAGACTTAGCCTGAAGGCTGCTCTCCACAGCTACCACTAGGATAGCTTTCTATAAAGGTTGTCTTAAACCTATCTACCATAAGAGTCGAATTGTTCTGGTGCAAGGTGTCCACTTTAATTAGTGAACAGCATATACCAGGCCAACTTCTCACACTTTCTGCTCAATTTTCACCTTTATCTTGCCTATTCCTGCTCATTGCTGATCTCTATTTAGCCTCTTTCTGTTCCTTGCTGGCCTCAATTTTGCCTCTTTCTGCTCATTGCTGACCTTTATTTTCCCTCTTTCTGCTCTTGTCTGATCTTGATTCTTCCTCTTTCTGTTCATTTCTGACCTTTATCTTGCATCTTGCTGCTCGTTTCTGACCTCTATTTCCCTCTTTCTGCTCGTTGCTGACCTTTATTCTGCCTCTTTCTGCTTGTTTCTGACCTTCATTCTGCCTCTTGTTGCTCATTTCTGACCTCTATTTTGCCTCTTTCTGACCTTTATTCTGTCTCTTTCGGTTCGTTTCTTACCTTTATTCTGCCTTCTCCTGCTTGTTTCTCATCTTTATTGAGCCTCTTTCTGCTCGTTTCTCACCTTTATCTTGCATCTTTATGCTCATTGCTAACTTTAATTCTGCCTCTTACTGCTTGTTTCTGACCTTTATTCTGCCTTTTTCTTCTTGTTTCTCACCTTTATTCAGCCTCTTGCTGATCGTTCTGCTCAGGAAGTAAAAGGTCCAAGAACACAAAAGAACATTCAAGAACAAAAATGCGACAGTGTCTGTAAAACACAATCTTTTAATTATATTTGTTCATCCCATTCATATCTAGGCGCAAATTATTTAAAGGATGCCAGGATTCCAAACAAATTAATTTATTGAAGCACAATAACAACGACAACAAATAATAATCATATATTCATATATGATTTTGAATGTGTTAACAGTCACATTTTCTTTATTAGTAAGAAGTAGTGGGGTACTGGAAAAAACTATTCGTTATGCTTTTTCTACCTCTAAAGTTGTGTCAGTCATTACATTGTCTCAAAGGCGTTAGACACCTGTGATTCCATGACCCCCAAATATTTTTCATTTTGACTTGTCACATTATGATAACATACTGAAAGGAGAAGCACCAAATAATCACACATATAAAATAAATACTATTGTTTTAAATAGAGAAATGTATAACTTATGGCATTCAGCAATTCGCCTTAGAGGTACTTCATTACTTTTCTAAATTTCTTTTTTTTAGTTTTATGTATGGCGAACTTGACCCGAAGGTATCAGGTATCAGAGCGCTTTACATGAGCACCAGTTACATTACACAAGGACACATTCATTTCTAATTAAGTCTATATTTATACCTTTCTTATTTGAAATACACATTCAGGCCCAGATGTACACATTTTTCACCCAGCGCAGCATAGCACCCACATTATTTTTGAATCTAGCAAGATTGGCTTTAAACTGGTGTTGCTCCGTCTGATAAATCTCAAAGGGGCTGGCTGCCCTGCGCGACACACAGTGTCACATCATGGTACATCTGTGAGTGTTCACTGTCTAGCATAGGGTTTATACTGGAGACATACCATTCCAGAACTAATTCCTACGTGTAAACAAACTCAGAAGGCTCCAGTGCATGGGATATGTGTTGTGCACTGCATCCCATATGGAATGGAATGATTTTTTGAAATTTTACCTTGCTTGAGCCTTCTTCTGCTAGGCAGAGCCTGGTCTTGCTATGCTTCATAGAGCCGGCTTTGCGTCAGAACCTGTGCATGCTTGCATTGATCCACCCTAGTAATGCCACCTTCAAGCAACAGTTTGTGTGATCTGTAACATTCACCTTCCCATTGGAAAATACCTTTTGCTCTGAATAGTAAATAGCATGCGCCACTTTGTGGATGCTTGCACAGGCATAGCCTTAGTAAACCTTGGCCTTCTTCTCTTTCCAACAAACGCTTCCATCTTACACTATTTCAACAGTGTGACTCAATTTTTTCAATTTCCATAAATGTTGGCTGTCTAGGATCATCATAATGATCTGAAAAAACCTTTGTTGTGAGCCGTAGGTGGTAATCTTTTATTATTTACCATGGTAGTTCTCTGGTGCACCAACTTATGCTCATTGTTGTGTGCTGTACCGGGCAATGAGCAAAATTATTCTAGAATTTTTTTTATTTCCTATGCAAATCTTGGTTGAGAGTTTACTGATATTGTAGTCAGTAAAATAACTTGAATCGCAACACCTGTTACTTGGTGGTGGGGCCGGGTTGGGGGATTCGACAGACGACCACGAGGGAAAATCAAATAAATAATTAATTTTCCCTCGTCTTGATCTGTCGAAATACCCCTCCTTCCCCACCCGGACCCAAAGCCCCAACGCTCTTACCTGCACGGGCCGCGGTTGAGTTCATGCCATGTTTTCTATTGGAGCTATACATGGGCCGCTTGTCAGTGATGCTCTCTCATAGCCACATTTTACCTTTGACCCCTACATGTGTCCTGCGTTTGTGCAAAATCAGAATACGCTACACCTTTGGTTATCATGTGGTCCTTATGGTTAAACTACGTGACTAATAATAATAGGGTTGGGCCATCATCCTGGTGTCTAGATGATCTGTCAGTCAGGAGGAAGGGTGGTCCCTAATTGTCAATGCAACAAAAACCATCTATTAGCAATTGTGAATTTACAAAATAACCAATTTCTTTCTTGAGTGAACGTTGTGCAAATAGTCCATGAAACTGCAAGTTTTCTAACAAAATGTAAGGATTTTGGGGCCTTAAGTTAATCATTTAGTAACACAGGAAACGCAAGAGGAGCACCGAGAACAAAGACAGCAAGAGGAACAAGAAGAACAAGCAGGGAAATAGGAGAAAAGTTTGACAATGATCGCGGGGAGAGACAGCGCCAGGACGATCCACTGGATGATCAAGATGGAGAACGTAAATAGGTAGACGGTTCTGTTGCAGTTCGTGTAGTTGGGGTACAGCGGGAAAGTCCAGACGCTCCCTGTTGGGTGAAAAACTGAGATTTATCATATCCCCAACACTAATCTCGGATCCTTACCGACCCATCTGTTGTGTAAATCAACCTCTAAAATAATCCTACATTTTTTACTAACCCACATTTCCACAAAACCCATGAGTGCAACAGCCACCACGTGTCACTTAAAACTCTAATGTGTATAACTCCCTTTTCCTGGCATAAGATATAATCTCCAGAAGGTACATTGGTACCAATGATAAAACTATGAATCTTTCAGTTAAACAGTTATATAATATAAGCTTGAAGACACTGTATATTTGATTTACATGAAACAATTTGACCAAAGCCCTCTAACCCATGAGGGGGGGATTAGAAGACTATGACATTAAATATCACAAAATATACGTGTAAAATTTCACTTTAAATATTTACCATGGAAATAACAGAAAGCATCAGGAAGCATTTAGATAGCGTAACCTTTTTGGAGAAGAAATTGTTTGCAATCAGGAAGTCCCAGGAAGCAGTCATGGGGTGGCTACAGTAAAACTGGTTGCACCTTAGCGGTACTAAGTGAGATGTGTCGTAGATTAAAGAAAATCTCTCCGAAGTCCCTTCTTCAGGTGTTTTCACTCAGTGGGGCAATCTCTGACCCAACTGATAAAAGTTCGAAACTTTAAGGCCAATCCACAGCACCTCCTATCAATGTATGCAGATCTCAATGATTTTTCTTCTATGGATTTTACCTGTCCACACCCATTTTCTAAGTTAACCAGACCTTTTTTAAAGCTGCATCTGTCAGTACAAAATATCTGCCCATGTAAAGCACTGCGATAACCTCTGGGGCTACATCAACCCAATGTAAATATCGCTAATAAAATGCAAAAAATAAGAGATCTGGAAGCAGGAAAATATATAATATTTTAAACGATGCTTCAAAAATTACATCCAGCCCAATTTTAGCAACCACTTTAAGTGCTCTTAAATAAAAAGTACACAATGAATCTGAGTTTTTTACTCAAATATAGAATGTATCACTTTTCTTACCTTGCCCAAAAATTTAAATCCTGGTGGGTATTTGCTGTTGTGATGTTTATAAATTGAACAACTAGCCATTCAGAAACAGGAGCCTATCAGGTCACTTTATCAGTAAGTATATTGATAATGATAATCAATATATCCACCCCTTCTGCTCATTCACAATCTTGTAAATGGCTTGTCGTGCTGTGCGCTCTCATATTAAAGCCCTTTCTTCATCCACCATCTCATGGATGGCACTTTGTGTTTATAAATTATCTTGCAAATGGACTGCTAATTTCATTAGTTATCTTGTGATTGATAGCTTCCAATCGTTTGATAATAACTTTCCCTAGAACTGTACGACATAAGTAAAGGTATTACCTGCGATAAGCCAAGCAAACCAAAAGAGGCTCAACAGTGCAAGGATGCCATAGACGAGCTTATTTGGCCTCAGTCCAGCCACAATAGAGAGGAGGGACATGACGATGACAGTGACGCCATTGACGATGAGGTAGATAGGGATGAAGCGTTGCGCTGGGCATTGATTCAGATAAACAGAACCTGTAAGTATGAAAATAACAGATCAGTGAAAAAACTACATTAGGTGTTGCATTACAGAGCAACGGAAAATTGCCAAAGAAATCTTCAGTAGGGTGGTTGATATTTAGTTTTTCTTCTACCAGGAAATAACACTTTGCCAGATACTCCAGACTCACCTGATAGGAGGAACTAGTCTTATTAAAATGTTATAGAATGCAGACAGTGTGGCCTCAGATCTCCAGGACACTAAGCACATTCCTAGACAAAACCATGCTGGGAGTTGCAGTTGTGTGGTTTGTTGTTGAAAGACTATGGACCTCATTACAAGTTAGGTCAGTTAAGGCATTTACCACACTTGGTAATACCATTACCCCAGGATGAGGTATTTACCACCACAGTTATGTTAAATGCCTCCTCTTCCTAGTTTTCATCTTGCAACTGAGACATAACATGTAAAATAATTATGGTAGCACACCAAATTCTGGTTTGCTTGTCTTTCGGTTCAGGGAGGACCTGGCTTGGCAGTTCGGGCTGGACTGTTCCTATTGGAGCAGGGTCAAGGTTGATTTGCATATAGCTGGGTCCAAACTGAGTCGGCATTGTGTGCAAAATAACGATGGATTGGGATGCGGCCTGAGTGATTACCATGGCTGAGATTAATTCAAGCATTCCATCCATCACTGTTTTGTATACACACCAAATTCCACATATTTTGCCATTTCTAAAGGCCTTTTCCTTAATATATTCTATCAGGGAAAACTGTGAGGGTATGTTTATCACACAACTCAGAATCCCTATCCCTTAGTTTACAAGGGGATCAGAATTTAGCCCTGAACTTGAAATGGGGGCCTAAAGCAGTTTAACTCAAAAACATATGATTTAACACACCTTCTGACTTGACTCTAGTTTTCTTTTTAAACCACCTGTGCCGTGTCACCTTCTTTTTCTCATTCTTTTCTCCTCCCTTTCTCCAATCCTCATCCCCACCTTTGCTTTGTTCTTTTGCTCTCATTCTAGCCCTCTTCCAATCAATCATTTCTATTGGACCCTCTCTTTCTCTTTCTTTCTCTCCCTGTCTCTCACTCTCTCCTTCACTCACTCACTCTCTCGTCTTACCGCTCAGTTTATGTTCTAGCTAACTCTTTCAATCTATTATTTTAATTGTATTTTACATGCTTTTCTTATAACTCATCGGATCATTTTGGGATCACATGACAATCCATGACTTATACTACTGACTCAATTGTAAGTTGTGAGGCATTATATAACAACTGCAGTCACACCTCAGAGCTCTCACAAAAATGTGACATGAAAGAGCTCATGCTTATCAGCAGAATCATAGCAAGAATGTTAATGAAATCCTATCCTATGAAAATTATAGAGTATATGTTTAGGATGTTTGAATCTAAACACAGAAACCAACGTGATTCTCTCCAATGAGTTACCTGCAATAATTTTAAGGGGTGAGGTGAGTAACATCCTGAATATTGGCAGAGGTTCCCTCAACCTCTTGCCCTTCGGGGATGTGAGAACTATTTTTAAGAGACACTCAATTTATTCACTATGACAGCTCTCTTTAGACTATTGGGAAACATTTGAGTCCCTCCCGGCTACTCAGACATTTGTCTCAGTGCATTTTGGTGCTTGCAGTTCTGTTCTTCCAAAAGAAAAAAAAAAAGTGCTGAAGGGCGAGTAGCATTAGGGTTTTGGCCAAAAGAGGTATTTAAAAAGAACTATCCAGAGATGTTGTTTGGGCCTGTTTCCAACAGAGACTATTTTACATGTATCTATTGAGTTTCAAAACATAGCAATTGGCCAACAGTCCAGAGATATCTCCTTTATAGGGTGAAATTAAGGATGCCTTAGTTGGTGGAGAGGTTGGGGTGGGCCTGTCGCTGGAGATAACCCCTTGGTGGGGTGTAGTATGGACTTAATGATCTACCACAAAGTGTCACAGCAGTTCTGCTCGAGTACTAACAAATTCTTTCTTAAAAGAGATGCACAAAGATCGACCACGTCCTCGTTAATGAGGTAGATCCCAAATCGCATGCCGTACACCAAATACGGCATTACTAGTCAACAGGTTATAAGTATGTATCCATTCAGCATAAAATAAACTTTCCAGGGGTGGTATCTCTTAATCTCATGAGGTGAACTGGAAAAAGGGATGAAAATAGGATAGAAAAAGGGATGCATATGTCAGGGTGGAGGGGAGACGAAAGAGTACAAAGAGGCAATGAGATCCTTTGATCTTACCAATGACAATCTCAGCGATGCTCAGTGCTATCCAAACAAGTGACATTAGACCAAGAAGCCATTCTGAAAAAGAAGAAAACATATCAATCTCTGAAATGCCTACTGCTACTCATCTGTGATACTAAAGGTGGAAGCTATTTAGAAAAGTTAAATCAACAAAAACCAACATTCAAATTAAACGTTCAGTCCCTAACCACCTCACCTTCTCGCCAACAACAGGTTAGCATCAAAAACAGAGCTGATTTAAAGGGCATCCGGACCCCACTTATTTCTAAAATTCTCATCTATTCATTTCTTATAATTCTCAGCCCTTTACTTCTTGTAATTCTCTGTGAAACATGTTTCAAGTCACACAGCAAGTGATTTTTCTTTTTAGTTCATTTCAAACGTATTTTTTGCATATTTATTGCTCTTTCCTATTTTAAGCAGTGAATTATAATTTCCAATTGCAAAATAAGTTCATACCAAACTGTTACTCTACTTTGTAAGTTACGAACTATGTAAAATCTTTTTTGCCAGCACGCGTTTCACTCTAGGTTTCATTACCTGTGTGCTCTCTGAAGGCAAGTCTAGGCATCCGACTCAATATGTGCCTTTTATTCTAAGAATATATCGAAGGAAACCCCAGATCTCTCTTCTAAGTTGTTACTGAATCGCAAGATTGGTTTGCGATTCGGTATTTGGAAGGAGTGTTTAGGGCATCCCTTCCAAATAGCGATTCGCAGTGGTATGTATTAATGTTTTGGGACCAAATTTCGTTCACAAAACATAAATATTGTACCACCAATTCAAAGTTGGTGGTAACCCATTCAAAATAGGAATGGATACCATGGGACCACTTTCCCTTTGAGAACGTAACACAAATATTTTTAAGAGCGGGCAGTGGTCCCATAGACCACTGCCTACTCTTAAAAAATGAATTTTAAGCGTTTCATTCTTTTCTTTTGAAACATCCCGTTTTTCATAAAGTTAAACGGCTGCATTTCAAACGCTATCACAGACTAGGTGGTCTGCGGACCCTAGCAGGCCACTATCCCTGTGATGGCTATCATTCCTAATGGGTCGCAAACTGCGACCTATCTCATTAATATTTATGAGGTAGGTCAATTTACGACCCATTAGGAATCGCTAATTGAAACTCAACAAGTTTCATACCTTAGGAATAGTGATTTCACAATTGCGATTTGCAGGAAATCGCAATTAGGAAATCACTATTCCCAATGTTTGTACATCTGGACCATAGTGGACTCCACCATCACCCCAAGAAGGCAATTCTCCATACAACCACCTGCCTCAGTGTGACCACATCATCCCTATCTTCACGGCTCCTCTGTGGCTCCCACCCCCATTATGCATTAAGTTCAAAACGTTTTGTATCATTTAGTAGATGATCTATTCAAGCAAATCTAGCTAACCAGCTGAAAACAACCTTCTTTCCAGGCCCCAGCCTCAGCAAATAGCTGCTGTAAATCATTGATTGAATACTAACACCCAAAGCTGTGGTATCCATTCTCATAGAAGTAGTGTCTGGGGGACTGCTTCCACTTTGCGAATGTGGGCTATTGGGAATGGGGAGCCGTCAGAGTTCCAAGGTACTGCTGCATGCACCCAGCAAGGCATTTGCCAAATGCGTATTCTATTTTTTTATTGCAGCTCCTGTTCTTTAAAGCGCAGGAAGTGGAATGATAAAATAAAATGTTGTTTAAGAATGCAAAGGCAGGGATGAGGTCCGCTGCCCCTTGCAGTCCTCCATCCTTACCATTTTGCACCATTTGCAGACAGAAACCTGCCTCATTGATGTTAATAGGACAAGATTCTGCAAATCCTACTGAATGCTCATTTTGTGCTCAAGAGTAATATAGCTATTACAGTGGAAAAGGAAGGTATGGTAAACAAGGCGTTCGGTGTGTACAAACACCAACTGCCTTGCGATTCAGCCCATAGTACATCTGGGGCCGTATAACAAATATGGTGGCTATCCCTCTTTGTGCAATGGTGCACCTTTGAATAGGTGCACTGTGCGCAAACAGGGAAAGCGCGTAATATTACCATGAATGCTCTGCCCCCAGGGCAGCCGCGAACCAGTGCTGCTCTGGGGGCAGCGCATTCAAGAGAAATAAAGCGCAGCTGCTCAAAGCCGCTCCGTGTTTCACTGTGCAGGTGGCACCGGCTTGCACTTTCAAGAGAGGTGACAGATACCCTTGCAGGTGGGTGCAGTGAGTGACTGCACCCGCCCACAAGGGGATGTCTGTGAGGTCCATGGGACCCCCTTTGTCCCCTCTAGAAGGCTGCCTTTAGCAGGCGCCTCCTAAAGTCTTGTCTGCGTCCAAAATAGGGCACAGGCACAGAGGCGAATTGATTCCCTCATTTGCATGGGCTCACGCCTCCATGCAAATGAGGAAACACCCTCTGATGATAACGCTGGTGTTCCATGTGCGCCAGAGCTATCTGTAATACAGAATGGGCCGCAGAAGCATCTGAGGCCCCTTCTGTAATACCAAAGTGTCCCGGGGGTGCACAAAGCGGGCGCACATGCCCTTTGCACCCCTGAGGCACTCTGTGTAATACGGCTCCAGGTCCCCAAAACCACAGGGACTTGGAGACTGCAATAACCTGTCAACTGTGAAGATGTTTGTGCCGGATGGTATGTCAAGGTATGAATGGAGATGAGGGTGAAGGCTCCATCAGTGAGCCATTCATGGAAAAGCTCAGCAGTGACTACGCATAAAGGTGGAACTAATTCATGTGCACTTGTGAGAAAAGCAGTGACAGGAAACTTATTTTTCCGAATAGAAGGATTTCCATTTCCAGAGGAACTCAACCATCAAACACCAAGTACTCTCCAACACCAAGAAAGTCCCAAAATAAAATGATAACCTTAGTTAAACCAAATACTCACTGAAACACTGAGTGGCACAGCAACAGCAACTCTTGACTGATGTATCCTGTGCAAACATAAGACAGTGATTGCATTAGAACTGAGATCAAGCTTGGCATTAAGCAGCTTTGGGTCTGCCTTGTACTAGCAGGGAGCTGTGATAGGCTCAAATGTTAATTAAAAATAACAGTAACCAACGAGATGAATTTGCCATTGAGTGCTCATGCTGTACCATACGTCCTCTTTGTGTTTCACAGTGGCAATTGTGAGCATTGCATCTGTCCTTGCACAGCCAAGAAAGAATGTTAAATGTGAAAGAGAACCACACTTCCAATCTTCTTTTTCAAGTATACTAGAAGCCCTTATTGATTCCATATTGATATTTTTTGATGTTTCTACTTTTTTTACATCTGTCTATTTACCTGGCAGTCCTGATGCACTCTGTCTTGGGCCATGACTCTGTTGTTTGTCGGCTTTCTTCGGATTCAGTCCCACGGCACACCAAGGATGTCCTTATGAGCCAATGATTTACCGTTTTTCTTGTTGGCCGACCTGCAGAAAAATTAGGATTAATTAGTTTGATAATCCCAAATGCACAACTTTGTTTGATATATTTTGTTCAGCTCAACTCCACTCTTTCTTTCTATTGGTCTCTCTTGCCATCTCACTCCTGACTGCCTTGAACTCTTTTTCTTTGTTGTCAGTGCTTCTTTCCCTGTTTTATGCTGCATTCTGCCACTTTATTTCACTCATTAGCTTGCTTTACCTTTCTTGCTCACTTTTCCATTCACTTGTATGTCAGAATATAGACCAAAGAAATATCATGCTGCAAGAATGTTGTAACCAAAAATATCTACTACAAAAATATTGTTTAGGTACGTTCCAGGGAGGAAGTAGAACATGAAAATACCTCCACTTTAACCATAACTCTGATCACAACCAGCATGCCAAGTGAGCAAACCTGCCCTTAGGAAATTTTGTTTACCTTCTCATCCTCCTTCCATCAATTCATAAATTCATGCTTTCCCCATTTATATATTAATCCAATCATCCATCCATCCTTACTTTCTTCCTTTCACCATCGTTCCTTACAAGCTTCCCCATCTGCCCATTCTTCATCCTTCCCACCATTTACCCTTTTATCTGTTGATCGTTTCACTCTTCCATCTATCCTTGTGCCCTTCCATCTACCTAATCTTTCATGCATCCATCCATTCAGTCTTTCACCCTTCCATCCTACTTTTCACCTTTTCTTCATTATATCTTTCGACATTTACTTCCTTTCTTGCATCCTTCCTTTGACCACCAGCTCTTTCCTCTCTCTTTCCATCTACCCATTTTTATGTCCCTCATCCTTATTTTGTTCTTTCTTACTATTCTTTCACATGCTCACTTTTTTATTTCACCCTCTGTGTCTTTCCCCTATTTTAATCATTTCATCATTTCTCTGTTTATTTTGCTATGAATGTTAACCCACCTACCAAACCTCTATGTCCATTTTTTACCTAATAGTATTTATTAGCATTTTGTTTGCTGACTTGCAGACAGGAAAGTACCATAAATATCTAACTAACGTTTTCGGGGAACCCTGCCTCTGCCAGGAAGAGGCGGGGCAGGCCACCCCCCTTGGTCTTGCGGCCGAGTTGCAAATCCCCATGCTAAATAAGGTAAACTCTTAGGAACATATATCTACTGACTTTTTTGGTGCCTGTTTGGTTGTCCTTTCAAACTGAGACCTTGTATGCCAAAGACCGGATCCAGTACTCATCATCGAATAGTCTCCCCCGACCGAGGCAAGCGGTATTAGGCATTTCAAGTAATATTAACCCCTTGTGGTTTTCCCACGTAAGCTTGTAGCCTGGCCAATTGTTTGTGATTTTTGGAGGGAAGGCTGTTATTTGTAGTATGATTATTTAGTTGAAGTACCTGCAGAGTGATATTTAACCTGTCGACCGTTGGGGAAAAGGAAAAGCACCGAAAAACTCACTGGTGAACCAACCGGGAAAAAAGCAGTAGACTGTCCATCCTACAGCAGTACCATACAAGATATAGACCAGCTTATAGAGGAGGTAGATCAAATCCTTCAACCTGATGCTTCTGGTGCTAAGCCAAAAAAGACACAAATTGCCCGGTTGCTTAAAAAAGTTGGGAAGTGCAAATGATCTCCTTTTATGGCAATTAGCTCAATTAGAAATTCCCGGGGGGAGTCCACTATCAGCAGTTCTCCGTTGTGTATTTCTTCTAATTCATCTAAATATCATATTCCACTAGAACCTGTGGTTACATGCTCTAATCATTTTTCAGTTTTGGCCTCTAATAATACGCCACCAAATGACTCTGGAGCGTTTGCTGACCCCCACAACGGTCAGATGTAGCGGATGACACCTGTGCCCAAATCAAAGAACTATGGGTAGTTATCAATTCTTTATGGGCTGAGGCCGAGGCCCTATGTGACGAGTTACAATCCTCGCCGAAATACCAGCACAGTGAAAACCTATCGACAAGTCAGGTTGACGGTTGCAAGGATTCCTATTACCAGGGTCCATTACTTTACCCTGATTTTACTCCTACACCTATACTGCCTCACCCTAGTGTCCAATTGTCAATTGTCTAATACTAACCCTAATGCTTTTTCCCACAGCTGTATGTTATATATGACTGGTAACCCAAGTTGCCCTTGTGTGTCAAAGAAGATGACGCTTCCCTGATAAATTAGATGACGCACTGGATTAGAGACGTGAGGAAATGCTGCGCTGTAATACATTCCGACATAATTAGAGTGAGTCGTATTTCACACTCTGACTCATTTGACTGCATTAGTTTACAGTTCTCACATTATGCTTTTGTGAATGGTCTATTGTCTTTACAGGCACAAACCTCTACCCCCAATAACTCCCAGATACCGTTCAAATTGAGGGTTCCCCTACTGCAGAGCCAGGAGCACCCTCGAACCACCTCTTCTATTTCTTGTGTGGATTGACTGGATTGTCCTGTGAATCCTTCATCAATTGGTAGTCATGACCTAAAGCAGCCCCGAGCGCAGGTTCCTCCAACTAGTTCTTGCCCCTTGCAAAGTGAACAATTGTTCCACTCTCTAGACGTGCAAGTCTAATGATTTTTTTATCATCTCTTGGAACATTGAGGGACTGGGGAGTAAGTTTGCCCAGGGGGACTTAGGGCCCTTTATAGACACAGCCAATATTATTATGTTTAAAGAGTCCTGGGAGGTTGTCCCAACCCATAGACTAGGGTATAAGACATTTCATGTGCCTGCTCGCAAACCCAAACCCGGTAGACTCTCAGGCGGTTTATCGACATGGGTTAAGAGCTCTCCGGGATACCATGTTAAGCAACTGCCAATCGATTCACCGGATCTACTTGGCCTCGAGGTTGCCCTTCAGGAAAATGTAACACTACTGCTTTTTTAATGTTTATAGCAGGAGCATTCCCAAGTAAGCAGAGTCTTCCATTCTAGACCAACTGAGTAATATTACTAACTCAAAATCCAAGTGGTAGGTAGTAGTAATTGTAGCCGGGGGTTTTAACACATTTTGAACCTACCACCCTCCAAAGGGAAATAACTGGTGACGAAGATCAATACTAGGGTATTCCCCAGATTGCGGGTCCTTGTCTAAAGTTCACCTCAAAGGTAGCCCTGCAGTTGCTGGACCTCTGTATATGTTGTCATCTGAGGGCCTGCAATGGCAGGGCAAAATCCTATGTAGAGAGGCGCCCAACTTTAAAAGAAATTTCAGCCAGTGTTGTACTGATTATTTTCTTGTGGACCTCCGATTCTGGGAACTCATTATAGATATGGAGGTCATACATAGGGCGGAGAGTGGTCATTTTCCTCTGTTCCTTACACTGCATGACAATACAGACAGGGCAAACAGGGCCCCTTGATTAACTTGTGGTGAATTATAAGTTAGCAATAATTGAAGGAAGGTCAGATGGGAGACCGTATTAAATAATGAGAATACATACGCCCACATACACCAGGGCCTGGCCCCCATCTTCGTCCTATTAACACATCCTGAGGTGCCTTCCGATAGGGTAATAGACGTCCATGCTAAATGGTTTGAGGAGTTAAGAATCAGGATTTTTACTAAACCCTACTCAAATAAGAACTCTACTGTGACTGCAGCACACTCGTGGTTTAACAGAAATTGGAGAATAGCAAAGAGCCACCTCCTCCGTGCCATCAAGGGAGTGCTGCCAAATGATATCCAGTCTGCTAGGGCCAACTATAAAGCAGTCAAAAAATGTGCAAAATCAAACTGGGATATGGCCATTTGGATCGAAACGTTGACCGCTGTGTACTTAGGGAATCAGGCAGCCTTCTGGCATGTCGTCTCACAAGGCTCCAAGACAGTGAGGGCGAAACCTGAATCTAACATTGTTCCCCAGGACTGGGTAACCCACTTTAAAACCCTATACGCCTCTTCTTCCTCCCACCCCAATCCAGAGACCCACGATAACTATGGCCCCTTACCGGCCACAACACTCGGTCTCATTATCTACAACTCTGACTCCTCCAGAGATGAAGAATTTTTCACTCTGCTGGAAATCTGTAATGCCATTAAATCGCAGAAGTCTGAGAAAGCCCCTAGGCAGCATTGAATTCCAGTGGGCCTGTTCATCTCCGAATCCACTATTTTGTCACCATACCTTACCTGTGTCGATAACGCCATCATGGCAGGAGCAGACATCCCAACATCTTGGAAAGGTGCAGAAATAATCTCTATCCACAAAAAAGGCCTAAAGACAGACCCGGCAAATTATCTCCAAATAAGTCTCATCGACCCCAGTCAAAAAATAAGCTAATACTACAGCGATTGTTACTCTGGATCAATGAAACCAAGATTCTGACATCATTTCAAGCCGGATTCCACACCAAAACTAGTATGGCCAACCAGATTTTTAGGTTCCGACTAATAAGTTGGAAGGAGGTCGACTTAAATGGGGGCAGTCTTTATGTCGCTTTTGTTGACCTTAAGGCGGCATTCGACATGGTCCATAGAGATAAACTATGGTGTATTCTCAGACCTGGGACTCCCTGGCCCCCTTCTTAATATCATTATTTGGCTCCACTGAAGTTAATTCTGCCCAAATCCGTTGAGGAGTCAATGGGGAAACCACTGATGCTTTTGGGATAGATAAGGGGGTAAGGTAAGGCTGTGTACTTGCTCCCATGCTGCTTTTGCTGTTCGTTAATGGGTGTATTGACTATCTACTGGCCTGCGACAATGATTCCCCGGTACTAGGAGCAACCAAGAAACCTGCCTTGTTGTTCGCAGACGATACGTTGTTGGCATTTAAGACTCCTAAAGGCCTGGAGACTCTCCTGAAGAACTTCAATTTAGTTTTCTCAGACCATGGCCTAGCAATCAATGAAAGCAAAACTAAGTTTATGGCCACCCACCTCTACAGAGGCTTTAGAGGAAATATATCCCTTGAGGGGATCGAACTAGAGTGAGTGACAGACTTTGACTACCTTGGCACACGCTTATCCAGCTGCAACACCTGGGTCAACTACTTTGCAAAAAGCACTCTCATTTTGAAACACAGGGCAGCTGCTATTTTAAAATTTGTAAGTAAGACAAACTCGCACCCAGTCTCCACCCTTCTCGAAGTCTGGAGGGCCCAAGCCACAGCTGCCGCTACATATGGTGCAGAGCTCTGGGGCCAAAGAAATCTAAATGGCATGGAAAAAGCTGAGAATAATTTCCTGAGAGCCGCCCTCAAATTACCCCTAAGTACTCCATTAGCCTTTAAACAAGACTTAGGGTTATGGTCTATAGTTTCCGTAACCCGCCTAAAGCCAATCCTTTATTGGTGTTGTGTATGATCCACTCCTGAATTGGAGCACTACAGGGCAGGTTTGAGTGATGTCTTGAACAGATCACAGGGCGGGACGAAAAATCCAGTGATTGGCTTATGTGAAGCCGTTTCTCAGCTCCAGGGGTTTGCATCAGTATTGACTAGATCCAAGCTCTATTACTCCCCTCGCTATAAAAAAGCTGACGTTTGCCTACTGGGAGAGCAAGGAGGTTAAACTATGTAACCAGATAGGCCTGGGGCACCCGACTGAAAGCTTCCTTGAGTTCAAGCCAGTACCACTGTTTGAGAATTACATGGATGAGATAGATCCTCTAGTAACGAAAGCACTTTATTTAAGGTTCTGGCTAGGTTCACTCCCTCTTACTACACTCACATTCAAATGGAAACGTGACCAAGCTGGATCTAAAATGTGTCCTTTATCTGGCTAGGGTGAAGAAATGTCCGACCATCTCCTGTTCCTTTGCCCTACCTACAAATAGCGGAAACGCTGATAGCTCCCCTACGTCGCTATCTAGGAGCCCGCCAGTATAAGATAGCCTCGAGGATCTGTAGAGTAGATGCCTCCTCTGTTAAAGTTTCTCTGTAGGCAAGTATCTCTAGAGTATTTGGCCCAATCGGAGCAGAATCCTCTCTGCCCCTACTTCAAACAACATGGCGGACCCTTGGTAGGCAGTACCTAAGCCTCTGACTGGTCAGACACAAATGTACTTTAATGTATGGTACAGTTTTTTTGTTTTTACTTAACTGGTGCTATTTTTGAGTGCCTAATTCATCCATCTTAAATTAATTGTTTTTTTACTCTATAGTTATCAAAGCTGTTTGGTTTTATTGTTTTTATAAATCTAGTGCTATTACTGAGTATGTAACACATCATGAATTGTTTTTATCCTTTTAAGGTATGATGTATTTGTACTTGAACTGATGAATTGTTACTTTTATGGTCTATGACCGAAATAAAGTACCAAAATGAAATGAAATGACTGACTCAGAGGGTCTTAAAGACAAATTTCTTAAACTAGAGAGGCTTAAGAAGACTGAGAACTCTAGGTGGTGGGACAGCGCCACCCTCAAACAATATCTGAGACTTAGTAGAGTACCAAGGGGTCTACGTTCTCAGATCTTCCCCACGTTCGATGAGTTAGATGACGATTTACTAGCTAAATGGGAAGAAACTCTCACTTCCAACTCAAACACACTGATTAACATTTTAATAGAGAGCGCTGAACGTAAGGTAACGAAACTCCAAACTGAAATAGCAATTCTTGAAAAAGAAATAACTGATCTCAACTTGAAGGAGGCTACTGAAAAAAACTATGTCATTCTCAATGACATCCTGACTAAACATCAAAACGAAATCAAAGACAGGAAAGCTAGACAATTAAAAAGGGACGAAGCGGATTACAGGGAGGGACGGGTTTTCACTTTTGCCAGAAAATACGACAAGATAGTTCAAAGTGCCCCACAAGGAGACAGACATATTAGAACAGTCACTCCGTCTCTTTCATCTAGTGTATCCTCTCTCAACACTATCTCAACCAGTGATAGTGAAAGTGAGAATTCAACCAACAATCCCAACAAACAAGGCCCAACTACATCGGCTTTTTTAAGGGAGGTTCTAGCCATACGCAAGGAAAACAGGTCTCAGCAAAGACAAGGATTCCAAGACAGAAAACACGTAGAGGAAAAAGGGCAGGATTCAGAAAATTACAGACAGAAACTCAGGTCCGGAGAAGGGAAGAACAAATAGACCAACCGGATCCCGGTATACAGGTGGTCAACCTCTCCTCTCAGAATCTTGACAGTGGTATGGTCTCATTACTCAGCAGAGGCCTGAGCTTCAATCCCCACGAGAAAGGTGACACTTGTAGACACAAAGTAGACCTATTTAAATTCGTCAGAGGTTTGAAAATCAAAAAACACTTTTGTGGTACTCCACCCGCTACCAAGAGCATTAGAAACATTTGCATTGAGAATTCATCTGGCATGCAAAGTATTAGGGACATCCAAGATACACATCTACTTTTATCCCTGACTGACTCAGACGATACATCCATTACTATGGAGAATCTTCTACAAGAACTGGATATTGAAACAGATTTGACACAGAGTAGTGGCCTCAAGACTAAGTCTAAATGGACGCCTATACTTCCAGGGGGCAATTCTGTAGACACTTTCTACAATCTAGTATTGGCTGACATAGATAAACATGAACTCAAGGTTCTCAACACCAAACATAGAACCAAGGACAACCTACGTAGAGAGGAAAGAATCGCTTTGAAGACCTTAACATCCAACACCAACATCATAATCAAAGAAGCCGACAAAGGCGGCAATGTGGTGGTCATGAACCGGTCAGACTACCACAACGAAATTCTATCCCAACTACGGGACACGTCCTGTTATGAGCGACTGACCTATAATCCTACTAGCGTACTGGTCACCAAAATTAACAAAAGCCTCTTAGATTGGCACACATTGGGTCTCATTGATGATCAGGAGCTCCTTTATCTTAAGATACACAGACCTGCATTCCCCTGGTTATACACCTTGCCTAAGATACATAAGCCAGCACCATTTCCACCGGGGAGACCCATAGTCTCTGGCATTGGTGGTCCCACGGAGAAACTCGCACAATATGTCGACCTCTTTCTTGGACCAATGGTCAAGAATCTTCCTTCACACATCCAGGACACCAAACATATCCTGAGTATCCTGGATGATCTCCAATGGCAACCAGGTATGATATTGGCCACCCTCGATGTGGTTTCCCTGTATACCACCATTGAACCCGAGCTAGGACTAGAAGCCATCACTGGCTTGCTTCACAATAGGCCAGCCCCCTATGGCAACATACTAACATGCTCACTGCCATGATGGAAATCATCTTAAACAACAACTTTTTCATGTATGACAACATCTGGTACAAACAAAACAAGGGTGTGGCCATGGGCTCTAAGTTCTCTCCATCGTTTGCTAACCTGTACATGGGTGTCTTGGAATCCAAATGGATTTGGAGTCCCTTAGGGGCTCCATGGGTTGATTCCATAATCTACTGGGGGCGTTACATAGACGATTGTCTGCTATTATGGTCTGGGTCACAACACCTACTAGATGAATTTTGCAGCCACTTGAACTCCAACTCCATGAACATGAGATTCACTAGCCAGTCCAGTACCACCTGCATAACATTCCTTGATGTAGAGATTTATATCAAGTCAGATACATTACACAGTCGGTTACACAGAAAAGAAACATCATGCAATTCCATCCTACACGCTGACAGCTCACACCCACCCCATCAAATTGCAGCCATCCCATATGGGGAATTTGTCAGGGCTAGGAGGAATTGTAGTGACCAACTTGAGTTTCAAACATGTTTGGCAGACATGAAACAGAGATTTAAAGCCAGAGGCTATAATGCTCACACCATTCGCAAAGCAGAAAAGAGAATCAACAACATAGATAGGCAGGGCACACTACTCAATGCAAGGACAGCCACCCAACAAGACCAACCTGTTAGACTCATTACTGACTATAGTGATATGGGTCTTACTATGAGGAGAAGCCTAAATAAACATTGGGGCATTCTACAGGCAGATACCACCCTCAGAGAGGTTATCACTAAAAACCACTGATCACCTACAGGCGTGGGAGAACACTTAGAACCAGACTCAGCCCTAGTGTTCCGTCTCCCCTTATCGACCACTCATGGCTTACTCCTCACACGCTGGGGTTTTTCAAATGTGGCTGTTGCGGGGTATGCAGACTGGCCAATGATGGAGTCAGACAGTTCGCAGCCGTGAACAACCAACAATACAAAATCAAGCACAACATCAACTGCAATACTAAATTCGTGGTATATAGCCTGGAATGTGCCTGCAAACGCTGGTACATTGGAAGTACCATCAGACCACTAAAGGAACGAATTGGTGAACATATCAGGGCCTTAAATCACCAGGACAGCAGATATCCTATGGCAGTACATGCGGCCACCTGCCCCAGCCAAGGTGAAAAGAAACGATTCATTTTCTTCGGCTTTGACGTGGCAGTCAACATTGCCAGGGGTGGCAACAGAGAACTCAGGCTCAGGCGTCTGGAAGCTACTTGGATCATGCGTCTACGGACAGTACAACACGGACTCAACACTGATCATGAACTACATTATTTTTGGGGGAATGATTGCCCCACTATGAACTTCCTATGGTCTCTTTATAGTCATTTGTACAGTATGCGTATGCCAATGTGTTTATCTCCCTAGGTCCCCCTGGGACTATGACATTTGCCAATATCCTCTATTCATTTTGCAATGGGGCCTCCTGCCCCATAAAACATGATCTGCCCTGCTTTTGTTCTCAATTATCACAGTGGTTTGCTTTGTTGTGTCATGCCTCTTTTCCCTTTTTTATACAGGATCATTTTGAGTCATGGTTCACAATCACCTTTTCCCCATGATCTGCTCCTTTACTGTCCCGAGTACATGCGTTTATATTGGATCTTTCCCTGTGACACAGGATTATCCACTATTTATGATCATTTTTTGATATGTCATGGTTCCTTTTACCACAGTCCCTTCACCCCCTTTTTTCAGTTTTTCATTTTCCTAGTCACCGCCTCCCGCCCGGGTCCCCACCATATACTGCTCCTCCTGCTTTCTTCATTACACGTGTGCGTAATGAATTTCCCCCTGTTCCCCAGGATTATCCATTATCCAGGACCACATGTTTTGTCATGTTTTGTTCAACCTAGTCCCACCGTCACCCTTTTCCAGTTATCCTTTTTCTTAGTTACTCTGTTGCCCTTTGAGCATCTCCCTTCAGTTTCCGCTCATTCTACCTTGACCCTCCTCTATTTTCTTCACCTCTGTACTTTCCATTTTTTCTATCATTTCTTCCCCTTCCCCCTTTTCCCATACCACTCCAGCTCCTCTGTCCTTGATTTCTGATCACTCACGCATGCGCCATTCTTTATTTACGCTCCCTCCTCTCTCTGGCCGGTACCCACTTCCGGCCCCCACACATAGGCCGTTTTGCGCTCTAGTCATTTTGGACGCACCGCTATTTAATGGTTCAGAGGTCACCGTCCACTTCCGCATCCGGTCTCACAGACGACACCTTTCATTCGGCATCTACCACGCTGCCATCCGGTAAGCCACCCCTTCCTTTGGTCAGCGCCCCAGTACCTTCCCTTTTCACACTGCTCAAGCCCCCGTGCTTGTTTCCATGGACATTGACAGTCTTCTTTTCCCTCCCTCTGCTCGGTTCTTAGATCGGCGTACCCGCCTTTTTGTTTCGACAACCACGATACCTCTTCCTTCATCATCTCTCCATAGGGTAAGACCCCTCCTTTCTTTTGCCCCCACCTGTCACTATTTCAGTTTTTTTCTCCTGTTTCTTTCTCTTTCACCTACTGCTTCACTTTCAACTTCTATTTTCCCGCCTCCACAGGCTTACCCGCCTCTTCTCTCTAACTACACGGACACTGTTTGGTCCTCGTGAGCTGGTATTCTAGGTAAGGTCCAGTCATCCCTATTCCCCTGTTTTCCCCAGCTTTCATGTGCTTACTGTGATCCTTCGTTTCTGCTTCCTACAGTTCTTTTCTTTCCCCACCTCCAGGCGCACCCGCCCCTGTTCGTTCTACTGTTCTGACCCCCCCGGGTCTTGTCCGTCCACAGGGCTTGACTTTTCCCTACGGATTTCCCCACCGGCTCCCCCGGTCCACTGGCCCTGCGGTGAGTTCCACTTACTCATTCCTGTCACTTTGTCCTTCAATTTTCTTTTTTCTTTTTTCTGTCCAAGATTTTTCTTTCCCCCAGTACCCCATGACGATCCGTGCTTTTATTTCCTTTCCCTTTATTCAGGAACCCACTCCTTGCACCCCTCCATTCTGACACTCAATCCGTCACAGTCATTACAGGTACATACCATTGTGCATATCTTGTCCTCTCACTTAACGTCTTGTCCCTTCTCTTTTCTGCAGGGGTCCCCCCTTTTCTTCCCTCCTTTCTACTAACTCTTCCGCTCTCTTTCAGTCCTTTTCACTCTTTTTGGCCATTCTTTTGTCATTTCCAGTGTTCATTCCCTCTCCTACCGACCCACCCTGACAGCTCACTTCCATCTCCATTACTTTTAACTTCAATTGTTCTTCTCAGTATGTTTCAAATTGTATCATTGTGCCTTTTTTTATGGGTCTCTCCCTTTCCTCTTTTCCCCCACACTCCACATCCACCGTGCTACTGTTTTTGTTTGTCGGTTTACACCTTTTCATTGAGTCACCTTATTCTTACTGTGTTTTTCCCGCGATTTTTATCATGTATTGAGCATGATAGCGGCACCCACACTAGTCACATCTATTGGCACCCGCTAATTGTTTTTGTAGGATTTCCACACTTTTTGGTTTCTGTCCTTTCTTTGCAGTGTTGCTTTTGGAGTTATTATTTATGTGGCGCTTCAATACCCTCATTCTATGTTTTGTATCCTCCCCAGCCCTGATGAGTCACGGGAGTAATCCCGCATGACGAAACACGTGTCGGCTGGTTGCTTTCTTTTTGTCATTGCGCCATTAAATAACTTTTACATTGACTTTGGTGTCGACTCAAGCAATTTTGAACTCCTAGGAGACTTCTGATTCTATTATACCGTCAATACGTGTGCCCGGGACTTTGTTCTCAAATTCCAGTGTGGGTCTTTTACTCATACACCTACGGGGGTTATAGGGTAGTTCCCCGACCTGGTAGCACCGTCAACATAGGGACATAATTACACCACGCGTTTTGTCTGTGCGCCATTTCTCCCTGATCTACTAAAAACCCTGCATCCAGACATTACCTCAAGGTTTCAGGAAAGGCAGCCGCAGCGTATTAACACTCATTTCAATACTTCCTCATACTAAGTAATGGATAGAGATAGAGTCGCATCAGAACTCTTTGATAATTTATCTAAAGGAATCACTAACAATACTGCGCCCACTAGTGGAAATCCTCAACGCATAGAGGGTCTTAAAGACAAATTTCTTAAACTAGAGAGGCTTAAGAAGACTGAGAACTCTAGGTGGTGGGACAGCGCCACCCTCAAACAATATCTGAGACTTAGTAGAGTACCAAGGGGTCTACGTTCTCAGATCTTCCCCACGTTCGATGAGTTAGATGACGATTTACTAGCTAAATGGGAAGAAACTCTCACTTCCAACTCAAACACACTGATTAACATTTTAATAGAGAGCGCTGAACGTAAGGTAACGAAACTCCAAACTGAAATAGCAATTCTTGAAAAAGAAATAACTGATCTCAACTTGAAGGAGGCTACTGAAAAAAACTATGTCATTCTCAATGACATCCTGACTAAACATCAAAACGAAATCAAAGACAGGAAAGCTAGACAATTAAAAAGGGACGAAGCGGATTACAGGGAGGGACGGGTTTTCACTTTTGCCAGAAAATACGACAAGATAGTTCAAAGTGCCCCACAAGGAGACAGACATATTAGAACAGTCACTCCGTCTCTTTCATCTAGTGTATCCTCTCTCAACACTATCTCAACCAGTGATAGTGAAAGTGAGAATTCAACCAACAATCCCAACAAACAAGGCCCAACTACATCGGCTTTTTTAAGGGAGGTTCTAGCCATACGCAAGGAAAACAGGTCTCAGCAAAGACAAGGATTCCAAGACAGAAAACACGTAGAGGAAAAAGGGCAGGATTCAGAAAATTACAGACAGAAACTCAGGTCCGGAGAAGGGAAGAACAAATAGACCAACCGGATCCCGGTATACAGGTGGTCAACCTCTCCTCTCAGAATCTTGACAGTGGTATGGTCTCATTACTCAGCAGAGGCCTGAGCTTCAATCCCCACGAGAAAGGTGACACTTGTAGACACAAAGTAGACCTATTTAAATTCGTCAGAGGTTTGAAAATCAAAAAACACTTTTGTGGTACTCCACCCGCTACCAAGAGCATTAGAAACATTTGCATTGAGAATTCATCTGGCATGCAAAGTATTAGGGACATCCAAGATACACATCTACTTTTATCCCTGACTGACTCAGACGATACATCCATTACTATGGAGAATCTTCTACAAGAACTGGATATTGAAACAGATTTGACACAGAGTAGTGGCCTCAAGACTAAGTCTAAATGGACGCCTATACTTCCAGGGGGCAATTCTGTAGACACTTTCTACAATCTAGTATTGGCTGACATAGATAAACATGAACTCAAGGTTCTCAACACCAAACATAGAACCAAGGACAACCTACGTAGAGAGGAAAGAATCGCTTTGAAGACCTTAACATCCAACACCAACATCATAATCAAAGAAGCCGACAAAGGCGGCAATGTGGTGGTCATGAACCGGTCAGACTACCACAACGAAATTCTATCCCAACTACGGGACACGTCCTGTTATGAGCGACTGACCTATAATCCTACTAGCGTACTGGTCACCAAAATTAACAAAAGCCTCTTAGATTGGCACACATTGGGTCTCATTGATGATCAGGAGCTCCTTTATCTTAAGATACACAGACCTGCATTCCCCTGGTTATACACCTTGCCTAAGATACATAAGCCAGCACCATTTCCACCGGGGAGACCCATAGTCTCTGGCATTGGTGGTCCCACGGAGAAACTCGCACAATATGTCGACCTCTTTCTTGGACCAATGGTCAAGAATCTTCCTTCACACATCCAGGACACCAAACATATCCTGAGTATCCTGGATGATCTCCAATGGCAACCAGGTATGATATTGGCCACCCTCGATGTGGTTTCCCTGTATACCACCATTGAACCCGAGCTAGGACTAGAAGCCATCACTGGCTTGCTTCACAATAGGCCAGCCCCCTATGGCAACATACTAACATGCTCACTGCCATGATGGAAATCATCTTAAACAACAACTTTTTCATGTATGACAACATCTGGTACAAACAAAACAAGGGTGTGGCCATGGGCTCTAAGTTCTCTCCATCGTTTGCTAACCTGTACATGGGTGTCTTGGAATCCAAATGGATTTGGAGTCCCTTAGGGGCTCCATGGGTTGATTCCATAATCTACTGGGGGCGTTACATAGACGATTGTCTGCTATTATGGTCTGGGTCACAACACCTACTAGATGAATTTTGCAGCCACTTGAACTCCAACTCCATGAACATGAGATTCACTAGCCAGTCCAGTACCACCTGCATAACATTCCTTGATGTAGAGATTTATATCAAGTCAGATACATTACACAGTCGGTTACACAGAAAAGAAACATCATGCAATTCCATCCTACACGCTGACAGCTCACACCCACCCCATCAAATTGCAGCCATCCCATATGGGGAATTTGTCAGGGCTAGGAGGAATTGTAGTGACCAACTTGAGTTTCAAACATGTTTGGCAGACATGAAACAGAGATTTAAAGCCAGAGGCTATAATGCTCACACCATTCGCAAAGCAGAAAAGAGAATCAACAACATAGATAGGCAGGGCACACTACTCAATACAAGGACAGCCACCCAACAAGACCAACCTGTTAGACTCATTACTGACTATAGTGATATGGGTCTTACTATGAGGAGAAGCCTAAATAAACATTGGGGCATTCTACAGGCAGATACCACCCTCAGAGAGGTTATCACTAAAAACCACTGATCACCTACAGGCGTGGGAGAACACTTAGAACCAGACTCAGCCCTAGTGTTCCGTCTCCCCTTATCGACCACTCATGGCTTACTCCTCACACGCTGGGGTTTTTCAAATGTGGCTGTTGCGGGGTATGCAGACTGGCCAATGATGGAGTCAGACAGTTCGCAGCCGTGAACAACCAACAATACAAAATCAAGCACAACATCAACTGCAATACTAAATTCGTGGTATATAGCCTGGAATGTGCCTGCAAACGCTGGTACATTGGAAGTACCATCAGACCACTAAAGGAACGAATTGGTGAACATATCAGGGCCTTAAATCACCAGGACAGCAGATATCCTATGGCAGTACATGCGGCCACCTGCCCCAGCCAAGGTGAAAAGAAACGATTCATTTTCTTCGGCTTTGACGTGGCAGTCAACATTGCCAGGGGTGGCAACAGAGAACTCAGGCTCAGGCGTCTGGAAGCTACTTGGATCATGCGTCTACGGACAGTACAACACGGACTCAACACTGATCATGAACTACATTATTTTTTGGGGGAATGATTGCCCCACTATGAACTTCCTATGATCTCTTTATAGTCATTTGTACAGTATGCGTATGCCAATGTGTTTATCTCCCTAGGTCCCCCCTGGGACTATGACATTTGCCAATATCCTCTATTCATTTTGCAATGGGGCCTCCTGCCCCATAAAACATGATCTGCCCTGCTTTTGTTCTCAATTATCACAGTGGTTTGCTTTGTTGTGTCATGCCTCTTTTCCCTTTTTTATACAGGATCATTTTGAGTCATGGTTCACAATCACCTTTTCCCCATGATCTGCTCCTTTACTGTCCCGAGTACATGCGTTTATATTGGATCTTTCCCTGTGACACAGGATTATCCACTATTTATGATCATTTTTTGATATGTCATGGTTCCTTTTACCACAGTCCCTTCACCCCTTTTTTCAGTTTTTCATTTTCCTAGTCACCGCCTCCCGCCCGGGTCCCCACCATATACTGCTCCTCCTGCTTTCTTCATTACACGTGTGCGTAATGAATTTCCCCTGTTCCCCAGGATTATCCATTATCCAGGACCACATGTTTTGTCATGTTTTGTTCAACCTAGTCCCACCGTCACCCTTTTCCAGTTATCCTTTTTCTTAGTTACTCTGTTGCCCTTTGAGCATCTCCCTTCAGTTTCCGCTCATTCTACCTTGACCCTCCTCTATTTTCTTCACCTCTGTACTTTCCATTTTTTCTATCATTTCTTCCCCTTCCCCCTTTTCCCATACCACTCCAGCTCCTCTGTCCTTGATTTCTGATCACTCACGCATGCGCCATTCTTTATTTACGCTCCCTCCTCTCTCTGGCCGGTACCCACTTCCGGCCCCCACACATAGGCCGTTTTGCGCTCTAGTCATTTTGGACGCACCGCTATTTAATGGTTCAGAGGTCACCGTCCACTTCCGCATCCGGTCTCACAGACGACACCTTTCATTCGGCATCTACCACGCTGCCATCCGGTAAGCCACCCCTTCCTTTGGTCAGCGCCCCAGTACCTTCCCTTTTCACACTGCTCAAGCCCCCGTGCTTGTTTCCATGGACATTGACAGTCTTCTTTTCCCTCCCTCTGCTCGGTTCTTAGATCGGCGTACCCGCCTTTTTGTTTCGACAACCACGATACCTCTTCCTTCATCATCTCTCCATAGGGTAAGACCCCTCCTTTCTTTTGCCCCCACCTGTCACTATTTCAGTTTTTTTCTCCTGTTTCTTTCTCTTTCACCTACTGCTTCACTTTCAACTTCTATTTTCCCGCCTCCACAGGCTTACCCGCCTCTTCTCTCTAACTACACGGACACTGTTTGGTCCTCGTGAGCTGGTATTCTAGGTAAGGTCCAGTCATCCCTATTCCCCTGTTTTCCCCAGCTTTCATGTGCTTACTGTGATCCTTCGTTTCTGCTTCCTACAGTTCTTTTCTTTCCCCACCTCCAGGCGCACCCGCCCCTGTTCGTTCTACTGTTCTGACCCCCCGGGTCTTGTCCGTCCACAGGGCTTGACTTTTCCCTACGGATTTCCCCACCGGCTCCCCGGTCCACTGGCCCTGCGGTGAGTTCCACTTACTCATTCCTGTCACTTTGTCCTTCAATTTTCTTTTTTCTTTTTTCTGTCCAAGATTTTTCTTTCCCCCAGTACCCCATGACGATCCGTGCTTTTATTTCCTTTCCCTTTATTCAGGAACCCACTCCTTGCACCCCTCCATTCTGACACTCAATCCGTCACAGTCATTACAGGTACATACCATTGTGCATATCTTGTCCTCTCACTTAACGTCTTGTCCCTTCTCTTTTCTGTAGGGGTCCCCCCCTTTTCTTCCCTCCTTTCTACTAACTCTTCCGCTCTCTTTCAGTCCTTTTCACTCTTTTTGGCCATTCTTTTGTCATTTCCAGTGTTCATTCCCTCTCCTACCGACCCACCCTGACAGCTCACTTCCATCTCCATTACTTTTAACTTCAATTGTTCTTCTCAGTATGTTTCAAATTGTATCATTGTGCCTTTTTTTATGGGTCTCTCCCTTTCCTCTTTTCCCCCACACTCCACATCCACCGTGCTACTGTTTTTGTTTGTCGGTTTACACCTTTTCATTGAGTCACCTTATTCTTACTGTGTTTTTCCCGCGATTTTTATCATGTATTGAGCATGATAGCGGCACCCACACTAGTCACATCTATTGGCACCCGCTAATTGTTTTTGTAGGATTTCCACACTTCTTGGTTTCTGTCCTTTCTTTGCAGTGTTGCTTTTGGAGTTATTATTTATGTGGCGCTTCAATACCCTCATTCTATGTTTTGTATCCTCCCCAGCCCTGATGAGTCACGGGAGTAATCCCGCATGACGAAACACGTGTCGGCTGGTTGCTTTCTTTTTGTCATTGCGCCATTAAATAACTTTTACATTGACTTTGGTGTCGACTCAAGCAATTTTGAACTCCTAGGAGACTTCTGATTCTATTATACCGTCAATACGTGTGCCCGGGACTTTGTTCTCAAATTCCAGTGTGGGTCTTTTACTCATACACCTACGGGGGTTATAGGGTAGTTCCCCCGACCTGGTAGCACCGTCAACATAGGGACATAATTACACCACGCGTTTTGTCTGTGCGCCATTTCTCCCTGATCTACTAAAAACCCTGCATCCAGACATTACCTCAAGGTTTCAGGAAAGGCAGCCGCAGCGTATTAACACTCATTTCAATACTTCCTCATACTAAGTAATGGATAGAGATAGAGTCGCATCAGAACTCTTTGATAATTTATCTAAAGGAATCACTAACAATACTGCGCCCACTAGTGGAAATCCTCAACGCATAGAGGGTCTTAAAGACAAATTTCTTAAACTAGAGAGGCTTAAGAAGACTGAGAACTCTAGGTGGTGGGACAGCGCCACCCTCAAACAATATCTGAGACTTAGTAGAGTACCAAGGGGTCTACGTTCTCAGATCTTCCCCACGTTCGATGAGTTAGATGACGATTTACTAGCTAAATGGGAAGAAACTCTCACTTCCAACTCAAACACACTGATTAACATTTTAATAGAGAGCGCTGAACGTAAGGTAACGAAACTCCAAACTGAAATAGCAATTCTTGAAAAAGAAATAACTGATCTCAACTTGAAGGAGGCTACTGAAAAAAACTATGTCTTTCTCAATGACATCCTGACTAAACATCAAAACGAAATCAAAGACAGGAAAGCTAGACAATTAAAAGGGACGAAGCGGATTACAGGGAGGGACGGGTTTTCACTTTTGCCAGAAAATACGACAAGATAGTTCAAAGTGCCCCACAAGGAGACAGACATATTAGAACAGTCACTCCGTCTCTTTCATCTAGTGTATCCTCTCTCAACACTATCTCAACCAGTGATAGTGAAAGTGAGAATTCAACCAACAATCCCAACAAACAAGGCCCAACTACATCGGCTTTTTTAAGGGAGGTTCTAGCCATACGCAAGGAAAACAGGTCTCAGCAAAGACAAGGATTCCAAGACAGAAAACACGTAGAGGAAAAAGGGCAGGATTCAGAAAATTACAGACAGAAACTCAGGTCCGGAGAAGGGAAGAACAAATAGACCAACCGGATCCCGGTATACAGGTGGTCAACCTCTCCTCTCAGAATCTTGACAGTGGTATGGTCTCATTACTCAGCAGAGGCCTGAGCTTCAATCCCCACGAGAAAGGTGACACTTGTAGACACAAAGTAGACCTATTTAAATTCGTCAGAGGTTTGAAAATCAAAAAACACTTTTGTGGTACTCCACCCGCTACCAAGAGCATTAGAAACATTTGCATTGAGAATTCATCTGGCATGCAAAGTATTAGGGACATCCAAGATACACATCTACTTTTATCCCTGACTGACTCAGACGATACATCCATTACTATGGAGAATCTTCTACAAGAACTGGATATTGAAACAGATTTGACACAGAGTAGTGGCCTCAAGACTAAGTCTAAATGGACGCCTATACTTCCAGGGGGCAATTCTGTAGACACTTTCTACAATCTAGTATTGGCTGACATAGATAAACATGAACTCAAGGTTCTCAACACCAAACATAGAACCAAGGACAACCTACGTAGAGAGGAAAGAATCGCTTTGAAGACCTTAACATCCAACACCAACATCATAATCAAAGAAGCCGACAAAGGCGGCAATGTGGTGGTCATGAACCGGTCAGACTACCACAACGAAATTCTATCCCAACTACGGGACACGTCCTGTTATGAGCGACTGACCTATAATCCTACTAGCGTACTGGTCACCAAAATTAACAAAAGCCTCTTAGATTGGCACACATTGGGTCTCATTGATGATCAGGAGCTCCTTTATCTTAAGATACACAGACCTGCATTCCCCTGGTTATACACCTTGCCTAAGATACATAAGCCAGCACCATTTCCACCGGGGAGACCCATAGTCTCTGGCATTGGTGGTCCCACGGAGAAACTCGCACAATATGTCGACCTCTTTCTTGGACCAATGGTCAAGAATCTTCCTTCACACATCCAGGACACCAAACATATCCTGAGTATCCTGGATGATCTCCAATGGCAACCAGGTATGATATTGGCCACCCTCGATGTGGTTTCCCTGTATACCACCATTGAACCCGAGCTAGGACTAGAAGCCATCACTGGCTTGCTTCACAATAGGCCAGCCCCCTATGGCAACATACTAACATGCTCACTGCCATGATGGAAATCATCTTAAACAACAACTTTTTCATGTATGACAACATCTGGTACAAACAAAACAAGGGTGTGGCCATGGGCTCTAAGTTCTCTCCATCGTTTGCTAACCTGTACATGGGTGTCTTGGAATCCAAATGGATTTGGAGTCCCTTAGGGGCTCCATGGGTTGATTCCATAATCTACTGGGGGCGTTACATAGACGATTGTCTGCTATTATGGTCTGGGTCACAACACCTACTAGATGAATTTTGCAGCCACTTGAACTCCAACTCCATGAACATGAGATTCACTAGCCAGTCCAGTACCACCTGCATAACATTCCTTGATGTAGAGATTTATATCAAGTCAGATACATTACACAGTCGGTTACACAGAAAAGAAACATCATGCAATTCCATCCTACACGCTGACAGCTCACACCCACCCCATCAAATTGCAGCCATCCCATATGGGGAATTTGTCAGGGCTAGGAGGAATTGTAGTGACCAACTTGAGTTTCAAACATGTTTGGCAGACATGAAACAGAGATTTAAAGCCAGAGGCTATAATGCTCACACCATTCGCAAAGCAGAAAAGAGAATCAACAACATAGATAGGCAGGGCACACTACTCAATGCAAGGACAGCCACCCAACAAGACCAACCTGTTAGACTCATTACTGACTATAGTGATATGGGTCTTACTATGAGGAGAAGCCTAAATAAACATTGGGGCATTCTACAGGCAGATACCACCCTCAGAGAGGTTATCACTAAAAACCACTGATCACCTACAGGCGTGGGAGAACACTTAGAACCAGACTCAGCCCTAGTGTTCCGTCTCCCCTTATCGACCACTCATGGCTTACTCCTCACACGCTGGGGTTTTTCAAATGTGGCTGTTGCGGGGTATGCAGACTGGCCAATGATGGAGTCAGACAGTTCGCAGCCGTGAACAACCAACAATACAAAATCAAGCACAACATCAACTGCAATACTAAATTCGTGGTATATAGCCTGGAATGTGCCTGCAAACGCTGGTACATTGGAAGTACCATCAGACCACTAAAGGAACGAATTGGTGAACATATCAGGGCCTTAAATCACCAGGACAGCAGATATCCTATGGCAGTACATGCGGCCACCTGCCCCAGCCAAGGTGAAAAGAAACGATTCATTTTCTTCGGCTTTGACGTGGCAGTCAACATTGCCAGGGGTGGCAACAGAGAACTCAGGCTCAGGCGTCTGGAAGCTACTTGGATCATGCGTCTACGGACAGTACAACACGGACTCAACACTGATCATGAACTACATTATTTTTTGGGGGAATGATTGCCCCACTATGAACTTCCTATGGTCTCTTTATAGTCATTTGTACAGTATGCGTATGCCAATGTGTTTATCTCCCTAGGTCCCCCTGGGACTATGACATTTGCCAATATCCTCTATTCATTTTGCAATGGGGCCTCCTGCCCCATAAAACATGATCTGCCCTGCTTTTGTTCTCAATTATCACAGTGGTTTGCTTTGTTGTGTCATGCCTCTTTTCCCTTTTTTATACAGGATCATTTTGAGTCATGGTTCACAATCACCTTTTCCCCATGATCTGCTCCTTTACTGTCCCGAGTACATGCGTTTATATTGGATCTTTCCCTGTGACACAGGATTATCCACTATTTATGATCATTTTTGATATGTCATGGTTCCTTTTACCACAGTCCCTTCACCCCCTTTTTTCAGTTTTTCATTTTCCTAGTCACCGCCTCCCGCCCGGGTCCCCACCATATACTGCTCCTCCTGCTTTCTTCATTACACGTGTGCGTAATGAATTTCCCCTGTTCCCCAGGATTATCCATTATCCAGGACCACATGTTTTGTCATGTTTTGTTCAACCTAGTCCCACCGTCACCCTTTTCCAGTTATCCTTTTTCTTAGTTACTCTGTTGCCCTTTGAGCATCTCCCTTCAGTTTCCGCTCATTCTACCTTGACCCTCCTCTATTTTCTTCACCTCTGTACTTTCCATTTTTTCTATCATTTCTTCCCCTTCCCCCTTTTCCCATACCACTCCAGCTCCTCTGTCCTTGATTTCTGATCACTCACGCATGCGCCATTCTTTATTTACGCTCCCTCCTCTCTCTGGCCGGTACCCACTTCCGGCCCCCACACATAGGCCGTTTTGCGCTCTAGTCATTTTGGACGCACCGCTATTTAATGGTTCAGAGGTCACCGTCCACTTCCGCATCCGGTCTCACAGACGACACCTTTCATTCGGCATCTACCACGCTGCCATCCGGTAAGCCACCCCTTCCTTTGGTCAGCGCCCCAGTACCTTCCCTTTTCACACTGCTCAAGCCCCCGTGCTTGTTTCCATGGACATTGACAGTCTTCTTTTCCCTCCCTCTGCTCGGTTCTTAGATCGGCGTACCCGCCTTTTGTTTCGACAACCACGATACCTCTTCCTTCATCATCTCTCCATAGGGTAAGACCCCTCCTTTCTTTTGCCCCCACCTGTCACTATTTCAGTTTTTTTCTCCTGTTTCTTTCTCTTTCACCTACTGCTTCACTTTCAACTTCTATTTTCCCGCCTCCACAGGCTTACCCGCCTCTTCTCTCTAACTACACGGACACTGTTTGGTCCTCGTGAGCTGGTATTCTAGGTAAGGTCCAGTCATCCCTATTCCCCTGTTTTCCCCAGCTTTCATGTGCTTACTGTGATCCTTCGTTTCTGCTTCCTACAGTTCTTTTCTTTCCCCACCTCCAGGCGCACCCGCCCCTGTTCGTTCTACTGTTCTGACCCCCCGGGTCTTGTCCGTCCACAGGGCTTGACTTTTCCCTACGGATTTCCCCACCGGCTCCCCGGTCCACTGGCCCTGCGGTGAGTTCCACTTACTCATTCCTGTCACTTTGTCCTTCAATTTTCTTTTTCTTTTTTCTGTCCAAGATTTTTCTTTCCCCCAGTACCCCATGACGATCCGTGCTTTTATTTCCTTTCCCTTTATTCAGGAACCCACTCCTTGCACCCCTCCATTCTGACACTCAATCCGTCACAGTCATTACAGGTACATACCATTGTGCATATCTTGTCCTCTCACTTAACGTCTTGTCCCTTCTCTTTTCTGCAGGGGTCCCCCCTTTTCTTCCCTCCTTTCTACTAACTCTTCCGCTCTCTTTCAGTCCTTTTCACTCTTTTTGGCCATTCTTTTGTCATTTCCAGTGTTCATTCCCTCTCCTACCGACCCACCCTGACAGCTCACTTCCATCTCCATTACTTTTAACTTCAATTGTTCTTCTCAGTATGTTTCAAATTGTATCATTGTGCCTTTTTTTATGGGTCTCTCCCTTTCCTCTTTTCCCCCACACTCCACATCCACCGTGCTACTGTTTTTGTTTGTCGGTTTACACCTTTTCATTGAGTCACCTTATTCTTACTGTGTTTTTCCCGCGATTTTTATCATGTATTGAGCATGATAGCGGCACCCACACTAGTCACATCTATTGGCACCCGCTAATTGTTTTTGTAGGATTTCCACACTTCTTGGTTTCTGTCCTTTCTTTGCAGTGTTGCTTTTGGAGTTATTATTTATGTGGCGCTTCAATACCCTCATTCTATGTTTTGTATCCTCCCCAGCCCTGATGAGTCACGGGAGTAATCCCGCATGACGAAACACGTGTCGGCTGGTTGCTTTCTTTTGTCATTGCGCCATTAAATAACTTTTACATTGACTTTGGTGTCGACTCAAGCAATTTTGAACTCCTAGGAGACTTCTGATTCTATTATACCGTCAATACGTGTGCCCGGGACTTTGTTCTCAAATTCCAGTGTGGGTCTTTTACTCATACACCTACGGGGGTTATAGGGTAGTTCCCCCGACCTGGTAGCACCGTCAACATAGGGACATAATTACACCACGCGTTTTGTCTGTGCGCCATTTCTCCCTGATCTACTAAAAACCCTGCATCCAGACATTATCAGTTAGAATACAAACCACCGTAAACTGTGGGAAATACTTCTGCTTTAGGGTTGAGACCAGGACACGAGTCGGGGGTACACGCGGGTGGACGGCGTCCACCCACTTTTTTCACAGGGTGAATGCCGACCAAGAATTTGGGCCCCACTGAATAATGTGCTGAACTCGTCCCGGTGTAATTTCCAAACACCGGGACACTTGCAGCAGCGCCTGCACATTGTCTGCTTTCCATCCGCAACAACGTGCAGACGGGGACGGGACTTTCTTAGTTCAGATTCCTGCTGGGCCCATAACAAAGGCCGAATTTGAGGGGTCATCGGGCCTCCTTTTGTGAGTCTCTTGGCTGGGAGCAGTCAAGAGCCTCACACCTGATTCAAATGAGCGGAGGGAAACAAAGGCTCACACCTTGTTAGCACTTAACACATACTTAAGAGAGGCAGCTTTTCACTTTGTTCAGTCCCTGTTTAGGAGATATGCATGCACTGTAAGAATGTCAGATGTGTTAGTCTGTCCCAGTATTTACACAAATCAAATTGCATTTATATAGAGCTTACTTCCCCTGAGGAGGCGTTGAAATAATTTAAGTACCACTATTTTTTCTTGATTAGCCCTACTCATCCCAATGCACTTTACATCAACACGTGCATATTACATGTACAATAAATTATAGACGTTTGTAAATTAATCTACAGGATGTGTTACATAAAACTGGGGGATTGCAAGGTGTAGAAGTCACATATCATCTTCCATGACTCACTGTGCTATTATCCTCGCAATGCGCTCAAACGTACACATGATAGACCTGCTAAACATATATTTGAGGGCTTTAGATTAAGGGTGGGCGGCAAATTCCGTTCCGCTCGCGGAACTTGCGAAATTTCGGCATTTCCGCGTTCCGCGCGGAACGCGGAAATGTCGAAACTTCCGCGATCCGCGGCGGAACGGAATTCGGGTGCATGAAGCACTTACAGATTTCAATAAAGCAGGTGCCCGAGTTGAAGCTCAAATTCTGTAACGCATTAATCAGCACAAAAAATTCGTGAGCAAGGTCGAGGCTAAGCAGGAGTGCTTTCTGCCCAGATCTACTGCCAAACATTAGCTGTAATCCCTGATGGAGGTCTTTGTATCCTTGATTTTCTCAAGCGCAATCCCCGTGTAGGTCCAGTGGCCAGGAGGTCCTTTCTCCTCATCTGCTGCTCATATCGTGCTCGGACCCTTTAGAAACAAGAGGCATGTGAACTCGCATGGAAGCCCCGTCCGTTTTGCCCCGCCCCACATACACTAGCGGTATGCAACGTCTTCCCGCCCTTTCCCCACTATGATGGACAGCTTACTCAAAGGACCCCGGCGCCGTGGCAAAGTTACAGACACACAGGTCACTGGGGACAATTCTTCTGGTCCTTTACGCTGCTGTAGTGTAGGAAAGGCACTATACATTTACTAAGGTAGCACTTACTGATTAGCCAGTAGGAAGTACTCCAGCTGAGTAGAGGTATTGCACAAAACGGTGGCATCTTCGTGGATAAATATGCAGGGCAGGTGTGCAGAATTCGTGAGTGTTGTTAAGCAGATGTGCCGTCTCTCCATTTCCAACGTGAAAAAGTTAGCTGTAATCCTTGCTGGAGGTCTTTGCATCCTTGATTTTCCCGAGCGCAATCCTCGTGCAGAATTCGTGAGCGTGGTTAAGCAGACGTGCCTTCTCTCCATTTCCAACGTGAAAAGTTAGCTGTAATCATTGATGGAGGTCTTTGCATCCTTGATTTTCCCGAGCGCAATCCTCGTGCAGAATTCGTGAGCGTGGTTAAGCAGACGTGCCTTCTCTCCATTTCCAACGTGAAAAGTTAGCTGTAATCCTCGTGTAGTTCCTGTGATCAGGAGGTTCCTTCTCCTCGTCTGCCGCTGATGGACAGCTTAATCAAAGGACCCCGGTGCTTTCAGGCGCGGTGGCAAAGTTACAGACACACAGGTCACTGGGGAAAATTCTTCAGGTCCTGTACGCAGCTGTAGTGTAGGAAAGGCACTATACATTTACCCAACGAGGTAGAACTTACTGATTAGCCAGTAGAAAGTACTCCAGCTGAGTAGAGGTATTGCACAAAACGGTGGCATCTTCGTGGATAAATATGCAGGGCAGGTGTGCAGAATTCGTGAGCGTTGTTAAGCAGATGTGCCGTCTCTCCATTTCCAACGTGAAAAGTTAGCTGTAATCCTTGATGGAGGTCTTTGCATCCTTGATTTTCTCGGCGCAATCCTCGTGTTGAGTTGAGTAGAGGTATTGCACAAAATGGACTCATCTTCTTGGATAAATATGCAGGGCAGGATTCATTCTGGGCTGGCATGATGCTCCTGTCACAAAAATTAAACCTCAACAGGAAGCACTCACAGATATAAAGGGCGCAGCAAAATCTCCGCGAGCATGCGAAATTCCGCGTGCTCGCGGAGATTTTTTGCCGTTTTGCGGAATTTCGCGGAACGCAATTCCGCAAATTCCGCCCACCCTTACTTTAGATCTGATGTCACTTCTTGTGATGCCACTTCCAGTAAAGTCATGGCTTGTGATGCCACTTCTATGATGTCAATTCCTGTGATGCCATGTGTGATGTCGTGCGCCATGTTGTCACGCGCCGTGATGCCACTTGCATACTGCCAATCTAGGTCAGTCCCCCCACATCTTTTTTTAGGACTTGTACCCTGGTTGAGACAACACTAGGGTACACTGAGCACCTGCCGATTTCTTAGAAAGAAATAGAAATACCAGCATTTGTTAAGCACACAGCTACCTCCGGCGAGGTGTCCCGGCGCTGGGTGCCGTTGGGAAGATTAAGCGAGCTATTGCCCAGAGTCACAAGGTGCTGAGCTAACCTGCCGCCAGCGCCGGGTATCGAACCGTGAGCCCCCCGTGTTCCGGAGACAGCCGCAACACACCTCTTCCCATTGCATGTCTTTACGGACACTGAGTATGTAGTTCACTGGTCACTTTTCTAGACACACTATTCCTAGCTCTGAACTAATCCTACCCGAGAGATTGATATGAACTGCTTTCACCAGGTTTAAAAAACCTTGTAATAAAAAGTCACAGGAATACCCCCAAAACACTTTTAAATAGCACGTGCATCTATGAATATTACAGATCAATAAGAGAAAGTGCGTTTTACTCACACTCTCAGGAAAAGTCTTCTCTTTGGAAATAAAAATTAAGCACGCGATTATCGTCTCATCAGATTTTCAACACAACAATAGTACACAATCCAAATGTAGTTTGTTGAAAACTAAAAACAGTCGCCATCTTACAGCAGCTTCAAATCCCAACATGGCAGCAACCCTACCCTCCGCCTATAAAGAGCGCACATTCCAGCACTTACCTTCCTGTGAGTTTGAGGATTGTTGGCGGAGAAGGTGCCGGCTCTTTCAGTGCTGGTAAATGTTTGTGCCTCGAAAGAGGTTTTATAGCATCTCTGCCACATTGCCCAATATGTAATTAACGGCACACACCCGACACGAACGCTCATGAATATTCATCACCTTCAAGGAAACAATAAAACATGTGGGCTACTGAATTAGGAATGTTAAAGAGGAAAGTCACGTTAATACTATCAGCCCGACCAGGACAAATTCCGCAAATTGATTAGGTACAAAAAAATCCTAGAAACAATGGATTCCTAAATACAACACCCACCGACACTTGAAACATGAGCTGCACATTCGTACCTCTCGAGCAAGTGCTAAATTCGAATTCTGTACTCTCTGGTAGACACTTTGAGAGTGACATAGTACCAGCTGTGAAATGAAGGCTTTTAGCAAAGAAGCAGGAGGATCAGGGGTTCTATATACTTGTCGATGTTGGTGGTATGTTTTCTTCCTTTCTGAGATGCACATGTAATGCCATTTATTACACCGTAGTGCACTGGAGACTGTAATTCCCATTTAAAACCTACAAACAATGCGCTTGGTTCAGACAAGAGGTGGTATCGCCACTAATTCTGATACTGTCATGGAGTGCCTACTCTGTCATGGTGGTCGTCAATAACACCATAGAGAGAAGAGTGTCCTTCCAATGCATCGCCTCCTTTGAAAGTGGGGATATGGGAGATGATCATACAGTAGGGCGCCATGTTTACCCAAGCCCTTATGTTTTAGGAGCAACTTAGGGTTCCCACGAGGGAGGGTGCTGGCCTTGACTGATCCTCACCATCTGGAGGCCCTCAAGCTCCCTCAGAGACTGAGCTGTGGGTGCCCATGTACTGTGTGCACAGTCTAAAAAGTATACACAGACTCAGTGCCGCTGTGGCCAGCAGTGTTGTCTTAAGAATTTTTGGGGCCCCGGATCAGAAATATTTTGGGGCCCCTGTTTGTTACAACTTTGAATTTTATTACCTACTTTGTGCTAATGGTAGCCTGTATGATGCCAAAAAACTTTTGGAAACGGGTTTCGCACAAAAACAGTTGAAATATTCCTTTGTGGGGACCCCAAAAATCCTTAAGATGACAATGGGCAAAGAGACAGAGGTAGAGGTAGGCAGAGAGAAGAAGAGAGGTTCAGATATAGGAAAATACAGAGGTGAGCTAGAAAGAGAGATTACATTTCCTCCCCTGGGGGCCCCATGGAAGGTGAGGGCCCTGGGCAATTGCCCACTTTGCCCATGCCTTAAACGTCTCTGGTGGCCAGCCATTGGATGCGACTGCACCCATGTGAGGGGAGGGTCTTTAAGGGCACCCCACAGTCACACTAGGATGTTGGCAATGTATGGGTGATCAGTGTCTAGATTTTCTCCTCCGGTCCTCCTTGCACATTTGAATGCTGCCTTACTAGGAGTATACGCATGTGCAAAGTGAATTCTCTCATTTTCTTGGGGTACGGCTCCGTAAATGGAGGAGCACTCTTATTTCCAAGGCATGAATGGCGCTACCTTTTAGACTCTCTCGTGATCAGTACTACTGTGAGAATTCTTGTCTCTACTTCAGTAATATCAGTTGTCAGAGGGTGTGCAACCTGGGGTTTCACTCTGCACAATTTATGCAACATGCAAGAAGAACATAACATTACTGCTTAGGTGCAATCATTTGAGTGCCTAAAGTTCAAAGGTTAGACTTGGCGATTTTAGAACAAAAAGCATTGCCTTAGCACAACTGCAATAACTGCAGCCATTTTTTTCATTCATTGCCAAACGACTCTGCCAAGTTCTGCCTATCTCTGACATGTAAACCAGTCTCTCATGTCTAGCACCGTAGCCACACAATTCTTTTTTTTTTTGTAAACATCTTTTTATTGTAAAAGGAAAAAGAAAAAGGACAAAAGTACACATGACAGCAGTGGTTATCACAGCCAGCGTCAGATCACAATTACATGTCTTATAAATATCAGGACATTCATCTCCAAGTTTTGCCGCATTGCTCACCCATTTCCCCCTTTTCAGATCTCAACAATATTGCTATTGTACGTAATCCTCAGTCCCTTCCAAACTGAGAGGTCTTCCAACCGGCTGACAGAGCATCCCTCTACTTTCATTCCAGCCCCCCCAAATTTTTGCCAATTTGTGTGGGCAACCTCTCCCTTCGTAAACCACCTTCTCTGCCTGCATGCACTAATCCATGTCGGTTTCCCAATCCCGGGATGTGGGCCCCACCTCCGCCCTCCATTTTCTAGCTATGTTACGTTTGGCCACCATGAGGCCTAATGTGGCCCACAGTCGTTGCCCGGCTGTTAGATTTGCTGTCTCCCAAATATTTAACAAACACCATCGAGGAGAAGCCTCTGCCTATTCCCCACATAATATCATCAAAAATGTTACAATCGCCTTCCAGTACGTCTAAATCATTGGGCAGTTCCCCCACAGGTGTAAAAATGTGCCCACCTGGCCGCAGTTCCTAGGACATTGTGTTGACTCGAGTTTGCCCATTTTTACTAGTGTTGTGCATGTATAATATGTCCTGTGTAGAATCTTTAGTTGGACCAATCTGAATTGTGACCATATGGCCACCTCCCGGGGGGACGCAAGCGCCTCCAGCCACTCCTCATCTCTCAGGTCCCCCAGATCTTTCACCCATTTGGCCCGCACTTTCTCCAAGATGTCAGGGGAATTGTTTAGTATTTTTCAATAGGTTAAAGATATTGCTTTTTCTTTCAGATAGTCATCTAGACACCTATCCTCCAGTGGGGAGGAGACCGAGAGATCGGTACCCTTTGGAATGGCAAGTTGTAAAGCATGCCTTATCTGACTATAGCAGAAGGTTTTTTATGACACCAACTCGTAGTCCCTTTGGAGGTTCACCCACATGTTACTTACCCTTGAGAGGCCAATAAGGTCCCATTTATCAAAACCTGGGTGGTTTGCTGGAAATCCCTACTGCACCGTATCTGATAGGGGAGGGGCTTGGGTAATTTTCTCTAGTCACCCTAGAGCAGCTGACGCTGTATGCCATATCTTGATTGAGCTTGATGTTGGTGTTTGCTACTGGTGTTCCTCATTTGTCCCATAGATGGCCCTAAGGAATCCCCTCAATCCCATATTGTGTTTATCCATCCTATAGGTCGGTTCGTCATGTGCTGTATGTACCCACTGATTAATCACTAGAAGCTGCGCTGCCCAGTAATAATATTGTAGCGGCGGCAGAGCGATCCCTCCGTCATACCATCTCTTAGTCAATTTATTTAACGCTATTCGTGGAGTCCCTCCATCCCAGAGGAGTGTCCGTACCTCCGCTTCAACTGCTCGCAAGTATGTGGGAGAGACCAAGTAGGGCATGTTTTGCAAAATGTATAAGAAGCGGGGAAGCACCATCATTTTGTAGAAGGAGGCCCTACCTATCAGCGACAAGGGCAAAGACCTCCAATGTTGTACATCTTCCCGAAGCCGAATTAGTGGGAGTCTAAGTTGCGTTCATAAAAGACCACGGGGTCTCTGGTGACATAAATTCTCAGATATTGGAATCCTTCTGCTACAACTCTTACTGTGCACGTTCTGGGAAGTTTCGGTCTTGAGCCATAGAGGACGTATATCAGCAATTTATCCCAGTTTATGGTGTAACCGGAGTATTTTTGATACAGGATAAAGATATGGAGCACCCTGTGTAGGGAGGAGTAGGGTTTCCCCAAGTAGAGAAGGATGTCGTCTGCATGAAGGGAGGTCCTATCCTCCCAATCTGCAGTCCATCTAAGTCCCCTAATAAGTGGGTCACCCCGTATCCACACCGCTAGTGGCTCCAGGACCAGCGCGAATATCAAAGGAGAAAGGGGACATCCCTATCTCGTCCCACTTTGTAATTTAAAAACAGCAGAACGCCCCCAATTTGCCGTCACTTGTGCTAAAGGTTCCGCATATAGCAGTCGGACCCATGCTAAGAACTTCCTCCCAAACCCTAGTCTCTCGAGGACAGCGAACATGAAGGGCCATTCTATCATATCAAACGCCATCTTGGCACCCAAGGACTCCACAACGCCTCTTCTCGAATGCTGTCAGCTCTCCCCAGTACTCCCTGAAGACGCGCATGTTAAGTGCGGCATTTCTACCAGGTATAAAGCCTGATTGGTTGGTTGTGTAGCATTGGAGACAATTGGGTTGCCAACACTTTCGCTAAAATCTTGACCTCTGTGTTTAGCAGGGATATTAATCTGTAAGAGGCACAACTCCCCGGTGGTTTCCCGGTATTGTGTATCACTACTATATTTGCGAGCCTTTGGTTTTCGGGTAATTTTCCCGATTTTAAGACTTTCCTGGTACATCTTAACTAAGTATGAGGCAGTTTTGGACGCTGTCAGTTTGTATAGTTCAATCGGTAAGCCGTTCGGGCCCATTGCTTTCCAGGCTTTCAATGATCGGATAGCCTGCACTACTTCAGTCTGTAAGGTCTGATTCTAAATGATCATTGTCTGCTGCCTCCAGTGAGGGCATGTCCAGAGTTGCTAATAGTTCCATCGCTTCATATTGAGTGATGCGAGCCGATGGCGTAATATAATTGCCTATAGTAAGTTGCAAAGGCGTCTGCTATTCCCTGCCAATCCCTCACTGTCTCCCCCTCATCTAGAGTGATCTCAAATACCCATATGGAAGCTTCTTCTCTCTTGTCCAACCACGCCAGGAGCTTACCCGTTCTGTCCCCACCTCGTAAAAGCGATGTAGGGTCGCTAGGTGTTTAGCTTTTGCCGCATCCTCAGCAATATCTCTGTATTCTTTTTGTTTAATTCGTAGCCTATGTTGTGCATGTGTTTGATCTGCAGTAGCAGTTCAGAATCAAATGTTTGGATTTCTCCTTTTATGTCTTCCAACTGTTTCCGCTTTTCTTTTTTATGTCTGGTGATCAAAGAAACCCCCTGGCCTCTAACCACCGTCTTGTAGACCTCCCATAAGACCCGAGCCGATACTACTGATCCTTCGTTTTCTTCAAACATAACAGGTTGTCACCTTTTGCAGACCAGCTCAAATTAGCCACACAATCCTTGAATTGCTTGGTCAGCTCTGAAAGTTTTCATTTTTCAGTTTCTGCATCTGCACAGCTTTTTGTTTCAGTTGCATAATATGATGTCTAGTAGATCCCTGTGTATGAAAACATATACTTTTCAATTCTGTACAAGTGTGTTTTAGCTTTATGCTACAGTTTCCCGGGGATGCCCTTGTAACCCAGCTCTATGATTCACAGACTGTTTTCTTTATTTAATACATATTTTCAGACGTCACACTGGCATGAGCGGAGACTTTTTTGAGCACAATAGGTAATGGCATGACAACTATTGGCTGTAAATTTGACACTACCTTTTTCACTAAACTAAAAACAGCCTGTAAAAAATTGTGTTATTGGTTGAGGGGCGTGAAACTCTCCTCAAGCTGAAACCACAATCCTTGTCAAGGTGAAGTCACAAGTAAACCCCAACATAATCTGTGCTCAACCCTCTAGCAGCTTGGCATAGAGCAGTCCGACTTAAAGGCAATGTGCAAAGTATTTGTGCAGCACTTCAAAGAGTAATACAGTGGGAAACACCACACAAAAAGGATTCCACACTAGAGTAATTAAGAAATCAAGACCAAACTGGCAAAAATCCAATCAGTAGAACTAGAGATATGCAAGTTTAAAGATTTCATTAAAAATAGCACCAAAAAGCCCAAAGTGGCAACTGTGGATATATGGTCACGCCGGACTGGGACAAAGCCACATGTTCAGGCCGACCATGAAAGGAGCATGGACCGGCTACAAGGACCCAGGTAAGCCCACTGAAAAAGAGTATCTTAAATCCTGCTTTACGGAGTGTAGCGAGGTCCCGCTCAGAAGAATGATCGCTCAGGGAAGATAATGCATTGGTTCCGAGAAGCGAAGCTGCGATGTGAGGTCCTGCATCGTTGTAGAGGATCCTCTCGGCAAGGGCTTGCGATGGAGAAGTCCGGCGTGGAAGATGCGTTATTGAAGGCGATGTGTGGGTTCCGAAGAGCTATGAGGCTGTGATGCAAGAACCTGTGTCGCCATCAAGGCTGCTGTCGACGAGGGGTTTGTGATGCAAGGGCCTGTGTTGGGAAAGGTTCGAACTAGTGACAGTTCTGATAGAGGCTGCGGGGTCGATGCGGAGTCCTTGTATCAGGAGAACCCTCAAAGCAGAGGCGATGCATCAATTGCGAAAGTGATGCGTCGAACAGCAAAGGTGATGCTCCGGGTGTGCTGGTGTTGTGCCGCACTGCGGAGGAGATGCATCGGTTCTGCTGACTCCATAGATGGGCTGGGGGAGGCCTCCCCCAGGCCCACTTTGAAGGGTCCACGAGTGGGTTCAAGGTTGTTGAAGCATTTGTCCCTGAAGCTCTGGTCAGGAGGCCAGCCAGCTAGCCCTTGGATTCACTTTGGAGTCATGGCTCCAACAGATGCAGGTCCAGTCCTTCTCACACAGGCAACAGGGCAGCACAGCGGGGCAGTAGTAATTCACAGCAGCAGTCCAGCAGAGTGGCAGTACTATCAGCAACACAGCAGTCCTTCTTCCTAGCAGAGTATTCACAGGACCAGAAATATACTGAAGGGTTGGTATCTGAGGTCCAATATTTTTACCTGGGCCTTACTTTGAAGTGGGAGAAGCTTCTAGAGGTTTTCATTTGAAATTCCCAGTCATCCTGCCTTCCCTGTCCTGGCCTAACTACAGGGGGTATGCAGCCCTTTGTGTGGGGGAAGGACACAGCCTATTCAAGTGTAAGTAGGGCTGTTCCCTGTTCAGCTCTCCCATCCTGTCAGTGATGGCCCATCCAGGCACACCTAAGCTCTCTATAGTATGTGGCCGTCTAGGAGGAACAAAGCAAACACAGGGAGACGATAGACGGAGCGCTGAAACTTTTCAGACACTCACCCCCAGTCACAGATCTGGGTTGAATCCATCATCATTCTTTAGCTCACTTCGCCAACCCAGTTCAGACCCAGCCATATGCAAATCAGTCTTGACCCTGTGCCTCATGGGAACAGTCTAGCCCGAACTGCCAAGCCTGCTCTTCCCTGGACCGGAAACAAGGATCCTGGGACCGATTTCAGGGAAACACCTCTCATCAGCCAGGCTAGCTTGAACCCAGTGGCAAAGTGAGCAAGGGACCCACGTCTGGGCATACCCTGCCAACTTAGGGCGAACAAAGCCGAGCACAGTCATGTGTAGGCTTGTGAGAAAGTACATCAAGCATGATATGCAATTAAGTTCTTCAAGTCCACCACAAGTCAAGTCCACCACAAACTCAGGATAAGGAAAGTCACAAAATAGTCTCCTGACCTTATGAAGGAATATAGCCTTTGGCTACTTCATTGATTTGGGTCACTTCGTTGGCTTTCATTTTTTAATGATGACAGGCAGGAGACATGTCATCCCATATATTAGAATATTTTACTCTTATTTTGGGGTCTGATTTAACATGCGGCTATAAATGAGCAGTCACACTTTCTTGTATAGCAATTAAGGGGCTTTGGACCCACATCCACGAGAAGTCTGGTGCACCAGAGTCACATCAGCATTTTCTAGAGGATCCATTTTCTCGAAATATCTCCCACTTCATCATACTCTGAATTTTACCTTGTAGTTTCTACTCTTACACTGTTATATTGAGTGATCAGGTTTGTAGGCTGATGTTTCTCAAAATGTACAAGGAACACCAAGCTGCAAACTGCGTTTTTATTTTAAAAATGAAATACTTTTGATACTGTAAATTAGAAAAGAGATTAACATTTGAAAAGAACCAGTTGCAAAATGTACTCTTCTACTTTGTCCCCGGTCTTCTCTGAACGACATGCTACTTCTCCCTAAGTCTTAGTCTAAAATTTGTCTGGATTGGGTTAATCAGCAAGTCACACACAACACCTGTTAGTAAACAAATCTATGCTTTACCTAACTTGCGCAGACCACTGACATGTCTGTATGCCAAGCATCACTCCTGTGAAACGTGAGGTCAAAAACATGTTTAAACCATTGTTATACATGGTTGACCATCTGTACACCATGGGCAACCATAGTATGCCCATGACCATAACAGGCCACACCCTATGTATTTTATACACCTCTCATGTTGTTGAAACATTTAACGATTAGTGGAGGCAGAGCAATCAGGACACTGAGAAGGCTTAGATTCTCTGGAGCGCCAAAATGGCTTTCTCTCGCTGGCCTTTGGAGGCCCGCTGATGTGATCAACCTTTTCCAGGAAGAGGCCATAATGATGGCAGTGCTGCAGTGTCTCTGAAAGTCCTGCAAGCAGAATGAGGAGAAAATGAACCCATTAAGGAGCACTTTTCGAATAGAAGATCTACTTATAAATAAGGGAAGATAATAAGTGCCTCAACAAATACGTTTTTATCTTGGAGTAGAAGGAGGAGCAGGGTGAAGAACACTGTCCCATCACAGGGGCCATTTTAAATGATGTGCCTTTTCCTCCATCACTCATTGACAGACTAAACTAGAAATGCTGGAGAATACGGTGAAAGGTTCATTTTGAGGACACTGGCTCCCCTTCAATCTACAGAGGGCAAAGACATCCAAGACATAACAGTTCTTCGACAACGAGGTGCTAGGGACCGACTCTGCATTCGGGATTGAAATACTCAGGGTCCCAAAGCTTCCTGAGCTGGGCCCAGTAGGCAGTATGGTGAGGTCGGGCTCACTGTTGGTGGAGTTGTCTAACTCCAATCAGAGATAAATGGCGATGATAGCACCACTCAGGAAGCTCAGCCTCCATTTTAATGGCAGAAAGTTGCATGTATTAACTTTTTAATACATGGGATTCTGTAATCACTGTATAAACGCGATCTAATTTCTTTATAATCGGTGACTTGTGATGCACCATTATAAAAAAGAGAGGCCATAACTCAACTATTACGAGGTTATTACCATTACGAGAATATTACAGTTGAGTTCTGACTTCACAATTCCTACTTCTAAAGCCAGCAGCCGAGGTGAAAGGCAGGTCAGTTCACGGAGCATAACTGAAGCAGCTGTTTAGAGCAACTAAAGCAGAATCCTACTTTTCTTTCTTCCGCTCTACTCTTGAGCTTACAATGACAAGCAGAGAGAACATGTTTATATTTTATACTCCTTAAATAATTAGAGAAAAAATAGAATCTTTCTGCATGTTTCTACGCATTCCAAACTAGTGCAGCTTTTTTTTAAACTAGATTTCTAATATGTCTTTGCAATAAATAACTAACATGTTTTTGATTTGTTTCATTTTGCACTAGAGGTCAATTTTTATTCTTTATTTGTGTAAATATGCTCACTCTTTCATATGAAAGAGTTACGCACCAAGATTTTAAGTTGTTTGTGTGAAAGGTAATGGTGTGACCCTGTATTATTATAGGGATTAAGTACCCCCTGGTGTACATGATAAGGATATTGGAGTTCCTTAACCTTATAAAGGAACTCAGCCATTGGCCTCATTCCTCTATATGGTTATAGAAGTCCTTGGTTACTTGCAATATCCTTATACAGTACAGCAGGGGGGGTACTTAATCACATATTAATTTTATTGAGGAGAGAAGACCTGTAGGCGCTCAAAAAAGAGATGATCTCTAAAGACATCAAGGCATCGCTGTGGTTCCATCACATCTGCGGATAAAGGATGAGGAGAAGATCTTCTAGTTCGCTCAGCAGGTAGAATCCTTAGAGTTTTTGAAATCCCACAAATCTGAGTGGAACGGAGCGGGGGCGTCTCAACAGCTTATGGGGATATATTAATTACACTATATTGGTACAAGCTGGCTTCACTCACCTTAAGTCTCACGTCTACCTGATAATGTTCGTCTTTTTTCCTGGATACAGAGACTATTCACAACTGACATACACGTTTAGGTTTGGATCGTAATAGATCCAGTGTTATCCATGTTCCCTTCGAATCACTGACATGATATCGCAAGACACATTATCGACCTACATTTTTCTCGATACAAAAATATCGTTAACAATAATATCGACATTATATACTTACTTAAAAAAATACACTATTATCGAAACCACAATATCGTCATAAAAAATTATCGACATCAAAAATATTGTACACATTCATATCGTTATCTAAAATATCGAACAATGTTTAAATACATACAAAATGTCCAAAATATCGATAACACACATATCGACAGCAAAAATATCGTTTTTTATCATTATCGACAATGCTAAAATAGAGAAAATACACAAAATAAAACACAATAAATATAAATAAACACATAAACATACATTGCATATCAAATAAAATTAAAAACATTTTTTCTCAAAGTATTAACACATAAGTAAAAATTAAATTAATAAACACAGCATAAACAACAATTATAAATATAAACTTACATCATATAAATTCAATTTTTAACATTTCATATATATTATAACACACTATACCATAAATCTAAACGTAAACAGAAGCAAAACAAAAAAAACTGACTCTTAATTAGCGTTTTCCATATAAGGAAACCAACTTCCAAAACAATTAAAACATAAATAAATTAACCAATAAAAAGACACAATATTAAAACCAACCAATAAAATTAAGCAAACAATTAAATAAACCCTATATAAACCAACAAATCTTACTTTTATTTTACACATCACACCAAAAAGAACAAAGAAGGCGAAACTCTGCTGGATTACTGCCAGAAGCAAGAACTTCATCAAACCAAAACCTGTATCTATTTCCTAAAAGTAAGTAAATTAACATTTATAAAATAACAGTTAAACTAATGTCTTGTGGTTTGTTGCCTGCCTTGTTATGTTGGCCTAGGCCTAGCTGCCATGCTGCTTTTCTTTGCGCACGTTACATTGAGCCAGGGCTCCCTCGCCCTTTGTTCTTGCTAAGTTCTTTTGCGCTGTCTGCATTTTCTGTCTTTCACCTTTTCTCTTGTTCGATTTGGGCTCAGACTGCACAACATGTACAAGGTCACATAACAATGTATTTCGGTTCTTCCTGATATGGCCAGTCTCGCGCACCCAGACATAACATTAGGCGCAAATGCCATGAAACTTGGTGTGCCTTTAATACTGCAGTTTTACTGGCGCTTAACACACTTGGAGGAATCATTTCCAGGGAGAAGAGCTGTGATTGTCTGCTGATGTAGTTCTGCATCTAGAGACCGAGGTATGAGGGTTCGCTAGTCAAAGCCCAGAGGTCTTCTATTTTTATAATAAACTATCTTACTGCACGGGGAGGGTGGTAATGTTATTTAGACATTTATCCACTGAGTTATGAAATGTTTTCCCAGTTTGTATTCTATGGAATTGTAACCATGCTGCTTATATTATTCATATGCATTATGCTATTAGTACTGACACGTGTACTGTACATTAGAGCACGTAAGTTGGAATAAACATTTTAACCTATCCAGTGTCTCTTCCTACGCACCTTGTGGACAAGTACGAGTGAGTGACGAAAGAGTGTTCTTGCTTCTGCGAGTCCTGAGATAAAGATACCGTGTTCTGGGTTGTCCAAACATTAGTACTTGGGTGCTAATGGGATGCTAAGCTAGTTGGGTTGGGGTTTTTGGGTGCTACGGTATATGGTGGCAAACCACTGTATTCCGGGGTCCCATTTTCCTGTGCATAGCTCTGTGTATGTGCAGAAACCTTATGACATGGCGCGACCACCGTGGGGCAGCTTATCTGCGAGACAGCTTGAGTAGTACTTGTGCTTGTCCGCAAACCCCTCGCGTACGCTTCCGGAGGCGTATGTGACGGTGATACCTCCTATATTGAATGCTTTATAGGTTCTTTCAAGCTTGATATTATTAAAAAAGGTTAGTAAATAGACCCATTTTTGTGCTCCCTGTTAGGTTGTCGAATATAATTGTTTAGTCATGGCTGGTGTGGCGATAGCTGCACATAGTCGAGAGCACTCCGAGACCACTTAGCTGTGTATGGAGTGCCCGATACTGGGGTCGAGTTGGTCTTTGTGGTTCAAGCCGATGCGGCTTATCACTTTGAAGTGTTTTACACTTGGATCACTTTTGAAGCGGTGGATGCAGGTGATAAGCTGTTTCATGAATATAAGCCCACCGCTGTTCCTGCTGCCTATCGACCCTATACTGTTCTTGAAGTGCCTCTCACGGCTTGGCAGCACCGTGTTTGGTTTAATGGCGCCCTACCACAACCAACTACCGCAGTTCGTTTAGGCCCCTTGTCAATTCAGGGGGCCACTTGGCCTGTATTGGCCGGGTATACCCCGCATCCAAATTATCTGGCATTACCGCTTGCGAACTGCGCACTATGCATACCGAGGTGGTGCGAGTGCATCGAGCCCTAGTGACATACGTTACAGGTAGCCTCCATGGAGCTGCTCCTGTAGTCGCAGGCCAACCAGCTATTGCAGCTGGAGTGACCATAAGTCCTGTCATGGTAAATTCTGTGATGGGCAAACGTCCACAAAATAAGGACGATTATCCTTACTGGCTTGCAGAAAAGTTCGATCAGATAGAAGCAGTGTTTCCACATACATCCCCAGTGGACAAACACCGCATCCTTACGATAAGTTTGCCGAAAGACTTAATCCCGATTTGACATCATGTGAAAACTGGGGTAAGGTATTCGCAGCAGTTTATTCAAAATGTTTTGGTACTCCTTCCATGACGGTTCTACCCTCTGTAATTAAAAAAGTACAGGACGAACATGGCCCTGAAGCGGCTGTGGAATTAGGGATGAGACTAGTGGGAGTGTTTGATGTAGTAGCTGAACTGATCCTTGGAAATGTCAAGGGCGATGCAATGAACTTTCAAGTAGCGAATGCTTTGGCTTTGGTCCCAGAGTTGGACAGGCCCCTGAATTACCGAAAATTATTGCCCGGGCTTACAAAACAATTGGAAGAAATAGCCTAGGCAACAAGCCTTTTGTAAAAATGCAAACTCAATCGCAACCACAAATTACACAAACAAAAAGTACATCTGAGAAAGATGATAGACCAGTCTTCACTAAAAGAGTTGGAGACAGAAAAAACAGGGTAAGTAACAAAAGAAGCCGGGGTCGAGAGGCGCTTCCCCAGTTTCGGTTTCTTCTGAACGTACTTATGATTTACGTGATAGGTCGAGAATTAAATCACCAGAAAGGTTTCAGAGCTCTGATACGCGTTCTCCTCGTTCTTCACAGGCCCAGACGTCGTCACAGGCTGGTGGAGGAGGACGGCAAGATAGAGGAAGGGGCCGAGAGGCTCCCCAGGAGCGAGACCAACCTCGACAACAAGTCAGAGGGAAAGCAGAAGACTTTCACCTTTCTCGACCGCAATTTCAGAAGAAAAAAGTTGCCGCTGTAACAGCGAAATATGCCACAGACCGTGAGAACGAGACTCCTGAATTGGACGTGGGCAGTGACCCTCCTAGACAGCGCCGCGGAAGTTACCATAGTGCGGGAGGCGCTACGTCCTCATATGGAGGCGACAGCAACTGAAACATTCGTTACTGTAGAGACAGCTGACACCAGAGTGGCACCCCTGACAGACTTTACAACATAGTCATTCAAATCGAAGGTGATATACCGCGTGAAATAAAAGGGATTTTTGGGAAAATCTAACCTCTTCATATGACATTTTGTTAGCAGAGATGGATTGGCCACCCCATTCGTTCTCGCTGCACATAAAGGAGAGGAGGTAATCCTTCCAAGCTTTTCACGGCATGTCCCAAAAGACAAAGCTGAAGCACTTGCAGCTGAGTGGGCTGTGTACCTGGCTCCAGCGTTATACCGCAACCATGTGGGATGGGATGTAGAATCACCTCCCCATGCAATACCTTTGCGTTCACTACCGCAGCCACAACCCCAATATCCCATCAAACGGCAGGCAAAAGGCCCCGTCTCCGGAATTCTGACACAGTTGGAATATCAGGGAGTAATCGAACCATGCGTATCACCTATGAACAATCCCCTATTCGTGGTTTCTAAACCCGATGGATCGTACCGCTTAGTTTTGGATTACCGGCATTTAAATTCTCATTGTCGGAACTTTGCGGTGCAGAATACACACAGTTCTGCGCTTGTAGACAGTCTTGTTCGTAAGAAATATAAAACGACACTTGACCTTTCAAACGGTTTCTACACGCACAACCTAGCCCCGGAGAGTGGTCAATGGACCGCATTCACATCCGGAGGTAAATTATTCCAGTTCCGGCGTTTACCCATGGGCTACAAAAATAGTCCGGGTGTATTCGCCGCCCGTGTTGTCTCTTTGCTAGACAGCATAGACCAAGATGCATGTTCGTACGTTGATGACATTTATCTGACGGACGACGAATTATTTCCGCATCTGTCCCGTGTGGACCGCATTATTCTTGAATTTGCGGAGCAGGGTTACAAATTTAACTTTGCTAAGTCACACATTGCTGAATTTACCGTTCTGTTCTTGGGCTATGAGCTCAACAACGAAGGTAAGGGCTTAGCCCCCATTTCTTGGAAAAATGTGCACATTTGTGCCCCCAAATACTCTGAAGAAACTTCAGTCTTTGCTGGGTTTTCTGAATTTCGGGCGTACTTACATTCCCGAATATGCCCAGCGTATCAAGCCTTTGTATGCTTTGATACAACCTACTTATTCAAGGTCTTGCTAGCTGCCTGAGCATACCTTGATTCTGCAGTCTTTGCAGACAGACCTATTGGAGTCTAAATATCTTTTGACTCGTGATAACCACACAAACCTGGTGATTAGAATAATTCCGGGGGCGGTGGGATTCACGTACTTAACCTTTAATGAAGGTGATACAGTACCCATCGCATACAAGTCGCATCTGTACACTTCCGCTGAATTACGCTTTACATCTGTCGAAAAAGTTCTAACTGCAGTGCAAATGGCGATTCTAAAAGAACGCGCACTGGCACAGGGAAAGCGAATTCTGGTGGTAACACCCTGTCCTGCCCTAGAGGCAGTAACAAAGGCAAGTGTACCGAACTCAAAAGCAATGCATCCCCGTTGGATACAATGGGCTACATCTTTGACGTCTTCGGACGTCACTTTTGTTTTTGATTCTTCTCTTCAGACTCAGGAGTATTTGCAGTATGAATTCGTTCATCCTCCTCCTTTGTTTTTATTACCGCTTGAGGATTACAAATGTGTGATCTACACCGATGGTTCGGCGCAACCGGCCACTGGGTCCAAGCACGCTTATTCTGCTGCATGTGCTATTGTTGCGGGATCCTTTGTGGATGGCAAGTTCAAATCCACTGTAGTGCACACACGCACACTTGGAGATAGTACCGCACAATTGGCCGAGCTGCATGCATTGCTACTTGCACTTGAGTTCGCTTCACAGGATGAGACCACTCTTATTGTATGTGATTCTTTTTACTGTGTACAATCTTACAATGACAATCTGTTTTTCTGGTCGAAAAACGACTACAAGGACGCAAAAGGGAGCACAATTAAGCATAAAATGCTTTGGGTTCGAGTGGCAGAATTGCAACAACGTCTGCCCCTCACACAGGTGGTTCACACCTTAGGCCATCAGCGGGTGGGCGCACACGCTATTGGTAACGATCTGGCAGATGAGGCTGCCCGTTCAGCAGTAGTCACGTGTTCAGTAGCAGCGGTTACTAGGTCCATGTCTAAAATAGACCCTGTTATATTAGCAGCTATTGCTGCAACCAAGGAAGGTGATAATTACCCTACAGGTTTCCCTTCCAAGTATTCTTACAAATTAAGTCCCGATCAGGTTCCTTATGTAACTATACCTGACGTTGGAGATCGGCTGATCCCCAACGCGGACCGCAGGAGTGCCTTGATATCAGCTGCACACGAAGGCATGGCTTCGGCACATGCAGGTGTGTCAGCTACGGTTTCCATCTTGCAGCAGCGTTATTGGTGGCGTGGGTTATATAAAGACACCCGTGCTTTTGTGCTTTCTTGCGACGTTTGTCAACAGATTAAGCCTTCCACGGTAACACGTCCACCACAAACACCGCTCTGCATTGCTAACAGACCCTTTGGGTGTGTTTACTTGGATCACTGCGGTCCATTCTCATCAGACACTGCTTATAAATACATCTTAGTGGCAGTGGACTCGTGCACACGGTTTCTCTGGGTCTGGCCACAACGGAGTGCTGACGCCCGAAATGTAATCAGGGATTTGCGTGTCTTTGTGGGAATTTTCGCATGCGGCACCTTCCATTCGGACCAAGGTCCAGCGTTTGCCTCTAGGGCTTACAAGGATGCAATGGCTTCGCTTGGGGTGCGGGTGAAATTTTCGTCTCCGTATAGGCCTGAGGGCAACTCTATCGTTGAACGAATGAACCGTGACTTAAAGCAATCCTTAACAGCTAGGGTTTTAGGTACTGGCAGGAACTGGCTGGCCCACTTGTATACCGTTCAGCGTGCACTTAATAATCTCCCTAGAAGACCTCTGGGTGGGCGGACCCCATACGAAATGCTCTTTGACATAAGAATGTTTGTGCCTGACCTTGAGGGTCCAGACATCGCGGCGCAATCCGCCAAGTTTGATGTAGATAATCATTCTGCTATGTTACAGGACTTACAAGAAGCCCGAGACAAACTTGCAACTACACATTTGCCTTCAACCACAGATCCTGCGTTGCAGATTCCGGTAGCCGGCTGGCTTCCAAAGGTTGGAGAACTGGTTCGAGAGAAGGTTGAAAACAAAAAGAATTCGGCCCCTCTTTTCGTGCACCGGTTCCAGTTCTGGGCTTGAAGGGAACACGTACAGTCATTTTACCACCGCTTCCTGGTCGCAAGGAGAACAGATACATCTCAGTGGAAAATGTCAAGCTACAGCGCCTGGCCGATCCTGAATAGTGTCACACCAGCGGTCTCTTGTCCTGCCATTTATCGGACATATGTTCGTGGCCCATCTACACGAACGGTCGCTGATGCTGTAATTGAGATGGTTGATTTGCCTGAATCCTCTCCTTTGCCTGAAACTATAATTGATCCCCAACTCTCCACCAACATCGACGAGGACGAGTATACCTATCCTACATCTGAATCGGTGGCGCATCAACCAACAACGCCACTTGGCCCGACTCGTTATTCCTTTGATTCGGATTCCACCTCTTCAAAAGTCCCATCCAAGTTCAGTATTTTTGTATCCTGGTTTAGAGACAATTTTTTGATTCCACCCTGGACATACATCTGGTTGGTACTTTTCTTGATTTTTTTGTTCATGTCCATTGGCTTTGTCACAGTGTTTTTTCTACTAATCAATGGTCACTATTTACCTGAACGCTCTGCTGTAGACTATGTTTCTGGAACTTTGGCTCCTCATTCCTCGTCTCACATCATGAAGCGTGACCACACATTTGTGAACATTTCAGCTTTTCCAGTTGCTGATGGCATCGTATGGGATGCAGTGAACTATCAAATCCATGGTCCGACGGAAATTATTAATGTACCTAATGTCCTTCGTGTTTCAATGGGTGATGTAGTACAAAATAATATTCATTCTGATGATTGGGATGTGCATGCCGTTGAAGCATTGTTTGCCGATTTAAAATATTATGCATCTTTTAATGCTGAAGATTTATATATGAATTCTGCTAATTATGCCGATTTGTATTGTTACCAACATTGGGGTAATCATTTTCTCCATAAGCCCAGTGCCCTGCGTAGTTCTGTTAACTACACCCAATGGGAACATTGTCCAAACCCCTTGCCAGGTAGCTCACAAACTCTTCGAAATAAGTTTACCTATTTTACTGATTTTAATCGGTCAAACCCCGCATCCTATTATTTTAGACTCAATACCACGTCAACTCAGAAAGTTATGTTAACACACACCAAATTGCTTTATTCGGGTTCCTTTTTAAGTGCCCTAGCAGTGGGTGGTTATGAGTACTGGGAGGATACAGTAGATTTGAAATCTATTTGGGGTTCCAAGCCATGGCAGGTACAAGGAACCTAGGCATTGCACCGTGCTTGCCTTATCCCTACCCAAATTATGTTCCTAAATGATTCTATTTATCAGACTACGTGTTGGGGCTTAGCTACCACTAAACAATTAAACACGCCCTCAATTCCATTCCTGTCGAGTTTTCCCAATGATAGCTCACGTCTTAACTTGTCCCTGGCGACCCTACAGGCTCTGTTACAGAATAATTCGTTTAATGTTTCCGAAATCGACCTGTCACCCTGGTTGGTATGGCCTATATCATCTAATGCATGTCAAATGCGTTTTCACGACTCAGGTACTAGCTACACACAGGATAGGCCTGATCCGAGATTTACTGCTTCCCGTACTGTCACTACATATTCTGTTGGTAAATTATGCAAACAATGGATACAACATTCGTCCCTTGATTCTGTTAAACAACATTTGTCCCTCCTTTCAGGCACTATTGATCTGTCCGACTTTGTTTTGGGACCTCGTGGTCCCCGACCTAAGAGATTCATTTATGAAACGTATAATGAACTCTGGAAGCTGTCACAAATTGAAGCTGCTTCCCGTCTTCGGGAAATAGATCAAGCAAATTTGGAAAAGGTGCTTGCTGTTGTTGACAATAGTATTAATACCCTGTCTTCTCGCATTTATACTTTAGAGAATATTGTGTCCTCTGTTGTTGATATTGTACAAGATGATGTTTCTGTGTTATATCATGGTCAGAATCAATTGCGCTCAGTTATGCAGTTTGCATGGACTTTACAAACGCTCAAGTTAGGTAAAGTTCCTTGGCATTTTTTGAACACCTCTGCCTTGTTTCTACCTTTTAATTTAACTGACAAACAGCAATTCATGTCCATGAAAGATGCAACTTACACCTTATTACATATCGAAAAGATGGATCCTTTGCCGTTCTCTGTTGCAGAACTCGATTCTGCTGTATGGCTAGTTCATGGGGTTATCGTTTTACCTTTTTCCTTGTTTGAATTTGACTCGTGCATGAAACATTATCCTGTGGGCCGTTACCGGCCATTGGGCAGTGCTTTCCTGCATGAACTCTGGTCCTTGCCTTTCATGTATAAATGCCTTCGGGACGGCAAGGAAGTCTTTCTCACGGGGGAGTACTGCGACTCGACTATAGGTCATTCGCTTATTTGTAAACACATTAAATTGCATGGCTCATGTAGCGTTTCCTCTCCTAATCTTGCTTGTGTGCTGAAAGGTATTCCTGCTCCTGTTATTTCACCTACTTTCACTCTCCTTTCCAATGGTAGTTATTTACTTTTAAATAACGAAAACTGTTGTGGCCTGCAGGCTGGCATTCCTTACATTGTAACAGTTTCACACAGGGTTGTCTGCTGCAAGAATGTGCTTTTTCCTCCCCCTCATGGCAAGGTTGATATCTCTATTTGGCCTTCCATCCCTACCATGGAAGCAGATTTCAATAGACTGAGCAGAATAAAGGCACTATTATTAAACGAGGAAGTTATGCTCACGTCCGCCCGGGAGACATTCATTCTCCAGGTGGCGAGTACCCACAGTGAAATACAGGCCCTTTTAAACACTAATCTCCCCCAACATTTTGGGGAGTTAATACATCGTATTTTTAACGCATCTAACACTGAAGGCCTAGTACACTTTTTTAAGGTCGTTGGGTCGGGCTTGGTGTCCTCCTTCCAAACTATTTTTGGTGTCATCCCAGCATTCATACATTCTATTTTTTCCAGCGTCTTTGGCGGTTTCCCATTGATCCTCGCTTTAGCGGCTGGTGTCTTGCTCTTAATTTGCTTTCTGCGCAATGGCTGCTCCCCGATGGGACCTGCTCGATCCAGAACGCCTCCAGTTGCTCCGTGAGCGCATTTTGGCTGGTTTTGGTGTCTTGCCATTGGCGACACTGAGTGTGTCATATACTCTTTCATTTCGCTTTGCGTATTTCACTTGCGTGCAACCTGTGATGACTTGTGTCCGCTGTCCTTTCACCTGGACTTTGGATTATTGCCTCTCCAATTCGTCATTGTCTGTTCCGGATTTTGTTCAGTTGATGGGTCCCTTAGAGGCCCATGAGCAGGACTGTTCCGTTGCCGGCTGTATGGCGCGTGCGGCTGCACTGGGGATTTTGGCGCAATGGGATATCTGGGCGGCTGCCCAGGATCTCCTACATCAAAGCTATTTCGATTATCACGCAAGTTGTCCCGCATTGCTTTTGGATGCTCCCTCTGCTGAGGAGCATTCCTGCTCTTTTGATCTCATGGATTGGATGGCATCTATGTTTTTTGACGATTCCAATGATGTCCTCTTGGAGGGTATGGCTTTTTTCTGCACTTACACTTTCATGGATTGATTTGTCCTCCGCCGTTTGGGCGCTCCCTGTGCTCTACTGGATTTTTTTTTTTTTTTGGCCCTCTGTCCTGGCCGCCGGACTGTCCAGGGGAGGGTGTCTTGTGGTTTGTTGCCTGCCTTGTTATGTTGGCCTAGGCCTAGCTGCCATGCTGCTTTTCTTTGCGCACGTTACATTGAGCCAGGGCTCCCTCGCCCTTTGCTCTTGCTAAGTTCTTTTGCGCTGTCTGCATTTTCTGTCTTTCACCTTTTCTCTTGTTCGATTTGGGCTCAGACTGCACAACATGTACAAGGTCACATAACAATGTATTTCGGTTCTTCCTGATATGGCCAGTCTCGCGCACCCAGACATAACATTAGGCGCAAATGCCATGAAACTTGGTGTGCCTTTAATACTGCAGTTTTACTGGCGCTTAACACACTTGGAGGAATCATTTCCAGGGAGAAGAGCTGTGATTGTCTGCTGATGTAGTTCTGCATCTAGAGACCGAGGTATGAGGGTTCGCTAGTCAAAGCCCAGAGGTCTTCTATTTTTATAATAAACTATCTTACTGCACGGGGAGGGTGGTAATGTTATTTAGACATTTATCCACTGAGTTATGAAATGTTTTCCCAGTTTGTATTCTATGGAATTGTAACCATGCTGCTTATATTATTCATATGCATTATGCTATTAGTACTGACACGTGTACTGTACATTAGAGCACGTAAGTTGGAATAAACATTTTAACCTATCCAGTGTCTCTTCCTACGCACCTTGTGGACAAGTACGAGTGAGTGACGAAAGAGTGTTCTTGCTTCTGCGAGTCCTGAGATAAAGATACCGTGTTCTGGGTTGTCCAAACATTAGTACTTGGGTGCTAATGGGATGCTAAGCTAGTTGGGTTGGGGTTTTTGGGTGCTACGGTATATGGTGGCAAACCACTGTATTCCGGGGTCCCATTTTCCTGTGCATAGCTCTGTGTATGTGCAGAAACCTTATGACACTAATATTGCAATAATGTTCACTTTCGTACTCAAATGACTAATATATATATTTTTTCTATTTATATTTCCACTACAGAGAAATCCAAATACAACAGTAAAATAACAAAGAACATTCTAAGACCATCGACCTAATAAAGTAAGTATTGTTCAAACCGCATTTAAAAACCTGTAAAACATCCATCCAAACCCAAAGTCCATCCCAAACACCCAACCCACCCCATGTACAAAATATTTCAAATAAATATTAGTCTGTTCTCAATTTTTTACAGAAAAACCAACAACTTTAAAAGCTTCAACCAAGAAAAAATTCAAGCCACCATTTATAAAGATCAAAAAGCAAACTTTGTAAGTATATTGTGAAAAAATTTATTTATATAATCATTAACAAATATAATATAATTTTTAATAATTTTTATATGCATTTGTTATAGATTTTACCACATCAAAATGACAGAAGGCGCACAATTTATAACATCTCAAAAGGAAAAATGTTATTATGTTATATGGGGTATGTCTACACCCAGGAAAAACAAACTGGCCTAAGAGTCAATTGGAAATGTTCTAAATATTACTCTAATAAATGTTATGGTCGTGCAACTACCAGGGAAACAACTGTAATGTACACAAGGGAACATAATCATCCTCCTAATATTACAGAAATTGAAGTTAGGAATGAACTTGATAATATTAAAGAGGCAAGCACAAGCTCACAATTACCTACCAGTACAATCCTTAAAGAACTGCTACCTACGGTACCCAAAGAAGCAACTGGACAAATGCCGTCCATTGCTTCATTAAAAAGAACAATAGCTCACACTAAAAAGGCTACAACCACTACCACACCAACCCCTAAAACCTTTGAAGAGGTGATAATTCCCCCAGAATTAGCTATTACTTACAATGAGGAACCCTTTATTCTCTATGATAATAAAAGCAAAGAAAAGAGAATAATTATGTTTGCTACTGCAAAAAATTTAATAAAACTTCAACAAGCTCAAACATGGATGATGGATGGGACCTTCAAAATCTGTCCCAAACCATTCTTCCAACTATATACTATCCATGGCCTACATCAAAATACTAACATTCCCTTTATTTACGCCTTGCTTCCCGATAAGCAAAATTCAACATATATAGAAATCCTAAATAAAATAAAACAAGAGACAAATAATTATTTTCCTGAGAAAATAATTATAGATTTTGAACAAGCTATGATAAACGCTATACTCAAACATACCCACATACATCAATCCAAGGATGTTACTACCATTTCAATCAGTGCCTATTGAGACACTTACAAAAATCTACAATAAGGGGTATATTCCCAAGAACGTGTGATAACTACCGCAAGAGTAGCGTAACGCAACTTTCAATATCGCAGCCTATCTCCAGAAAATAACCCCGTGTCAACGTGGAATTCACAACAAGGCGGTAGCATGCGATAGACACCAGATAACGCATCAAATGTCAGCGTAAAAATCAACGCCACGCCGAAAAAATGCGAAACGCCAAAAACCATGCGATGAGGCCAATCGCGGTACACAAAAGTAGCGAAAACCAGCCACAGGCCTGCAAATCCCACGCGTCTGGCGGGAAAATGCACCATAAAACCTACAGAAACAACACACCAGAATCAAGCCAAAGCACGTAGCAACATGGATGCACCCTGACCCAGCGCAGAGGTCAACGCGAACCCCACAACCCCCACAGACCACCAGCAAGGACAACTGGGTTGGGGGAAGGCCAAGGAGAAAAGGGAGAGGAAGACGGGGTGCAGACCGCAGGAAAACAAGACCAGCGTCAAGGAGGTGACAGAACACTACCAGCAACTGACCCACAAGCAGACCACCTGGAATGCAGTTGGAGTGCCGAGGAGGCCAATCCAGGAGGCCAAGAGGCGCCGGCAGGACGTGACAACCTAAACCAGGTACAAACCCGCTGCCAACAGGAAGGCAGCAACGGCGACAGGAGGTGGCGGTCCTGCGCCACAGGAGGACCTGGAGGAAACCCAGGCCACAGTCATCAGTGTGTAGATGGTGCAAGGAGTAGGGAGTACGGACACAACTCGAGAGGACCTGACACATCATCAACAGGGAGTGTAACGAACAGGGACTGGGGGGACGGGGGGAGATGGGCACAATGGCACACATGCACAACGAGGTGTAGCACACTGCCACCCACAATTATCCGGGATCATGTCCCAGATCCCCTTGGCACACTGCAGCACACACACATAGCAATCACAGCACATACCATGACAATGTGGCACAAAGTGCAACACCCACACTGCAGAACAGGGGACACAACTGGGTCCGCCCAGGCGCAGAAACAGAACAATCACATTGGACAGAGCAGGGAACTGTGAGATGCATATCTACGGCTACAACCCCACATCAGCCATGTAGGCCAAATGTACACTGTCCCAACTCAAATAGCCACCACCGCCCAAACAGTCACAATGTACATTGTCACACAGTCTGCATGTCGACAAGAACAAGGCGCCAACACAATGCCAACATGCACCTCCCCTTCACAATGCAGAGGGACAAACAACACCTCCAGCAGGTCAGAACAGACAACCCATCAGTGATGCCGGAGACGAACACCACACCTTCGACACTGACACCCTACAACAGCCCATGGACATCCCACACAACCCACCACCAGGACCAGGGCAGACAAGATACTCAGAGGAGAACCCAGCCCCTGCAACAGACCACACAGCATGAAGCACCCGCAATCACGGCTGGCTCACAATACTTCACCGACCCACACTTGGCACCCCAATGCCAGGTGTCAGAACGCCAAAAGGAGGTGGCCCAACAGGTGCGGGTGTTGCCCAACCCATGGAATGCGAACTAGAGCACATACGTGGGTGTCCAATACCCTTCAGGGACCACCTACACCCCACAAAGGAGACCCACACTGCCATAGAGACACATGCAGATGCACATACCCAGTACAGAACCACGCCCAGGGGCACGCACATATCAGTCACACACCCACGTTGGCTCTGCGTACGACGGCACAGTCCACTCCCCTTACGAATTGAGTGGGTGACGACAAAGCTACATGTCCAGGTCCTAGCCCGCTACCTGCGTTGACATGTCTGCGTCCGCTGTACACAGCAGAATGTAATGTCGTAGGGCCCAGGGCCCCCATGCATACAACAAGACCACAGGGACACATGCACATATCATGTTGAACTGGCTACGGGCATGTGCGCCTGGCCCCTTTATTGGCAGGGCCACATGTACAGTGACGCCTGTGCTGGATGTGTGTGGGGTGAGTATAAGACAGCCCGCACAGAGTGCTTGGTGCTGGCAACAACCTGAACAGTGGACACCAGTGTAATGGAAACAGAAAACAGCAGCATAACAGAGTCAACTGCAGAGCAACATGGAGGGAACTGGAGTAAGGACAGAGGTCACCCAATATTCAGTCAGGAGGTTCCGTGAGTTGCAGTGCACTGAGGTAGGGGCACTAGAGAAGAGCGCGCTCATGTGAGGGAATTGCTAGGATTGTGTCCCTTCTGGTTAGTCCTGATGCAGATGCAGTGGGGTGTGTTACACCTGCATCAACTTCCTCATCAACGTCCCAGGTCTCCCACACTGCCTGAGGTGACAGTTGCGTCCGCAGTCCACAGCGCAATACCCAGTAATAGATCCGGGTGTGTAGCTTGACTACCACCACCAGTCTGCATTCCTGCCTTGGGGCTGTTGACTCCTGCCCTCCCATTGTCTGTGCCTTCTCCCGTCCGCACACTTGACACATCTTCCTCATCATAGTCCCAGGTCTACCCCACTGCATGAGGTGACATTGCTGCGCAACCTCACAACAGCACAAAACTCAATCAGTAACAGACAATGGCTTGCAGTGCACTGAGTCACTGGCACCTGGAGTGCTGAGCAGGGTATCAGGCCGATGATGGCATCCACTACAGGTCTGAGCAACTCCGTAGGTCTGTCAGGACCACCGTTTCGACTCTGGCAGATGGCGGTTGGAGGTGGTCCTTGCGGTGGTGGCGTGTGCCTCCTGCGGTGATGCGACGTCCGGGCCGGTCAAGACTAGATGCTATGTGTGGGCCCTGGTGGCCCGCAGTTGAGGCCGGAGGATGCGGACAGCGCAGGGCCACAGACACATGGCGTTTATGAGCGTTGGAGGGCGCTGGACTTAGGAGTAGTTTAATTTACTATTCCAACTCCAGCCTACGTACAGTAGGGAAGGTGTTGGATAGTAAATTAAACTACTCCTTGTCCTATAGCGCCCTCCAGTGCAAGTCGTTGTAACAACTTGCGTTGTAAAAACCGCGATCTAATGGCATGCGATGTAATGCATGCGTTCTAAAGGTTGTTTCCCGCCGCATGTGGCGGCTCCATTCTTGGCAGATTTCTGCTGCTCGCCTGGACCAGACATCTCCGCTCCGGATCGGCAGTTGACAGCCGCAGAGCCTACTCCATCGGCAGAGCCGGCAGGGACTGATTTCCCGGCATTGTCCAGACCGGTAGGCATACCGGCCCCCTGGTTCCCTTGCTGCCTGTCTTCGGTGGCATCGCTGCAACTTTCTCAGTAAGTCCCGGCAAGATAGACAAGGCAGCCGGACAGAAAAGAACTCGGGACGCCAGTCAGCAGTCGGCAGGGAAGCGGAGCCCCCCACAGGTAAAACCACGATCGCCAGAGCATCCGCACTAACCAGGTACGAAGTTTTTGAGGGCTACAGATAGTGAATTAAGTCAGGCACTGTCTATTCCAATGTCTGTTTCATAAGTCCGGTTGCCGGTTCAATTGCGGTGTTCAGAATCTCTTTCAGAGCAGGTCTTAGCAGGAGAGGGTAAATGGTCTGCTCACTCGGCCGACTCATCTGCCGCCATCTTGCCTCACAAGTCTTGTTTTCTAAAGATACACAAAACTACTCTCAAAATAAAAATAATCTAAAAATCGAAAATAACTTTAAATGTAGACATTTATATTTTAAAACTATTATTTTAATTTTTTACAAAAATAAAAAATAAAGTTTTTAAAAAAAACACTTCCCCACCCTTATCCCCTATTAACCCAACATCCCGCTCCTAAAAATATATTTCCAAATTCGAAATTTAAATTTGAAATTGAATTTTATAATTTAACAATTTTTATTAGATTTTTAAACCTAATTTTAAAACACTCCCCACCCTTATCCCCTATAAACCCAACATCCCGCTATTAAAAATATATTTCAAAATTCAAAATTTAAAATTGAAATAAAAATTTATAAATTAACAATTTTTATTAAATTTTTAAATATTATTTTAAAACACTCCCCACCCTTATCCCCTATAAACCCAACATCCCACTCCTCAAAAATATATTTCAAAATTCGAAATTTAAATGTGAATTTCAAATTTATAATTTTACAATTTTAATTATAATTTTTTAACATTATTTTAAAACACTCCCCACCCTTATCCCCTATAAACCCAACATCCCACTCCTAAAATTATATATCAAAAATGGAAATTTAATTTTCAATTAAAAATTTATAATTTATAAATCTATATTATATTTTTAAACATTTTTTTAATACACTCCCCACCCTTATCCCCTATAAACCCTACATCCCGCTCCTAAAAAATATGATACCATTTTTTTTTTTTTACTATATTTAAATAATATACTACTACAAACAAACTAAAAAAACACCAATATAATACTTTAACGATATTTTTACATAACGATATTTTAACACTCGATTTTACATACTTCGATATTTTTGACAATACTTAAAAACGATATTTTTAGCATCGATATACAGAACATCGATATTTAATACAATCGATATATTAAACTCGATATTTCTGTATATCGATATTTAAAACTCAATATTTAGACTACTTACCCCTCCCTTCTTCTTCCCCTATCAAAGTACGCAGTTCACGAGAATAACTGTGCTGACATTTCTCATATGTAAAAATTGTTCGCTGAAATGGGTTGAGTTGGGCCCTTTTTTCAGTTGTACAGGCTTACGATTTATCTGGCATGTGTATTCTTTAAAACAGATGTTTCCAAAATTTGTTTTATATTATATTTAATGAAAATCATTTAAAAATCATTCCAATTGGTAATCCGGTGAATGAAGACACAATATGACTCAACACCCCAACAGATGGAACATTCTAGAATTCCTGTTCTTGGTGACATTTAGAGATGGAGAACTGGGGAAGCGAACTGTTATTTTCTCTTCACTGGATCATACATTTGAAATTGGTGGATGTTAGACCTGGCATCTTTGGCGCGGGTCTCCCTTCCTCTTTTCTCTTCTGACCTTTTATGTTGGCTGGATTTAGATGCTCTGGGCGCTGTGCCACTGCCAATCAGTGACACAGCGCGAATGCTCCCTGTGTAAAGATAACTGTATGAATTGGAATAATCATAATTGGCTCGTTTGGTTTACCTGTCAGTCCATAGTATCAGTGCACTGCGTGTGCCCAGGGCTGATAGACCAAATACTGCTGGTGGGCCGGCAGCGCTGATTTGCGCTACCCACCGAAGCAGCTTTGAAAGTATGTCTGTGTAGCATGTTCTAATAGCGAGTTACCCTCCATTTCACTGTTCACTATTGCGAGGCCACCCGTTCTCATAGGCCAGAATGTGCAGGCTGAGTATTGCATGCCTTAATCCTCCCTGCCCCCAGGAACCTGATAGGAACGTCGAATTTGATATGTGTAAGCTCAGAACATGGAAATGCATCTTTTAGTAAGGATTATTAGCGTAGCCTGTGTTCGAAAATGCCTCTACTAGAAACGAGGTATTTTCTGGTCTGAAGCTTTCCTGTAGGCTTTTGCTAGCGTGTGTATTGGCCGTCTGGTTTTGGAGCAGCAGGGCCAGCTGGGTCAGACCTGGCCGGAGAGAGAGATCGGCATTTAGAGTATGGGGAGGGGTGACTCTTTGATCTGAGCAGGGCCTTGCCTGGCAAGGTGAATGATGGCTCCATCTCCCACTGGGCGTCTGATAGCAGACCCCCAGATTCCCAAAGGGCAGGATGTCGCCTCGTAAACCAAGTGCTCCCCGACCCCACCAAACTGGTTCTGACTGGATGCAGTGATTTGTGACTGCAGAGAACAAAGACTTTCTAGGTATAAAGCGCTGCGCTGAATCCTGTTTCGAGTGTGTTCCTTCTGGATGTCAAGACGAAACTCTGTCCGAGCGGACAGAGGAAAGGACTTTGAAACTTTCACCAAGCTTGCTGAAGAAACTACCCAAGGGCCTGAATTGAGAGCGCCTCCTGCTGAAGTCTCAGGGACATTAGACTTCACCCCATCAGCCGCCCGAATTCCTTCGCTAGGAATTCTACTTGCAGGTGAGGCCTCCGTCGAGTAATCTGGAACCTCTAGTTCTACTGTGAGGAACGCGGACTGGTAACCATTGTGAACTCTGTGTGTGGGCAGCCGCAGCTAAGAGAGAGCTGCCGCCGCTGAGTGCCCGCCTTAATTGGAATCTGCACTGAAACTGTGTGGGCCGCCGCAGCTAAGAGAGAGCTGCCGCCACTGAGTGCCCGCATTAATTTGAATCTGCAGAACCTGCGCTGAAACTGTGTGGGCCGCCGCAGCTAAGAGAGAGCTGCCACCGCTGAGTGCCCGCCTTAATTTGAATCTGCAGAAGCTGCGCTGAAACTGTGTGGGCTGCCGCAGCTAAGAGAGAGCTGCCGCCGCTGAGTGCCCGCCTTAATTTGAATCTGCAGAACCTGCGCCGAAACTGTGTGGGCCTCCGCAGCTAAAAGAGAGCTGCCGCCGCTGGATGCCCGCACTCGTGTTAATTGTGCCACATCGTGGATTGTCCTTTGAGCCGCCGCAGCTAAGAGAGAGCTGCCGCCGCTGAGTGCTCGCACCGTTGCTAACTTGGCATCCCCAAGATTTGTCCTGTGAGCCGCCGCAGCTCAGAGAGAGTTGCTGCCGCGGAGTGCTCGCACCCTTGCTAACTGTGCATCATCGTGATTTGACCTGTGAGCCGCCGCAGCTAAGAGAGACCTGCCGCCGCTGAGTGCTTGCACCCCTGCTAACTGTGCATCCTCGTGAATTGTCCTGTGAGCCGCCGCAGCTCAGAAAGAGTTGCTGCCGCGGAGTGCTCGCACCCTTGCTAACTGTGCATCATCGTGATTTGACCTGTGAGCCGCCGCAGCTAAGAGAGAGCTGCCGCCGCGAGTGCTCGCACCCTTGCTAACTGTGCATCATCGTGATTTGACCTGTGAGCCACCGCAGCTAAGAGAGAGCTGCCGCCGCTGAGTGCTCGCACCCTGGCTAACTGTGCATCATCGTGATTTAGCCTGTGAGCCGCCGCAGCTAAGAGAGAGCTGCCGCCGCTGAGTGCTCGCACCCTGGTTAACTTTGCATCCTCGTAATTTGTCCTGTGAGCCGCCGCAGCTAAGAGACAGTTGCTGCCGCGGAGTGCTCGCACCCTTGCTAACTGTGCATCATCGTGATTTGACCTGTGAGCCGCCGCAGCTAAGAGAGACCTGCCGCCGCTGAGTGCTTGCACCCCTGCTAACTGTGCATCCTCGTGAATTGTCCTGTGAGCCGCAGCAGCTAAGAGAGAGTTGCTGCCGCGGAGTGCTCGCACCCTTGCTAACTGTGCATCATCGTGATTTGACCTGTGAGCCGCCGCAGCTAAGCGAGAGCTGCCGCCACTGAGTGCTCGCACCCTTGCTAACTGTGCATCATCGTGATTTGACCTGTGAGCCGCCGCAGCTAAGAGAGAGCTGCCACCGCTGAGTGCTCGCACCCTGGCTAACTGTGCATCATCGTGATTTGGCCTGTGAGCCGCCGCAGCTAAAAGAGAGCTGCCGCCGCTGAGTGCTCGCACCCTGGTTAACTTTGCATCCTCGTAATTTGTCCTGTGGGCCGCCGCAGCTAAGAGAGAGCTGCTGCCGCTGAGTGCCACGTCTTTGTCAACCTTGCACCATCGTGAGTTGTCCTGTGGGCCGCCGCAGCTAGGAGAGCGCTGCTGCCGCCGCGAGCCCACCACGGAGCTGCACAACGAGAGTCATCGCCACCACAAGCCCGGGCCGCCGCAGCCGTGTGCTGCTGCCGCTGAGGGCCCGCCTGTCCCGGAGTGCCCGAATCGCTGCGAGTGCACTTTGCGGACCACTGCCATCGAGAACTGTGGTTGCTGGGAGTCCGCCTGTCACCGTCTCCGCTTCTTCGAGAAGCTACGTGCTGGGTCCCCGTCCAACGGCAGGTATCGGGTGCGCAATGGGTCGCGTAGACCCAGGCCTTGAACTCAGTCAGTGCCACGTCCTGGTGAACAGGTATTGCCTTTTTTAAGTCCCTAATGATTTACCTGCCTGATGACTGGTTAAAACGTTTCTGAGAGTCTCGTACCAAACCTTAGATAAAGATACTATTTTTTCTATACCTACTTGAGTTGTGTCCTTTTGTGGTGTCGTTACTGCCTTATTGTGCATGGTCATAAATGCTTCACACACTGCCTCTGAGATAGGCCTAGCTGCTCGTGCTACGTTACCACAGGGTTGAGGAGGGGTTATCAAAGGGGGTAGCCCACTTGCCCTGACTTGGGGAGAAGGGTCCCTATTTGGACAGTGGCGCCAGCCATTGCCAACTAGACACCCCCATTTCCAACATTGGCGGTCAGCGGTGAGGATCAGAACTTGCATTTATGATCCACGTCCAATAACTGGTAGACACCACTAGTGATTACAGACCAAAGCGCAGACACGCGCGGATTTTTTTTTTCTCTCTCCGAATTTTTTTTTTAGTTGGTTGTTTAGTATTGAATTGTTGATCGCAGCCATGAGTACTGCTAACATGGGAAAGCCAACCTCCAATGCTTCGGAGGATCTCGCCTTTGAGGAGGGAAGATTAGATACCTATACTGCCAAACAGCTGAAGTCATTTTGTAAGCACTTCGCAGTCCCCGTGATAGGTCTCTCTAGGAAGGAGGAGTACCACAAGGCGCTGAAGGCCTGGTGGGAAGCGAGAGAGTCCGCTGTGGATGAGGAAGAGAATGCTGGAGGGCAGTCGGATGACGCAGTAGAGGAGGGGGGGAGATAGAACACCCTCCAATCCAGGTACTAGTGTATCCCAAAGGAGCCTGACCCCAGAAGAGCTGGAGGACAGGGAGAGAGATAGTAGGCATAGTTTGGAGATGGCTAAATTGGAAGGTCAGAAGGACCTTGAGAGTAAGAAGTTAGACATTGAGAAAAATCGATTGTCATTTGAACTTGAGAAAATGAGAATGGAACATGAGAGAATGTTGAGGGAGATAGAGATCAGGGCAAGGAGTGTCCCGGTCTCCCCCTCTGGTGGCAGCATACCCTTAGTAACTCCTGAGCATAGAGTTTATATTCTTAAGGATGTCATTAAGGATTTTCACAAGAGTGAGGATATTGGGCAACGGTTTGCCGCATATGAGATAGCAATGGTGTCCCACCGGGTCGCTGAGCAGGATTGGGGAGCGGTATTGTGGGGGCGCTTTGTGAGTGATGGTAGGGATACCCTGTTGGACCTGCCTGAGGAGAGCAGGATGGTGTATGCCCATATGAAGGAAGCTTTGATGACCCGTTATGGTTTGACCCCAGAAATGTACAGGCAGAGGTTTAGGACCTGTAAGAAGTTAGAGGGTACCACGTGGGTTGAATATGTGTCTTTTTTCTGCAGAGCAATGGATCGCTGGGTAAAAGGTAGCAAAGTGGAAACTTTCGAGCAATTGTATGATTTGTTTGCGTGGGAGCATTTGTCCAGTAACTGTTTTCCAGAGCTACGCCAGCACCTGATTGTTAGCAAGCTGACTAACCCTAGGAAGCTTGCTGAGGAGGCGGACCGCTGGGTGAGCACCCGGGTCCGCAAAGGTTTTGTGGGAGACTTCGCCCGAGGTGGGCAGGGTCCCCAACAGAAAAGTGGGGGGGACAAGGGTAAACAGAGGGAGTTCCAGAGAGGGCCCCAAAGTAATTCCCAAGGGAACCAAGCAGTGGTGTCCCAGCCTCCCCCTGAGAAGAAGCCAGTGTCCCCGACAGGTAGGCCTGTTCATAGGGGGCCCCTTACTTGTTTCAAGTGTGGTCAAGTGGGCCACCGGTATTATGATCCCCAGTGTCCCCAGAGGGACCCCAATGCATCCCCTCGTGCACCATCCCACCAGATTGCCAGTGTAGCCCTGGGGGGGGGAGGAAAGGGAGGTCCAAGGTGGATGGGATCCCGTAGAGTTAACCCTTGTCTCACTAGGGGACTTCGAGAAGGTCCCTAACCCCACACTGCCGACCAACACTCAGAAGTACCGGCAGTGGGTGACCATCAATGGCCATAGGGTGGAGGCTCTCAGGGACACCGGAGCTAGTGTGACTGCTGTCAGCTCCCGGTTGGTGTCCAAAGAGCAAGTTGTCCCCTATGCATTCTGCCCCGTAGTGTCAGCAGACAACTCAGAGAGCCAGTGTGAAGTGGCTCAGGTTCCCTTCGAGTAGGGGGGGGGTCACAGGAACTCTTCAAGTGGCTGTGAGGGCCGCCATGCCATGCCTGTAGACTGTCTGTTGGGCAACGATCTGGAGAACTCCCCGTGGGCTACGGTGGAGAGAAAGTCTCATTTGGAAATGTTGGGGTTGCCTCAGTGGGCGTGTGTGACCACTCGGTCCATGACAGCTCAGAAGGATGTTCAGGAGGGTCTGGAGCCTGAAAGTATGGCCCAGGCCCCTGCCTCACAGAGAAGGGGTAGGGGCGCGGAAACCGGCCCCCACGGTTCCCATGGACCCGGAGGGAGCAGACCTTGAGGGGGATGCCCTGGGACCTACAGGGGAACAAGTGGCCGAACTGGGGGACCTACCGGAGCTGACCCATTGGCAGCAGGAAGGGGGCCCTCCAGGGAGGAATTTTGCGAGCAGCAGAGAACCTGCCCTTCTCTTGAGGGGTGCGGCGACAGGCCGCCGCCCAGGCAGTAGGTGACCAGACAGGGTCACATTGGATCTATTGGGAGAACGACCTCCTTTACAGCGAGCTTAAGGTTGCTGAGCCTGGGTCAGCCCGTGTGCTGGTGGTACCCCAGCGCTTCAGGACCTTCCTACTGGGGTTGGCTCATGATGTGCCACTGGCCGGACATTTGGGGCAGACCAAGACCTTTGAGAGGCTGGTCACCCACTTCTATTGGCCCCAGATGCGCAGGAGTTCCGATGCTCACTGCAGAACGTGTGAGACTTGTCAGGCAAGTGGGAAGAGTGGGGGGAAGATTAAGGCCCCACTACAGCCCTATCCCGTGGTGAGCACCCCATTCGAAAGAGTGGGCATTGATATTGTGGGGCCTCTGGATCCCAAGACAGCCATGGGCAACAGGTTCATCCTGGTCTTGGTGGACCATGCCACCCGGTACCCTGAGGCCATCCCGCTCAGGACAGTGACGGCCCCCGTGGTGGGATGGGCACTGATGGGGATTTTCTCCCGTGTGGGATTCCCCAGAGAGGTGGTGTCCGATAGGGGAACTAACTTCATCTCCAAGTACATGAAGTCTCTGTGGGAGGAGTGTGGGGTAACGAATAAGTTCACCACTCCTTACCACCTCCAGGGTAATGGGCTGGTTGAGAGATTCAACTGGACCCTTAAGGGCATGATTATGGGCCTAGGCGAGCCCATGAGGCGTAAGTGGGATGTCCTCTTACCATGCCTGTTGTTTGCTTACCGTGAGGTGCCACAGAAGTCCTTAGGGTTCAGTCCCTTTGAGCTGCTCTATGGTCACCCGGTAAGAGGGCCTCTGAGCCTGGTCAAGGAAGGCTGGGAGCAATCTCCCAGGAAACCTCCCCAGGATGTGTTTAGTTACATGCTGGCCTTCAGGAACCAGACTCGACGTTTCAGGAAACTTGCTGAGGCAAACCTGAAAACCAGCCAGGAAGAGATGAAACGCTGGCACGATCAGAATGCCACTCTGATCGAGTTTCAGCCTGGACAGAAGGTTTGGGTCATGGCCCCGGTGGAGCCCTGTGCGCTCCAGGATAAGTGGACCGGCCCCTTTGAGGTGGTGGAGTGCAAGAGTCCTGTTACCTACGTGGTGGACTTGCAGTCTCCCACGAACCCCTTGCGGGTCCTGCATGTTAACCGCCTGAAGCCCCACTTTGAGAGGTCTGACGTGGGCATGCTTCTGGCCACAGATGCTGGGATGGAGGAGGAGAGCGAGCCCCTTCCTGACCTCCTGTGTGCAGGGGAGCGAGATGGGTCAGTGGAGGGTGTGGTCCTCTCCACCACACTGACCCCAGAGCAGCAGGGTGATTGTCGCCACCTGGTGGGGCAATTCAGTGATCTGTCCTCCCTGGTACCTAGTGTCACTGATTGGTGTGTCCATGATGTGGACACCGGGGACAGTCCTCCCATTAAGCACGAGGCTTACCGAGTGACTGACCGAGTAAGGGCCTACATTAAGGATGAGGTTACCAAAATGTTTGCCCTTGGGGTGATTGAGTCCTCTAGCTAGCAGTCCTTGGTCCAGCCCAGTGGTCCTGGTACCAAAAGCTCCAGCGCCTGGTACCACCCCCGAACTTCAGTTCTGCGTGGACTATCGGGGCCTCAATTCAGTCACGAAGACTGACGCGCACCCCATCCCCAGAGCTGATGAGCTCATAGATCGGTTAGGGGCTGCCAAATACCTCAGCACATTTGATTTGACGTCTGGGTATTGGCAGATCGCCTTGACCGAGGGGGCAAAGGAGAGGTCAGCCTTCTCCACACCCGATGGGCACTACCAGTTCCGGGTGATGCCCTTTGGAATGAAGAATGCTCCTGCCACCTTTCAGAGGCTGGTCAACAGGGTGTTGGTCGGGCTGGAAGACTTCAGTGCCGCCTACCTGGATGACATTGCGGTGTTTAGCTCCTCTTGGGAGGACCACCTGCGCCACCTCTGGGAGGAATTGATGGCACTGCGGAAGGCAGGCCTCACAATCAAAGCCAGTAAGTGCCAGATTGGGCAGGGTTCTGTAGTGTATTTGGGGCACCAGGTAGGGAGCGGCCAGGTGGCGCCCCTTCAGCCCAAGATTGAAACTATCCTGACATGGGAACCCCCCAAGACTCAGACGCAGGTGAGAGCCTTCTTAGGTCTCATGGGGGTACTACAGGAGGTTTGTCAAAGGATATGGTAACATTGTTGCACCCTTGACTGAGCTGACTTCTAAGAAGCAGCCAAAGAAGTTAAACTGGACTGACACCTGTCAGAACGCTTTTGACGCCCTGAAGACTGCCATGTGCACTGCACCCGTGCTTCAGGCGCCCGAATTTTCAAAGGAATTCGTTGTCCAGACAGACGCCTCAGAGCATGGTATAGGGGCTGTTCTGTCACAAATCAATGAGGAGGGACTAGACCAACCGGTAGCCTTCCTAAGCACGAGGTTACTTCCCCGGGAACAGAGGTGGAGTGCAATTGAGCGTGAGGCATTTGCTGTGGTTTGGGCGCTGAAGAAGCTGAGGCCATATTTGTTTGGGACTCACTTCCGGGTTCAGACAGAGCACAGGCCCCTTAGATGGTTGATGCATATGAGGGGTGAGAATCCCAAGTTGTTGAGGTGGTCCATTTCCCTACAGGGTATGGATTTCACGGTGGAACACCGCCCTGGTACAGAGCACGCCAATGCTGACGGTCTGTCCAGGTTCTTCCGCCTTAGTGATGAGAACTTCCAAGGGAATGGTTAGTTCTCCCCACATTTCAGCTGGAGGGGACGTGTGTTAGACCTGGCATCATTGGCGCTGGTCTCCCTTCCTCTTTTCTCTTCTGACCTTTTATGTTGGCTGGATTTAGATGCTCTAGGCGCTGTGCCACTGCCAATCAGTGACACAGCGCGAATTCTCCCTGTGTAAAGATAACTGTATGAATTGGAATAATCATAATTGGCTCGTTTAGTTTACCTGTCAGTCCCTAGTATCAGTGCACTGCATGTGCCCAGGGCTGATAGACCATATACTGCTGGTGGGCCGGCAGCGCTGATTTGCGCTACCCACCGAAGCAGCTTTGAAAGTATGTCTGTGTAGCATGTTCTAATAGCGAGTTACCCTCCATTTCACTGTTCACTATTGCGAGGCCACCCATTCTCATAGGCCAGAATGTGCAGGCTGAGTATTGCATGCCTTAATCCTCCCTGCCCCCAGGAACCTGATAGGAACGTCGAATTTGATATGTGTAAGCTCAGAACATGGAGATGCATCTTTTAGTAAGGATTATTAGCGTAGCCCGTGTTCGAAAATGCCTCTACTAGAAATGAGGTATTTTCTGGTCTGAAACTTTCCTGTAGGCTTTTGCTAGCGTGTGTATTGGCCGTCTGGTTTTGGAGCAGCAGGGCCAGCTGGGTCAGACCTGGCCGGAGAGAGAGATCGGCATTTAGAGTATGGGGAGGGGTGACTCTTTGATCCGAGCAGGGCCGTGCCTGGCAAGGTGAATGATGGCTCCATCTCCCACTGGGCGTCTGATTGCAGACCCCCAGATTCCCAAAGGGCAGGATGTCGCCTCGTAAACCAAGTGCTCCCCGACCCCACCGAACTGGTTCTGACTGGATGCAGTGATTTGTGACTGCAGAGAACAAAGACTTTCTAGGTATAAAGCGCTGCGCTGAATCCTGTTTCGTGTGTGTTCCTTCTGGATGTCAAGACGAAACTCTGTCCGAGCGGACAGAGGAAAGGACTTTGAAACTTTCACCAAGCTTGCTGAAGAAACTACCCAAGGGCCTGAATTGAGAGCGCCTCCTGCTGAAGTCCCAGGGACATTAAACTTCACCCCATCAGCCGCCCGAATTCCTTCGCTAGGAATTCTACTTGCAGGTGAGGCCTCCGTCGAGTAATCCGGAACCTCTAGTTCTACTGTGAGGAACGCGGACTGGTAACCTTTGTGAACTCTGTGTGTGGGCCGCCGCAGCTAAGCGAGAGCTGCCGCCGCTGAGTGCCCGCCTTAATTTGAATCTGCAGAACCTGCGCTGAAACTGTGTGGTCCGCCGCAGCTAAGAGAGAGCTACCGCCGCTGAGTGCCTGCCTTAATTTGAATCTGCAGTACCTGCACTGAAACTGTGTGGGCCGCCTCAGCTAAGAGAGAGCTGCCGCCGCTGAGTGCCCGCCTTAATTTGAATCTGCAGAACCTGCGCTGAAACTGTGTGGGCCGCCGCAGCTAAGAGAGAGCTGCCGCCGCTGAGTGCCCGCCTTAATTTGAATCTGCAGAACCTGCGCTGAAACTGTGTGGGCCACCACAGCTAAGAGAGAGCTGCCGCCGCTGAGTGCCCGCCTTAATTTGAATCTGCAGAACCTGCACCGAAACTGTGTGGGCCCCCGCAGCTAAAAGAGAGCTGCCACCGCTGGATGCCTGCACTCGTGTTAATTGTGCCACATCGTGGATTGTCCTTTGAGCCGCCGCAGCTAAGAGAGAGCTGCCGCCGCTGAGTGCTCGCACCGTTGCTAACTTGGCATCACCGTGATTTGTCCTGTGAGCCGCCGCAGCTCAGAGACAGTTGCTGCCGCGGAGTGCTCGCACCCTTGCTAACTGTGCATCATCGTGATTTGACCTGTGAGCCGCCGCAGCTAAGAGAGAGCTGCCGCCGCAGAGTGCTCGCACCCCTACTAACTGTTCATCCTCATGAATTGTCCTGTGAGCCGCCGCAGCTAAGAGAGAGTTGCTGCAGCGGAGTGCTCGCACCCTTGCTAACTGTGCATCATCGTGATTTGAACTGTGAGCCGTCGCAGCTAAGAGAGAGCTGCCGCCGCTGAGTGCTCACACCCTTGCTAACTGTGCATCATCGTGATTTGACCTGTGAGCCGCCGCAGCTAAGAGAGAGCTGCCGACGCTGAGTGCTCGCACCCTGGTTAACTGTGCATCATCGTGATTTGGCCTGTGAGCCGCCGCAGCTAAGAGAGAGCTGCCGCCGCTGAGTGCTCGCACCCTGGTTAACTTTGCATCCTCGTAATTTATCCTGTGAGCCGTTGCAGCTAAGAGAGAGCTGCCGCCGCGGCGTGCTCGCACCCTTGCTAACTTTGCATCATTGGGATTTGTCCTGTGGGCCGCCGCAGCTAAGAGAGAGCTGCTGCCACTGAGTGCCCACGTCTTTGTCAACCTTGCACCATCGTGAATCGTCCTGTGGGCCGCTGCAGCTAGGAGAGCGCTGCTGCCGCCGCGAGCCCACCACGGAGCTGCACGACGAGAGTCATCGCCACCACCAGCCCGGGCAGCCGCAGCCGCGTGCTGCTGCTGCTGAGGGCCCGCCTGTCCCGGAGTGCCCGAATCGCTGCGAGTGCACTTTGCGGACCACTGCCATTGAGAACTGTGGTCGCTGGGAGCCCGCCTGTCACCGTCTCCGCTTCTTCGAGAAGCTACGTGCTGGGTCCCCGTCCAACGGCAGGTATCGGGTGTGCAACGGGTCGCGTAGACCCAGGCCTTGAACTCAGTCAGTGGCACGTCCTGGTGAACACGTACTGCCTTTTTTAAGTCCCTAATGATTTACATGCCTGATGACTGGTTAAAACGCTTCTGAGAGTCTCGTACCAAACCTTAGATAAAGATACTATTTTTTCTATACCTACTTGAGTTGTGTCCTTTTGTGGTGTCGTTACTAACCCTGGGCATAATACTTTGCTACGCTCACGAAGCATGCAAAGTTTGTGCTACTACGCACTACGCAAATTGCACGTAGCAGAGTGAATAACTGTACTAATAAACGTAGCGTAGCAGGAGTATAATAAACTCCTTCAAATGCTTTGATAAAGCAATTTTTTATGCTAAAAAGCATATAACCAATTCACAAAAATGAATGTTGACAATAAAATATCAAGCAATGAGAGAGGTGATGATTTTGGAGTCCCCTAACCTAGGGGGAGGACCAAGCAGATGCCTTGAACACAAAAAGCATATCATGTGAACGATTCAATGGTGGTCCCTTCCTCCTAGGACCACCCCAAGCACAGTTATGGGCAAAAATACAATCCCAACCAAAGGCCCTGCAAAGCATTATGGGACGAGATTAGCAGTGGGCAGTGAATATTATAGTGTCCAATATCAAAATAATTCTACAAAGAGCTGCAGTTCAACTAGTCGTCACTGGGTGTCGTCCCTCAAGAGTGAAATGCAAAAGTATTGAAAACCTTTCATGAAGCTTTTGCATTTGACTCGTGAGGGACGACACCCAGTGACGACTAGTTGAACTGCAGCTCTTTGTAAATTATTTTGATATTGAACACTATAATATTCACTGCCCACTGCTATCTATGATCTCTTTGCAGAGCCTTGGTTGGGATTATATTCTTGCCCATAACTATGCTTGGGGTGGTCCTAAGAGGATGGGACCACCACCTAATCATTCAATAAGATGTGCTTTTTGTTTTCAAGACATCTGCTTGGTTCTCTCCCTAAGTTAGCGAGGATACCAAAATCATCACCTCTCTCACTGCTTTTGTTTTCACTTTAGTGAAATGACTATATGCAATTTTAGCATATAAAGACAGAGATATTTATTTTATCTTAACTTGCACTGTACAAGTTTGCTTTTGGTAATTATTGTACAGTGCAGTGAGTCAAGCACACAGCTAGCACTACGCCCAGGCTTAATAATAATAACAAACTCCTTCAAATGCTTTGATAAAGCAATTTTTTATGCTAAAAAGCATATAACCAATTCACAAAAATGAATTTTGACATATCAAGCAATGAGAGAGGTGATGATTTTGGAGTCCCCTAACCTAGGGGGAGGACCAAGCAGATGCCTTGAACACAAAAAGCATATCATGTGAACGATTCAATGGTGGTCCCTTCCTCCTAGGACCACCCCAAGCACAGTTATGGGCAAAAATACAATCCCAACCAAAGGCCCTGCAAAGCATTACGGGACGAGATTAGCAGTGGGCAGTGAATATTATAGTGTCCAATATCAAAATAATTCTACAAAGAGTTGCAGTTCAACTAGTCGTCACTGGGTGTCGTCCCTCACGAGTCAAATGCAAAAGCTTCATGAAAGGTTTTCAATACTTTTGCATTTCACTCTTGAGGGACGACACCCAGTGACGACTAGTTGAACTGCAGCTCTTTGTAGAATTATTTTGATATTGAACACTATAATATTCACTGCCCACTGCTAATCTGTCCCATAATGCTTTGCAGGACCTTAGTTGGGATTGTATTTTGCCCATAACTGCTTGAGGTGGTCCTAGGAGAAATCGTTCAATAAGATGTGCTTTTTGTTTTCAAGACATCTGCTTGGTTGTTGGTTCTCTCCCTAAGTTAGTGAGGATACCAAAATCATCACCTCTCTCACTGCTTGTTAACTTTTTGTTTTCACTTTAGTGAAATGACTATATGCATTTTTAGCATATAAAGACAGAGATATTTATTTTATCTTAACTTGCACTGTACAAGTTTGCTTTTGGTAATTATTGTACAGTGCAGTCAAGCACACAGCTACGCACTACGCAATTTGCATAGCTACGTGTAGTTGAAGCTGTACTTCACGTAGCTACGTGAAGTGCTACTACGCAAACTACGCCCGGGCTTTTTGTGCTACTACGCACTACGCAAATTGCACGTAGCAGAGTGAATAACTGTACTAATAAACGTAGCGTAGCAGGAGTATAATAAACTCCTTCAAATGCTTTGATAAAGCAATTTTTTATGCTAAAAAGCATATAACCAATTCACAAAAATGAATGTTGACAATAAAATATCAAGCAATGAGAGAGGTGATGATTTTGGAGTCCCCCCTAACCTAGGGGGAGGACCAAGCAGATGCCTTGAACACAAAAAGCATATCATGTGAACGATTCAATGGTGGTCCCTTCCTCCTAGGACCACCCCAAGCACAGTTATGGGCAAAAATACAATCCCAACCAAAGGCCCTGCAAAGCATTATGGGACGAGATTAGCAGTGGGCAGTGAATATTATAGTGTCCAATATCAAAATAATTCTACAAAGAGCTGCAGTTCAACTAGTCGTCACTGGGTGTCGTCCCTCAAGAGTGAAATGCAAAAGTATTGAAAACCTTTCATGAAGCTTTTGCATTTGACTCGTGAGGGACGACACCAGTGGCGACTAGACGACTGCAGCTCTTTATAGAATTATTTTGATATTGGACACTATAATATTCACTGCCCACTCTAATCTCGTCCCATACTGCAGGCCTTTGATTGGGATTGTATTTTTGCCCATAACTATGCTTAGGTGGTCCTAAGAAGATGGGACCACCACCTAATCATTCAATAAGATGTGCTTTTTGTTTTCAAGACATCTGCTTGGTTCTCTCCTAAGTTAGCGAGGATACCAAAATCATCACCTCTCTCACTGCTTTTGTTTTCACTTTAGTGAAATGACTATATGCAATTTTAGCATATAAAGACAGAGATATTTATTTTATCTTAACTTGCACTGTACAAGTTTGCTTTTGGTAATTATTGTACAGTGCAGTGAGTCAAGCACACAGCTAGCACTACGCCCAGGCTTAATAATAATAACAAACTCCTTCAAATGCTTTGATAAAGCAATTTTTTATGCTAAAAAGCATATAACCAATTCACAAAAATGAATTTTGACATATCAAGCAATGAGAGAGGTGATGATTTTGGAGTCCCCTAACCTAGGGGGAGGACCAAGCAGATGCCTTGAACACAAAAAGCATATCATGTGAACGATTCAATGGTGGTCCCTTCCTCCTAGGACCACCCCAAGCACAGTTATGGGCAAAAATACAATCCCAACCAAAGGCCCTGCAAAGCATTATGGGACGAGATTAGCAGTGGGCAGTGAATATTATAGTGTCCAATATCAAAATAATTCTACAAAGAGTTGCAGTTCAACTAGTCGTCACTGGGTGTCGTCCCTCACGAGTCAAATGCAAAAGCTTCATGAAAGGTTTTCAATACTTTTGCATTTCACTCTTGAGGGGCGACACAGTGGCAGACTGAACTGCAGCTCTTTGTAAATTATTTTGATATTGGACACTATAATATTCACTGCCCACTGCTAATCTCGTCCCATAATGCTGCAGAGCCTTGATTGGGATTATATTTTGCCCATAACTGTAGCTTGGAGTGATCCTAGGAAGAATCGTTCAATAAGATGTGCTTTTTGTTTTCAAGACATCTGCTTGGTTGTTGGTTCTCTCCTAAGTTAGTGAGGATACCAAAATCATCACCTCTCTCACTGCTTGTTAACTTTTTGTTTTCACTTTAGTGAAATGACTATATGCATTTTTAGCATATAAAGACAGAGATATTTATTTTATCTTAACTTGCACTGTACAAGTTTGCTTTTGGTAATTATTGTACAGTGCAGTCAAGCACACAGCTACGCACTACGCAATTTGCATAGCTACGTGTAGTTGAAGCTGTACTTCACGTAGCTACGTGAAGTGCTACTACGCAAACTACGCCCGGGCTTAGTCGTTACTGCCTTATTGTGCATGGTCATAAATGCTTCACACACTGCCTCTGAGATAGGCCTAGCTGCTCGTGCTACGTTACCACAGGGTTGAGCAGGGGTTATCAAAGGGGGTAGCCCACTTGCCCTGACTTGGGGAGAAGGGTCCCCATTTTGACAGTGGCGCCAGCCATTGCCAACTAGAGACCACCATTTCCAACATTGGCGGTCAGCGGTGAGGATCAGAACTTCCATTTATGATCCACGTACAATAACTGGTAGACACCACTAGTGAGTACAGACCAAAGCGCAGACACGCGCGGATTTTTTTTTTTCTCTCTCCGAATTTTTTTTTTTGTTGGTTGTTTAGTATTGAATTGTTGATCGCAGCCATGAGTACTGCTAACATGGGAAAGCCAACCTCCAATGCTTCGGAGGATCTCGCCTTTGAGGAGGGAAGATTAGATACCTATACTGCCAAACAGCTGAAGTCATTTTGTAAGCACTTCGCAGTCCCCGTGATAGGTCTCTCTAGGAAGGAGGAGTACCACAAGGCGCTGAAGGCCTGGTGGGAAGTGAGAGAGTCCACTGTGGATGAGGAAGAGAATGCTGGAGGGCAGCCGGATGACGCAGTAGAGGGGGGGGGAGATAGAACACCCTCCAATCCAGGTACTAGTGTATCCCAAAGGAGCCTGACCCCAGAAGAGCTGGAGGACAGGGAGAGAGATAGGAGGCATAGTTTGGAGATGGCTAAATTGGAAGGTCAGAAGGACCTTGAGAGTAGAAGTTAGACATTGAGAAAAATCGATTGTCATTTGAACTTGAGAAAATGAGAATGGAACATGAGAGAATGTTGAGGGAGATAGAGATCAGGGCGAGGAGTGTCCCGGTCTCCCCCTCTGGTGGCAGCATACCGTTAGTAACTCCTGAGAATAGAGTTTATATTCTTAAGGATGTCATTAAGGATTTTCACAAGAGTGAGGATATTGGGCAATGGTTTGCCGCATATGAGATAGCAATGGTGTCCCACCGGGTCCCTGAGCAGGATTGGGGAGCGGGATTGTGGGGGCGCTTTGTGAGTGATGGTAGGGATACCCTGTTGGACCTGCCTGAGGAGAGCAGGATGGTGTATGCCCATATGAAGGAAGCTTTGATGACCCGTTATGGTTTGACCCCAGAAATGTACAGGCAGAGGTTTAGGACCTGTAAGAAGTTAGAGGGTACCACGTGGGTTGAATATGTGTCTTTTTCTGCAGAGCAATGGATCGCTGTGTAAAAGGTAGCAAAGTGGAAACTTTTGAGCAATTGTATGATTTGTTTGCGTGGGAGCATTTGTCCAGTAACTGTTTTTCAGAGCTACGCCAGCACCTGATTGATAGCAAGCTGACTAACCCTAGGAAGCTTGCTGAGGAGGCGGACCGCTGGGTGAGCACCCGGGTCCGCAAAGGTTTTGTGGGAGACTTCGCCTGAGGTGGGCAGGGTTCCCAACAGAAAAGTGGGGGGGACAAGGGTAAACAGAGGGAGTTCAGAGAGGGCCCCAAAGTAATTCGCAAGGAACCAAGCAGTGGTGTCCCAGCCTCCCCCTGAGAAGAAGCCAGTGTCCCCGACAGGTAGGCCTGTTCATGGGGGCCCCTTACTTGTTTCAAGTGTGGTCAAGTGGGCCACCGGTATTATGATCCCCAGTGTCCCCAGAGGGACCCCAATGCATCCCTCGTGCACCACCCCGTGCACCATCCCCCCAGATTGCCAGTGTAGCCCTGGGGGTGGAGGAAAGGGAGGTCCAAGGTGGATGGGATCCCGTAGAGTTAACCCTTGTCTCACTAGGGGACTTCGAGAAGGTCCCTAACCCCACACTGTCGACCAACACTCAGAAGTACCAGCAGTGGGTGACCATCAATGGCCATAGGGTGGAGGCTCTCAGGGACACCGGAGCTAGTGTGACTGCTGTCAGCTCCCGGTTGGTGTCCAAAGAGCAAGTTGTCCCCTATGCATTCTGCCCCGTAGTGTCAGCAGGCAACTCGGAGAGCCAGTGTGAAGTGGCTCAGGTTCCCTACGAGTAGGGGGGGGGGGTCACAGGAACTCTTCAAGTGGCTGTGAGGGCCACCATGCCTGTAGACTGTCTGTTGGGCAACGATCTGGAGAACTCCCCGTGGGCTATGGTGGAGAGAAAGTCTCATTTGGAAATATTGGGGTTGCCTCAGTGGGCGTGTGTGACCACTCGGTCCATGACAGCTCAGAAGGATGTTCAGGAGGGTCTGGAGCCTGAAAGTATGGCCCAGGCCCCTGCCTCACAGAGAAGGGGTAGGGGGCGCGGGAAACAGGCCCCCACGGTTCCCACGGTCCCGGAGGGAACAGACCTTGAGGGGGATGCCCTGGGACCTACAGGGGAACAAGTGGCCGAACTGGGGGACCTACTGGAGCTGACCCATTGGCAGCAGGAAGGGGGGCCCTCCAGGGAGGAATTTTGCGAGCAGCAGAGAACCTGCCCTTCTCTTGAGGGGGTGCGGCGACAGGCCGCCGCCCAGGCAGTAGGTGAGCAGACAGGGTCACATTGGATCTATTGGGAGAACGACCTCCTTTACAGCGAGCCTAAGGTTGCTGAGCCTGGGTCAGCCCGTGTGCTGGTGGTACCCCAGCGCTTCAGGACCTTCCTACTGGGGTTGGCTCATGATGTGCCACTGGCCGGACATTTGGGGCAGACCAAGACCTTTGAAAGGCTGGTCACCCACTTCTATTGGCCCCAGATGCGCAGGAGCTCCGATGCTCACTGCAGAACATGTGAGACTTGCCAGGCAAGTGGGAAGAGTGGGGGGAAGATTAAGGCCCCACTACAGATCTTTCCCGTGGTGAGCACCCCATTCGAAAGAGTGGGCATTGATATTGTGGGGCCTCTGGATCCCAAGACAGCCATGGGCAACAGGTTCATCCTGGTCTTGGTGGACCATGCCACCCGGTACCCTGAGGCCATCCCGCTCAGGACAGTGACGGACCCCGTGGTGGGACGGGCACTGATGGGGATTTTCTCCCGTGTGGGATTCCCCAGAGAGGTGGTGTCCGATAGGGGAACTAACTTCATCTCCAAGTACATGAAGTCTCTGTGGAAGGAGTGTGGGGTAACGTATAAGTTCACCACTCCTTACCACCCCCAGGGTAATGGGCTGGTTGAGAGATTCAACCGGATCCTTAAGGGCATGATTATGGGCCTAGGCGAGCCCATGAGGCGTAAGTGGGATGTCCTCTTACCATGCCTGTTGTTTGCTTACCGTGAGGTGCCACAGAAGTCCTTAGGGTTCAGTCCCTTTGAGCTGCTCTATGGTCACCCGGTAAGAGGGCCTCTGAGCCTGGTCAAGGAAGGCTGGGAGCAATCACCCAGGAAACCTCCCCAGGATGTGTTTAGTTACATGCTGGCCTTCAGGAACCAGACTCGGCGTTTCAGGAAACTTGCTGAGGCAAACCTGGAAACCAGCCAGGAAGAGATGAAATGCTGGCACGATCAGAATGCCACTCTGATCGAGTTTCAGCCTGGACAGAAGGTTTGGGTCATGGCCCCGGTGGAGCCCTGTGCACTCCAGGATAAGTGGACCGGCCCCTTTGAGGTGGTGGAGCGCAAGAGTCCTGTTACCTACGTGGTGGACTTGCAGTCTCCCAGGAACCCCTTGCGGGTCCTGCATGTTAACCGCCTGAAGCCCCACTTTGAGAGGTCTGAAGTGGGCATGCTTCTGGCCTCAGATGCTGGGATGGAGGAGGAGAGCGAGCCCCTTCCTGACCTCCTGTGTGCAGGGGAGCGAGATGGGTCAGTGGAGGGTGTGGTCCTCTCCACCACACTGACCCCAGAGCAGCAGGGTGATTGTCGCCACCTGGTGGGGCAATTCAGTGATCTGTTCTCCCTGGTACCTAGTGTCACTGATTGGTGTGTCCATGACGTGAACACCGGGGACAGTCCTCCCATTAAGCACAAGGCTTACCGAGTGACTGACCGGGTAAGGGCCTACATTAAGGATGAGGTTACCAAAGTGTTTGCCCTTGGGGTGATTGAGTCCTCTAGCAGTCCTTGGTCCAGCCCAGTGGTCCTGGTACCAAAAGCTGCAGCGCCTGGTACCACCCCGAACTTCGGTTCTGCGTGGAATATCGGGGCCTCAATTCAGTCACGAAGACTGACGCGCACCCCATCCCCAGAGCTGATGAGCTCATAGATCGGTTAGGGGCTGCCAAATACCTCAGCACATTTGATTTGACGTCTGGGTATTGGCAGATCGCCTTGACCGAGGGGCAAAGGAGAGGTGAGCCTTCTCCACACCCGATGGGCACTACCAGTTCCGGGTGATGCCCTTTGGAATGAAGAATGCCCCTGCCACCTTTCAGAGGCTGGTCAACAGGGTGTTGGTCGGGCTGGAAGACTTCAGTGCCGCCTACCTGGATGACATTGCGGTGTTTAGCTCCTCTTGGGAGGACCACCTGCGCCACCTCTGGGAGGTATTGATGGCACTGCGGAAGGCAGGCCTCACAATCAAAGCCAGTAAGTGCCAGATTGGGCAGGGTTCTGTAGTGTATTTGGGGCACCAGGTAGGGAGCGGCCAGGTGGCGCCCCTTCAGCCCAAGATTGAAACTATCCTGGCATGGGAACCCCCCAAGACTCAGACGCAGGTGAGAGACTTCTTAGGACTCATGGGGGTACTACAGGAGGTTTGTCAAAGGATATGGTAACATTGTTGCACCCTTGACTGAGCTGATTTCTAAGAAGCAGCCAAAGAAGGTAAACTAGACTGACACCTGTCAGAACGCTTTTGACGCCCTGAAGACTGCCATGTGCACTGCACCCGTGCTTCAGGCGCCCGACTTTTCAAAGGAATTCGTTGTCCAGACAGCCCCTCAGAGCATGGTATAGGGGCTGTTCTGTCACAAATCAATGAGGAAGGACTAGACCAACCGGTAGCCTTCCTAAGCAGGAGGTTACTTCCCCGGGAACAGAGGTGGAGTGCAATTGAGCGTGAGGCATTTGCTGTGGTCTGGGCGCTGAAGAAGCTGAGGCCATATTTGTTTGGGACTCACTTCCGGGTTCAGACAGACCACAGGCCCCTTAGATGGTTGATGCATATGAGGGGTGAGAATCCCAAGTTGTTGAGGTGGTCCATTTCCCTACAGGGTATGGATTTCACGGTGGAACACCGCCCTGGTACAGAGCACGCCAATGCTGACGGTCTGTCCAGGTTCTTCCGCCTTAGTGATGAGAACTCCCAAGGGAATGGTTAGTTCGCCCCACATTTCAGCTGGAGGGGACGTGTGTTAGACCTGGCATCATTGGCGCGGGTCTCCCTTCCTCTTTTCTCTTCTGACCTTTCCTGTTGGCTGGATTTAGATACTCTGGGCGCTGTGCCACTGCCAATCAGTGACACAGCGCGAATGCTCCCTGTGTAAAGATAACTGTATGAATTGGAATAATCATAATTGGCTCGTTTGGTTTACCTGTCAGTCCCTAGTTTCAGTGCACTGCGTGTGCCCAGGGCTGATAGACCAAATACTGCTGGTGGGCCGGCAGCGCTGATTTGCGCTACCCACCGAAGCCGCTTTGAAAGTATGTCTGTGTAGCATGTTCTAATAGCGAGTTACCCTCCATTTCACTGTTCACTATTGCGAGGCCACCCATTCTCATAGGCCAGAATGTGCAGGCTGAGTATTGCATGCCTTAATCCTCCCTGCCCCCAGGAACCTGATAGGAACGTCGAATTTGATATGTGTAAGCTCAGAACATGGAGATGCCTCTTTTAGTAAGGATTATTAGCGTAGCCCGTGTTCGAAAATGCCTCTACTAGAAACGAGGTATTTTCTGGTCTGCAGCTTTCCTGTAGGCTTTTGCTAGCGTGTGTATTGGCCGTCTGGTTTTGGAACAGCAGGGCCAGCCAGGTCAGACCTGGCCGGAGAGAGAGATCGGCATTTAGAGTATGGGGAGGGGTGACTCTTTGATCCGAGCAGGGCCGTGCCTGGCAAGGTGAATGATGGCTCCATCTCCCACTGGGCGTCTGATAGCAGACCCCAGATTCCCAAAGGGCAGGATGTCGCCTCGTAAACCAAGTGCTCCCCGACCCCACCGAACTGGTTCTGACTGGATGCAGTGATTTGTGACTGCAGAGAACAAAGACTTTCTAGGTATAAAGCACTGCGCTGAATCCTGTTTCGTGTGTGTTCCTTCTGGATGTCAAGACGAAACTCTGTCCGAGCGGACAGAGGAAAGGACTTTGAAACTTTCACCAAGCTTGCTGAAGAAACTACCCAAGGGCCTGAATTGAGAGCGCCTCCTGCTGAAGTCTCAGGGACATTAGACTTCACCCCATCAGCCGCCCGAATTCCTTCGCTAGGAATTCTACTTGCAGGTGAGGCCTCCGTCGAGTAATCTGGAACCTCTAGTTCTACTGTGAGGAACGCGGACTGGTAACCTTTGTGAACTCTGTGTGTGGGCCGCCGCAGCTAGAGAGAGCTGCCGCCGCTGAGTGCCCGCCTTAATTTGAATCTGCAGAACCTGCGCTGAAACTGTGTGGGCTGCCGCAGCTAAGAGAGAGCTGCCGCCGCTGAGTGCCCGCCTTAATTTGAATCTGCAGAACCTGCGCTGAAACTGTGTGGGCCGCCGTAGCTAAGAGAGAGCTGCCGCCGCTGAGTGCCCGTCTTAATTTGAATCTGCAGAACCTGCGCTGAAACTGTGTGGGCCGCCGCAGCTAAGAGAGAGCTGCCGCCGCTGAGTGCCCGCCTTAATTTGAATCTGCAGAACCTGCGCTGAAACTGTGTGGGCCGCCACAGCTAAGAGAGAGCTGCCGTCGCTGAGTGCCCGCCTTAATTTGAATCTGCAGAACCTGCGCCGAAACTGTGTGGGCTGCCGCAGCTAAAAGAGAGCTGCCGCCGCTGGATGCCCACACTCGTGTTAATTGTGCCACATCGTGGATTGTCCTTTGAGCCGCCGCAGCTAAGAGAGAGCTGCCGCCGCTGAGTGCTCGCACCGTTGCTAACTTGGCATCACCGTGATTTGTCCTGTGAGCCTCCGCAGCTCAGAGAGAGTTGCTGCTGCGGAGTGCTCGCACCCTGGCTAACTGTGCATCATTGTGAATTGTCCTGTGAGCCGCCGCAGCTAGAGAGAGTTGCTGCCGCGGAGTGCTCGCACCCTTGCTAACTGTGCATCATCGTGATTTGACCTGTGAGCCGCCGCAGCTAGAGAGAGCTGCCGCCGCTGAGTGCTCGCACCCTTGCTAACTGTGCATCATCGTGATTTGACCTGTGAGCCGCCGCTGCTAGAGAGAGCTGCCGCCGCTGAGTGCTCGCACCCTGGCTAACTGTGCATCATCGTGATTTGGCCTGTGAGCCGCCGCAGCTAAGAGAGCTGCCGCCGCTGAGTGCTCGCACCCTGGTTAACTTTGCATCCTCGTAATTTGTCCTGTGAGCCGCTGCAGCTAGAGAGAGCTGCCGCCGCGGCGTGCTCGCACCCTTGCTAACTTTGCATCATTGGGATTTGTCCTGTGGGCCGCCGCAGCTAGAGAGAGCTGCTGCCGCTGAGTGCCCACGTCTTTGTCAACCTTGCACCATCGTGAATCGTCCTGTGGGCCGCCGCAGCTGGGAGAGCGCTGCTGCCGCCGCGAGCCCACCACGGAGCTGCACGACGAGAGTCATCGCCACCACCAGCCCGGGCCGCCACAGCCGCGCGCTGCTGCCGCTGAGGGCCCGCCTGTCCCGGAGTGCCCGAATCGCTGCGAGTGCACTTTGCGGACCACTGCCATCGAGAACTGTGGTCGCTGGGAGTCCGACTGTCACCGTCTCCGCTTCTTCGAGAAGCTACGTGCTGGGTCCACCCGTCCAACGGCAGGTATCAGGTGCGCAACGGGTCCCGTAGACCCAGGCCTTGAACTCAGTCAGTGCCACGTCCTGGTGAACATGTATTGCCTTTTTTAAGTCCCTAATGATTTACATGCCTGATGACTGGTTAAAACGCTTCTGAGAGTCTCGTACCAGACCTTAGATAAAGATACTATTTTTTCTATACCTACTTGAGTTGTGTCCTTTTGTGGTGTCGTTACTGCCTTATTGTGCATGGTCATAAATGCTTCACACACTGCCTATGAGATAGGCCTAGCTGCTCGTGCTACGTTACCACAGGGTTGAGCAGGGGTTATCAAAGGGGGTAGCCCACTTGCCCTGACTTGGGGAGAAGGGTCCCTATTTGGACAGTGGCGCCAGCCATTGCCAACTAGAGACCCCCATTTCCAACAGTGGACAAGAGGTTTCAACTTCAAGAGCATGGGAAAATCATAGCCAGTGATGCTCTACACCTGCTTAGACTGCTGAAGGGCATGAAAAATGTCATCCCTGAGGTTCACTGCTATTGAACAGTGAAAGCTTTGGTCCCCTTCTGACTGGATTGTTATATTTACTTCTCACCAGAATTCCTAATATGGACTTTGGGTCAGATGTACTATTCATGGGTCACAATTTGCAACCAGTATTTTGGAGATCAATTCATTCATTTGTTCATTAGTTAGGTCACAAATTGTGACTAAATCCAATCAGCCACCATTACAGGGATGGTGGCCTGCTTGAGTCAGCAGGCCACAATCTCTGTGATTGATTTTAAATAAAGCAAAATTTAATGGAAAAGGGGTTGATTTAAAAAAAAAAAATGTCTTTTTTAATGTTTATTTAGAGTTGGCTGAGGTCCCTTGGACCACTTTCTACTCATCAACAAACTTTTTTTTATATTCACCATATGTTTTTGCACAGCATCCATACATAAAATACTGATTCTGTATTTGGAAGGGATGCCTGTAACTCGCCTCATCCAGATACCGGATCTGTATCCATTCAGAATCCTATTTTAGTAGTCTAAACAACTTTTCTGACTCCTAAATTGGGCTTATTACATCGAAGAAAGCATTTTAACAGCTGCAAACACCACATCAGAGGTTTTGCGACTGTCAAAATGCTTAGTACATCCTGTGCTTTGTCTCTATAAATCACACTATTCATGAATGAACCTGCCAGCAGTGAAGTTAGAGCCTCCTAATTCACAGCGCTTGTGATCAACATCCTTGAACGAGTTTCAATCATGGCTAATGCTGTTTCAAAAAAAACATAAGAAAAATCAATGGTTTGTGCTACCCACTCTAGTGGCTCTAAGCTGTACTATGAGGACCGTGTATCCTCATCTTACTGGCTAGGATTCAAGCCTCTTCCTATACTTCCTTTCTTAATATTTGAAAAATTATATAATTTTGTAAATATATATTTTTAGATTAAAAAATAAATGATTTTTTTAAAACAATAATTACATTATTTAAAATTAATTTTATACATAACTTTTAATAACTTAATAGATAAATATAAACATTTTAATTTATGTGGGTTTTTAAACAAATCTTTAAAAAATATTTTTAATTGTATTTAATATACTTAAACTAATTAAATATTTATTCAAAATTAAGTTTAGAGTGCTGCAGAATTAATTTGTACTACCTTTAAAGTAAATAGATAACATTAATTAACATTAGTTTTTAACATAAAATATTTTAAATATATTTATTTTAAACTATTTTAACTTTTATCATTTTCCCTAGACTTTACCATACAGAGATCTCTGCTCCAGTTGCAGAGGTATCCAAGTGTGCGGAACGTAAATTACGGTTGTAAACTCATTAACAGTAGAAACCTTTGGGTCATAGATGACGCTTTTATTGACTCCACCCACTGTTTCAGGGAGCGGGGACAATCTACACTTTTGAGTAACTTTAGACTTGGAAATGGTGGGTGGCCAAAAGTAGTACAATTACTCCAAAAGAGTAAGAGCAAAGAGAGCAATGCTCTGAACTTGGTGCATTTCACCCTCTGCAATATTAGTGAAAAATGTCTTACCTCGTATGGTAACACTTGCCTTAGACCACAGTCACAGGGCGAGTGGCCTCCAGAAGAGCATCTTACTCATTCCTAGACCAGGGTCTAATATCTGAATAAGCTCAGCTAAATCCTTTTGGCATGGAGACTCCGCTTACAAATGCTTCAAGTAAAACACATCTTTCATTTTTGGTTATCCTTTAGTAGAACCATGGCTTGTTTGGATATACTCAAATGCTCTTTAGCACCCAAAGATATTCCTCACATTCCAGAAAACGAATTTACACTCCCAAAATGGTTCTTGTCATACATTAAGAAAACGTGAAAAAGGTAACATTGTCAACTCTCTTTCTAAACACACAGAACACCAGCCTTCAAAGAATTTGGCAAGGTTTTATCCCTGACACAAGCTCTTGAGTCTGAATGTGAAAGGGCTGCCCTCCTCCCCCAAACAGTCAAGAATTGCATCCAGCCTTTAAGCTCATGGCGCTCACTTCTGGGAATGTCTGCCCCAAAAGACATTGCAAGGGTTGTCCTTGCTGTAATCTTTGTGGGGCCCGTGTCAAAAGGTTTTCCGGGCACAGCATGGCTTTCACCTGGTAAACAGAAAAAAAAATATTCTCTGGAAACAGAGAGAAAAAAAGTATTTGTCTCCTGCTCTGTCAGACCATCGGAGTAGGTTTTCCAGTGGCAGAGCCAGTGGCCCACATGACTTAGAACAGAGCAGGCAGATTGAGGGGTTGGAAGACACAGTAATCCATCAGCTTGTGATGGATTACCCTACACGCCAAACTCTAAATCAGGCTCTAAGACTGATATACAGTTACATCATCTTCAGAGTTCTGCCCTTGTGTGTACATGCCACCCTATTTTAACTGTTTCATATGGCTTTATTTAGTGGTTATAACTTAACTGTTTTGCATGGTGTCTGCGCCCTAATTTCACTCTTTTTTAAACTTTTGTAATGCCCATAATTATGGTTTTATTTACTCTATCACATTATATGTTATTACTCTTCTAAACGGAAAATGTAATATGCCTTTGTACAAAGCGCTTTGTCACACTCTGGGTTTAGTCAGCGCTATAAAAAACTGCTTATAAATATAGAAAGAAATACTAACATGTCTGGAATATTTTTCTGCTGAGTTAGAATACTACCCTTGTGAATGGACTTGGTTTCGGCAGGCCTAGATATCACTCCCATTTCTGTTTCCTTATCGGATGCTCTCACATTCTCTTGGTAGTCCTAATAACATCCCATCTGGTGATCAGCCAGAAAAGCGTAACAGCATGACTCAAGACTGCACAGTGGATCATGCACGCAGCCGCACGCTTCGTGCCAGTGACATCATGGACTGCAGTTTCACTCACGCGGGTGACAGCTTCATTTTAATAGAGTGACTCGGCAGAATGGCTCTGATTCAGAGAGTCAACGAAACAACACTAGAAAGGCTATCAAATCTCAGCCAGTCCCAATTCCCATCACAACGTATTATATATAGTCTTTGCAATACCAACAGTAAATACAAAAAATACTACTAAAAAATAAATGATCACGTTCGAAACAATTACAATATTAACAATATCCAGAATATTACCAATATATGTTTTTAAACTCTAAAACAGCCAATTTAAAACACGCCTAAATGACAAAATCATAGGGAAAGCAATAGTTTTGCAAATACCTCCACAAAATGAATTAACATATGCATATCTCCTACATAACCCCCTCCAGTTGGTACAACCTTGATTCACTTAATTAAAATACATTTCCCGGATATTTGCCACGCTTCTCATGTGAAAAACTCGACTATCTTTAATCACCAGTGATATGGTTTGATACTGTAAGGCAACTGTATTTAAATCTGGGGCCATATTACACAAATTGCCCCGGTGGCGCAACTGGCATTTGCGCCCGATTTGCGCACCCCCGGGCACTTTGGTATTACAGATGGGGCTGCAGATGCTTGTGCTACCCCTTCTGTAATGCCGATAGCGCTGGCGCACATAAAGCACAAGCGCTATCTTCAGGGGGCGTTCCCTCATTTGCATGGGGGCGTGAAATCCTTTGGGGTGCAGGCCAGGGTTCCAGCAGGGCAGTCCTTCTTCTCCTTGTAGTTTAAGGCAGCAGATCTGAGTTGCAATGCAGCTCTTCCATATTTATTTACAGTTTCTGGGTGTCAAGCAGGGGGGCACCCCTGACCAATGAGATGCAGGGTACCACCCAGGTGTATGACCCCTTCCTCCAAAGTGTGACATATTCTTGTCCCAGAAAGCACTAGTCTCAAAATACAACATGGAGGAATTCTCTCCTTGGAGGTTAGACCAGGCTAAGCCAACCCACTGGCGTGTTTAAGATTACCTAACACTCCCCTTTCATCCCTCTCCTTAAACTAACTACCAGGGATTCTGTGTGGCTGGGGTGGCAGGATGTGGGGGTGAGTCTGTGCTGTCCTAAAGTGCCATTCTCTCTTTGAGGACCAGTTTGGCCACCCCTCCTCCCTCCTGCCGTCTGTTTCTAGAGTTTCAGTTCTCATCCCAAAGGAAACCCATTGTCTCTCTGGAAGGCTACGTCACACCTCATTAAGACAGCTTGGTTTAGAGGTTAGTTATTGCATCAATAGGGGTTTTTGGCCCCCAATGACCTTCAGCAGCGAAGGGGAGTTTATATCCCAACCAGTAGTACGACAGGAGACCCCTGTGCAGAGTGGTTGAGAAAGAGGGTGGGGCCTCCGATGCTGTCTCAGCAATCCAGCTGTGGGGGACTTACTTATCACAACAATAAGGGTTCTTGGCTCTCAATGACCCTAAACAGCCAAGGGTAGTTCATCCCCCAACCAGTAGTATGCCTGGAGGCCCCTGTGCAGAGTTGTCGAGAAAGGGGGCGGGCCTCTCGTGCTGTATCAGCAATCCAGCTGTGGGGGACTTACTTATCGCAACAATAGGGGTTCTTCGGCCCCAACAACCCTCAGCAGCCAAGGGGAATTCATCGCCCAACCAGTAGTACGCCAGGAGGTCCTGGCAGATAGTGGTTGAGAAAGGGGGTGGGCCTCCGACAACATCTCAGCAATCCAGTTGTTGGGGACTTAGTTATCACAATAATAAGGGTTCTTGGCCCCCAACGACCATCAGCGGCCAAAGGAAGTTCATCTCCCAAACATTGGTATGCCAGGCAGCCCCTCTGCAGAGTGCTTCAGAAGGGGGGGGGGCCTCTGACGACATATCAATAATCTGGCTGTGGTCTACTTAGTTATCGCAACAATTGGGGTACTTGGCCCCCACCGACACTCAGCAGCCAACAGGAGTTCATTTCCCAACCAGTAGTACCCCAGGGGGCCCCTGTGCAGAGTGGTTGAGAAAGGGGTGGGGCCTCAGATGAGGTGTCAGCAATTCTCAGCAAGCAGTTTCTTACCTTTAATTGCCTTTTTCTGATCTTTTCTGACCTTTATTCTGTCTCTTTCTAACCTTCATTTCTAACCTTCATTCTGCCTCTTGCTGCTCATTTCTGACCTCTATTTTGCCTCTTTCTGCTCATTGCTGACCTTTATTCTGCCTCTTTTGGCTCGTTTCTCACCTTTATTCTGCCTCTTTTTGCTCATTGCTGGACTTTATTTTGCCTCTTTCTGCCTGTTTCTCACCTTTATTTTGTCTCTTTCTGCTAATTGCTGATCTCTATTTTGCCTCTTTCTGCATGCTTCTAATCTTTATTTTGCCTCTTTCTACTGACCTCTATTTTGCCTCTTTCTACTCATTGCTGTCCATTATTTTCCCTCTTTCTGCTCGTTGCTGACCTTTATTCTGCCTGTTTCTGCTCGTTGCTGATCTTTATTATGCCTCTTTCTGCTCGTTTCTAACCTTTATCTTGCCTCTGCCTGCTCGTTGCTGATCTCTATTTTGCCTCTTTCTGCTCTTTGCTGGCCTCTATTTTGCCTCTTTCTGCTCATTGCTGACCTTTATTTTCCCTCTTCCTGCTCTTGTCTGACCTTTATTCTGCCTCTTTCTGTTCATTTCTGACCTTTATCTTGCTGCTCGTTTCTGACCTCTATTTCCCTCTTTCTGCTCGTTGCTGACCTTTATTCTGCCTCTTTCTGCTTGTTTCTGACCTTCATTCTTCCTCTTGTTGCTCATTTCTGACCTCTATTTTGCCTCTTTCTGACCTTTATTCTGCCTCTTTCGGCTTGTTTCCTACCTTTATTCTGCCTCTTTCTGCTCGTTTCTCACCTTTATTCAGCCTCTTTCTGCTCGTTTTTCACCTTTATCTTGCATCTTTATGCTCATTGCTAACTTTTATTCTGCCTCCTACTGCTTTTTTCTGACCTTTATTCTGCCTCTTTCTGCTTGTTTCTGACCTTTATTTTTCATCTTTATCCTCTTTTTCCGGGCACCTGCTGTCCCAGCTGGCTCCCGACTCCTGCGGGAGTAGGCACTGCTACCGCAAGCAGGGAGCTGCTTGAAATAGCAACTCCCTGCTAGCGAGAGCAATGTTTTCAACTGTTTCACTGCACCCATATTTGCATGCAGGGAAACTGATGAAAACTCCGCTTTTTGCAAGTCTGAGCTGTTTGACAGCTCCGGCTTGCGGAAAGTGGAGTAATGTTTGCTTTTGCTTGGTGGGAGGAAGCAAAATTAAATAGCTACCTCCCGATGGTAGGCACCTCAGGACGTAGCAGGAGCTGGCCCTGGGTGGTGGCAGTCCCTAGGGCAGGGCTTTCCAAACTGTGTGGCGCGACACAGTACTGTGTCGCGCCCCATGTGTGAGTGTGTCGCGCGACGCGATGACGTCTACGGGCCGATATTAGGGGAATGCGAGGTAAAACCCAGAGTCAGGACGTGAGTGCGACGGCGGAAGGCGGAGCAGCAGCAGCAGCGGAACGGAGCGGAGTGGAGCGGAGCCTCGTGGTTAGGAGCTCGATTCCGCTATACCGAGGCCAGTGGAAGTATTGACCCCCCCCCTCCGGGAGTGCTGCAGTGCTGCTCACGGCTCTGCCCTGAGCGGTCTTGTTGTGACGCAGTGGCCACGGAGCCGCCTCTACCCATCCCAGGCGCGCGGTAAGTGTGATTTTCCACATTTAAAAATGCTGATGTCATACAATTAATATGGCTCCAATCTTAGAGGTGTAGTTTGTATCCCCTGGTGCTAGGTTACTTAACAAGTATGGCGCCAATCTCGGAGGTGTAGTTGTAACTACACCTCCGAGATTAGCGCCATACTAGTTAAGTAACCTAGCACCAGGGATACAAACTACACCTCCGAGATGGCGCCATATTAATTTTATGCCAACAGCCTTAATGAGGTGGGAGCTGCGACCCCAGACAACTCCCAAATGACCTCCTTGGGACTGTGGTAATTAATATTTCAGATGTGGCCTAATTCTTTGCTTCCTTTTATATTCAGAAACTTTCAAATGTAGAAATTTGATTCACTTTTGGAAAAGATACAAAACACCTCTGCAATATTAATTTGCACTTTTTCTGCTCTTTTGAGTCACTACCATATAATGCGTACTTCAATGTTTCCCTTCTCTAATGCGTACCTGTGCTTGGTAATATTTTATAAATAATGATACAAGCTCCTTGCCCCTGTAAAGAATGAAACTGTGTTTTTCTAGAATATCCAGTGCCAGAAACCCATTTTAGCAGTAGACGCTTCAATAAACGGCAATCCGCTGTAGCAATTGGTAACCTAAATTGTCTTTTGCTCACATCAATGCCTTTTCTAACTCTTGTCTTAGAGGTCATGAAGATGACAAGTGAAAGAGAAGTAATCAAACACTTTAAGAGTCCTGTTCCACAGGTGTATATTCTAAACTTTGGTCCTCACCTAGCACATCAGCCGCAAATAGATGGTTGTTGCGTGGGTAAGGGTAGAACAATAAGGAAACTCTGAGATGCCTCCAAGTGTGCTTGAAGTAATTTCTTCTATGTCCGGCATTTTATGATTCAATTTTCATATATATGAAAAAACTGTTGAGTGTTTCATCTCCTATATGTGCTACCCGTGACTGCTAGAATAACTTCATAGACTGAGTGCTCCATTGTAAAATAAGTTAACACATCCTCACCTGGAGGATTCTGATATTTCATTAGTGTGGACTTATGTGTGGATACCTGTATCAGTTTCAACTTTTCAGGGGTTGTTAGAAATTGTGTTTCTGGTTCGCAGAGGTCTGCACTGTGTCCAAGCAGGAACAACAATCCTAGTCAGGCTAAGTTAGATGCACACCATTAATTAACCGGCGCTCAACCTCTGTACTGGGGGTGAATGTCTGACATTGTTCAGCATTCCATCCATCAATGTAGTATCAGCCTTTATTGTTAACGGTGCCTGAAGGCCATTGTTATTATTAATGCCCAGCTATGATTGCTAACGCTTGCATGATATGATCAATATTGCACATATTATCTGAGTGTTTGTGTGGGAGCGAGAGAGTGAGAGGGGGAATGTGTGTGTGATAGAGATAGGGAAACAGTGAGTGTGTGTGTGTGAGTGCGTGTGTTAGTGTGTGAGGAAGAGAGCGAGGGGGTGTGTGTGTGTGTGAGAGTGTGTGTGTGTGATAGAGATAGGGAAAGAGTGTGTGTGCGTGTGTGTGTGTGTGTGAGAGTGCGTGTGTTTGTGTGTGAGTAAGAGAGTGAGGGTGTGTGTGTGTGTGGATCTATCTGTAAGTGTGTCTGAGAGGGAGGGAGTGAGTGTATGTGTGTGTGTGCACGTGTGAAAGAGAGATAGAGAGAGAGAGAGAGTGTGCGAGTATATGTGTGTATGAGAGGAGAGTCTATTTGTGATGAAGCAGAAAATCTTTGTGATGACGTTGGAATGCGTCCAAAAAACAAACGATTCCATTGGAAGAAGGAAAGTGGAGGATAATATTTCTTGTATGGTGGATGCTTTCTTGTCACGTTTTGTATTATCACTCATTAAGCTTCACAATTACCACAACAAAGCTATGTTTAACTATGCACTTAAATCGATGCCATGTTTGCACTAGCCACAGTTTTGGCGTTAAAGATGTGAAGTTGATAACCAAAGGGCTTAGTAGAGGAGACTGCATGTGGTATCAGAAAGTGTTCACTCAGCTATGCATGCTATCAGTGTAATAATACCAGTAATGCCTGTTCAGCCCAGAGCACCCACGCTAGGGATTCTGGGAGTTCTACAATATTTGTAACAGGCCTAGGACTACCTAACAGACTTGACTGCTCTTTTGCTAATCTCAGAACGCTAAAGTACTGCCCAAGCTGAGTCAGTTGTGCCATCATTCTCACCAGTGGCCTGGACGTTGTGCATATATTTCTGAAGCAGGTTAATCGCTCACACAGTTATCCTTTGCTGTGAATTATGTTATAAGTATGGTTTGAAGTGAAGGTAAAGAATGTAACCTCTGTAATATCCTTGATGAGCTAAATGATATAGTGTAATCAGTGGTCGAAGCAGTGCGATTTTTGGTTCCAGACGGTTTTCTTTGTGTGCAAGTTGTTGTTGAGTGTGTTTGTCTGCCTGCGAGGGTTTCTGTGTTTGTTTTGTGCGTTTTTCACAGCTGTGTGTGGGTTTAAAGCCAGTTGTATTTTAAACATCTAGCAGGGCAGACCTGGTTTCAGTTACTTGAGGGGGTACTGTCAGAAGTGCAGGTGCTTCTGGTTTTGTTTTGGGTGCTCCCGGAGAGTTTGTCTCGTTTCAGCAGTGTGTTTGCGGAGCAGGATATGACAGACATACTGAAAGACCAATATCGAATTATTTACTTCATTCCTCAGACCCATTAATACGCTTCAGTGCGACAAACATATACAAAGTGCCATCAAAGCTAATCCCAAACCCTCAGGCTCATCGCCAAATAACTGTCCCACAAAAATATTGGAAATGATCAATCCTGAGGTAATTGGAAATCTAACCTGGTCTATTCAGAAGATACTTTTCCATTAATGTGGATCATGTAGTCACAGAAGCAAGCTGCCTCAGTTCTGCTTCTCTAATTCTAATCCAGACATTCATTTGTAAAGCTGGACACTTGAAACACCATGTTGAAATAACCTGTGTTACATCCTTACCATCCTATGACTGCTCAGTTACTTGTGCACTAAAGTGAGCCTTACTGTATGCTGGATTGAGATGTTTGTGAATATAACTGTAAAACTAGAGTTGTTCAGTTAGCCATTATGATAGTGTTGCACTCTGGTTGTTTGTACATTCCAAAATTCACGTTTCAAGCACACGTTTTTTTCTGTTAAGGAAATGCTTTGCTAATATTTCTGGCTTTCAAAGTGGGTTGCGATTCCAGCTCTGTGTTTACTGTTTACTCTTCTAGTGTACATTCATTGTGATATATCTGGGTCTGAACTGAGGTTGCGAAGTGAGCTAAAGAATGATGATGGATCCAACCCAGATCTGTGCCGGGGGGGGTCTGTACATTTTAAGCGCTCCGTCCACCATCTCCTTGTGTTTGCTTTATTGTTTTATAGGCCAATCTTAAGTCCTATGATATTATTCACTAGATTAGAACTCAATTCTTGAAAGATGGCAGCCATTATTTTCAACACAGCTTGGGCAACAGTTTGATTTCCCAACCATTTTAGAGGTTTCAGAAACGTGGTCCTCCAACTTAATTAGAATTTCCCATGGCCAATGTTGGCGTGGTGCTTCCACCTTCAATGGCATGTTTTCCGCGTGCCGCACTGCTACCTCATTTAGGTTGCCTGTCTCTGATCCAGTCAAAAAGGCTTCAGTGTCATAGCAGAGCAATATGTGGTTGTTTATGTGGTTATCTCTTGATTGCTTCCAGTTCAAATAAGTAGATTAAAAATGAGACATCGATTTGTTTTTTAGGAAAGTAAGCAATCTAGTTTGGCAGGAAAGACCATGGCATGGAAATGTAAGGGCCTTCTGATAAAGGATGGAATATAATTGTGGGTTCTGGACAGCTCACTTGGCATCCTGAGTCTGCCAGAGCCAGCGTCAATGCAGTTATTACTTCTGCCCCACCTTATGCTGAGAGCTCTGATTTCACATGATTATCTACTACTCAAATCCTGAAATGTTACTAGAGAGAATGAAGACCGTAAGCAAGGCGTAAGATTGTTAAACTTCGTATCTCATGTTCTTCCGATCTCTAGATTTCCACATTTCTTCATTTTCCCGGAAGGCAAACAGAAACTCAAAATGGATAAGTTTATAATTCGGAAGCGAAAAGCTGGTGACGATGACGTTTGCGAAGAACAAAATGTAGCAGCTACTGAGCAAAGTACCCAAGAATCAACTGAACGGTCTGTCTCAGTACGTAAGAAGTGTAAAGGGAAAATCGCCAATCCCCGTTTATATAATAAAGCTTATATGAAACTGGGGTTCACATTTTCTGGTAATGAAAACCATCCTTGTCCCCAGTGTTTAGTTTGTGGGGAAATACTTGCAAATGAAAGTATGGTACCAAATAAATTAAAACGCCATTTTACCACAAAACACGGCCATCTGTCAGAAAAACCAGTAGAATACTTTATTGAGCTTGCAAAATCTATAAGGAAGCAGTCTGCATCATTCACAAAGAGAATGAAGACATCAGAGAAAGCTCAAAAGGCAAGTTACTTGGTTGCTCAAATAATTGCCAAAAACAAGGAACCACACACTGTTGCCGAAACCACCATAAGGCAATCTTGCTGTGCTATTGTTCGAACAATGTTTGGGCCAGAATTTGAGATTGAAGTTAATAAAATCCCTTTGGCAGATAACACAATTGGAAGACGGATTCAAGATATGTCTGCTAACGTTAAGCTGCAAATGAAGGAGATTTTTCAAGACGACAATATGATCTTTACATTGCAACTAGACGAATCAACAGATGTCAGTGGGTTAGCTCAATTAATGGTTTTTATACGTTTCATTCATACTGACAAAATTATTGAGCAATTCCTGTGTTGCCTAGAACTTCCATTGAGAACTAGAGGTGAGGATATATTTCAAACTTTAGATTGCTTCATGAAGGAAAATAATTTGCGCTGGTTAAATTGTGTCGGGATATGCACGGATGGTGCACCCTCAATGGTTGGCTCAACAAAAGGTTTTATAGCTTTAGCAAAGAAAGAACATGAAAATATCATATTTACTCATTGCTTTTTACATCGCGAGGCACTAGTCGCGCAAACCATTGGAAATGAATTGAGGGAAGTTATGGACAAAGTGATTCAAATGGTGAATTACATTAAAAGCCGACCTCTTAAATCAAGAATATTTGCTCATATTTGTGAACAAATGGGGGCAAGGTTTAAAAGCTCCTACTGCACACAGACGTTCGTTGGCTCTCAAGAGGTCGCGTGCTTTGTCGTGTATACGAATTGCGGGAAATGATGCTTAAACTTTTTGAGGATAATCAGCAGCATGAATTCTGCGGTCTAATTCAAAACAAACTTTGGTGCACAAAATTGGCATATCTTGCTGACATATTTGAACATTTGAATAAAATTAACACCAGTATGCAAGGAAAAGGAGAAAATATCTTAACAGCAGTAGATAAAATTTGTGCTTTGAGAGACAAAATAAAAATTTGGGAAAGGAAAGTGAAAGAAGGCAGTTTTGAAATGTTTTCCAAAACTGATGAGTGCCAGCTGAAATGTGATATCAGCCCGCTGATTGTTGACCATTTAACATTGCTCGCAGAGAAAGTTTATCATTACTTCCCAAATGTTGAAATCCAAGACTATGATTGGATCAGAAATCCATTTCTTTCAACTGCAACTGGGAACTTTTCTCTTACTGAAGAAGAAGAATTAGCTGAAATAAAAAATGATCGAAGTATGTTAATGATGCATGAAGAGGGTGATTTAGACAGCTTTTGGGTTCGTGTTGCAAAAATGCATCCAAACATAGGTAAAAAGCGTTAAAAATTCTCTTGCAGTTTTCTACTACATACATTTGTGAAGTATCCTTTTCGACGATGACAAACTTAAAGACACTGAAACGTGGATGCTTGAAAATGCTTGATGATGAAATGCGAGTGTCTTTATCTAATATTCAACCAAATATTGACCAGCTGTGTTCATCCTATCAACCTCATGTATCTCATTAAAATAGTAAGACAAGTGCTGTTGTTCTTATTAAAATTTTGTAATTCTTGTGCTATGAGAGACAAAATAGCAATTTGGAAAAGCAAAGTTAAAGAAGGGGATTTTGAAATGTTTTCCAAAACTGCTGAGTGCCCGCTGAAATGTGATATCAGCCTGCTGATTGTTGACCATTTAACATTGCTCGCAGAGAACAGTTTATCATTACTTCCCAAATGTTGAAATCCAAAGACTATGATTGGATCAGAAATCCATTTCTTTCAACTGCAACTGGGAACTTTTCTCTTACTGAAGAAGAAGAATTAGCTGAAATAAAAAATGATCGAAGTATGTTAATGATGCATGAAGAGGGTGATTTAGACAGCTTTTGGGTTCGTGTTGCAAAAATGCATCCAAACATAGGTAAAAAGCGTTAAAAATTCTCTTGCAGTTTTCTACTACATACATTTGTGAAGTATCCTTTTCGACGATGACAAACTTAAAGACACTGAAACGTGGATGCTTGAAAATGCTTGATGATGAAATGCGAGTGTCTTTATCTAATATTCAACCAAATATTGACCAGCTGTGTTCATCCTATCAACCTCATGTATCTCATTAAAATAGTAAGACAAGTGCTGTTGTTCTTATTAAAATTTTGTAATTCTTGTGCTATGAGAGACAAAATAGCAATTTGGAAAAGCAAAGTTAAAGAAGGGGATTTTGAAATGTTTTCCAAAACTGCTGAGTGCCCGCTGAAATGTGATATCAGCCTGCTGATTGTTGACCATTTAACATTGCTCGCAGAGAAAGTTTATCATTACTTCCCAAATGTTGAAATCCAAGACTATGATTGGATCAGAAATCCATTTCTTTCAACTGCAACTGGGAACTTTTCTCTTACTGAAGAAGAAGAATTAGCTGAAATAAAAAATGATCGAAGTATGTTAATGATGCATGAAGAGGGTGATTTAGACAGCTTTTGGGTTCGTGTTGCAAAAATGCATCCAAACATAGGTAAAAAAGCGTTAAAAATTCTCTTGCAGTTTTCTACTACATACATTTGTGAAGTATCCTTTTCGACGATGACAAACTTAAAGACACTGAAACGTGGATGCTTGAAAATGCTTGATGATGAAATGCGAGTGTCTTTATCTAATATTCAACCAAATATTGACCAGCTGTGTTCATCCTATCAACCTCATGTATCTCATTAAAATAGTAAGACAAGTGCTGTTGTTCTTATTAAAATTTTGTAATTCTTGTGCTATGAGAGACAAAATAGCAATTTGGAAAAGCAAAGTTAAAGAAGGGGATTTTGAAATGTTTTCCAAAACTGCTGAGTGCCCGCTGAAATGTGATATCAGCCTGCTGATTGTTGACCATTTAACTTTGCTCGGAGAGAACATTCATCATTACTTCCCAAATGTTGAAATCTAAAGACTATGATTGCATCAGAAATCCATTTCTTTCAACTGCAACTGGGAACTTTTCACTTTCTGAAGAATGAGCTGAAATAAAAAATGACACTGAAATGTGGACGCCTGAAAATGCTTAATGACGAAATGCGAGTGTCTTTATGTAATATTCCACCAAATATTGACCAGCTGTGTTCATCCTATCAACCTCATTCATCTCAATTAAATAGTAAGTGCTGTTTTTATTCAAAGCTTTGAATTCTTGCACATATTTACATATTGTTACGCATAAAGGCCAACATGTCTTTGTTAGAACAGATTCACAATTGCTTTATTAACCTTCCTGCTTTCTCAAATTTGCTTTAAAATGCACCGTTTGCCCACTCTTTTTTCAAAATTTTCTCGGGGGGAGAACCCCCCCAAACCCCCCTAGTTTGTTCGGGCTAGCTCGCTACGCTCGCTCGCTACACTGCATTACCGTGTCACTAAACGTTGCATTTCGAAAAAGTGTGTCCCCAACATGAAAAGTTTGGAAAGCTGTGCCCTAGGGCCATCCATGGCTCCACAAGGGGGGGGGGCGCACGGCCCCCCAATGTTTATTTAAGCCCCGGGGAGGTGGTGGTCCCCGAGGCCAGGGATACGCAATGGACCCTCTTTATTATTTTCTTTGCGCCCTGGTGATGTGGCAGTCCCCAGGGCTGCGGGAGGGCCATGCGGGACCCCCCGCATTTATTTTACATTGTTTACTCAGGGAGGTGGCGGTCCCTGGGTCATGGGCAGGCCCAGTGGGCCCGCCCACATACATATTATATAGTGCACTGGGGGGGTGACGGTCCTTGGAGCTGCAGGGGGTGTGGGAGCCCCCACATTTAATTGACATTGTTTACCCTTGGGAGGTGTTGGTCCCCGGGCCCGCATGCATACATATTATACAGTGCTGAAAATATCATTCAAGGACTTAAAATGATAGTTATGATAAATCCAACAGTTTGCCACTGTTAGATTTATAACTATCACAGAAAAGAAGTTATTAAACTTTCTTTTCTGTAAGCCAAAATCCAGCCTTCAAGCTGCTCTCCCCTGATTGGCTAGCCTGAGTGGAATTCACTTGTAACAGGAGTAGGGAATGTATTGTGTTTCTGGATGTGGAAATTGTGATGTCTAATAACCAGGTAACATCGAGATTACATAGGAAACCCACTGTGGTGACAGTTAACTTCATGCATTAAGTAATCACCCGAACCAGCTTAAATGGAGAATCCCCTATGGGGAACTCGTTTGTGCCAAACGTAATTTCAGCAATGAATTAAATTTCTTGGTAGAACACAGGATCACGATAGAAAGATTTTCTTAGCAGGGTTACCCCGTATAGTTCCTTGAGAAAGCACTACACAGAATCAGTACACGATCCAGTACTGAGATTTTGGACTGTCCCAAAAGTAAAACTGATGATGTAGAGGAAGGTCCCATTAGAATAATGACGACTTATAACAGTGAGTCGAGTACAGTAAATAGTATTCTAACTAAGAACTGGAGCCTACTACAATGTGTCAGAAACTCTTACCTATGATTTCCACAGGAGTAGAATGAAGACTGTTCCCAATGCCCTACTCGTAACCTCTCAGGCCTTCAATTCACTGGATGACGAGTGCCCCAAGGGGGGAAAGAGGATGGGGAGAAAAGAAGAGACAGCCTTGACTTCCTTCAGTTCCTTCTCTCGTCTAGGATATTTCTATTCGCTGTGTAAGTTGGCACTGCGTGTTTGCTAAAGTATGTTTCCTTGCAAGAGTGTAAGAAACTGCAAAAGAACACAATATACATTACACTTCCTTTTTAATCTTCCATTAGCTTTTATCTCTAACTCAATTGAAAACACTAAACAGTTGTATATGCTACATACCCCAAGTGTCTAAGGCTATTGCTCCTCTTCTAATCTGTATTCTTCTTGCAACAATCTTATTAAATTCTGTTGTCAATTTGTTCTTTTCAATTACACATCACTCAACCTTCATGTAACCTTTTGCGCATAAGTCGTTTCTCATTGATGTGCTATTATCATTGTTAGTAACCTTTGCATAGATTTCTTTTCTTCTCATATTTAATTTGTGTGTGCCATGAAGAGATGAAAAGAGATTAAGACTCCTCGGTTTCCTCAGGTAAGAGTTCTTTTTTTTAAATTCTTAATTAATTCGCTCTCCTGACTTTCGTTTTAGAAACTAACCCACAGTCACCATTTAAACGTTTACACTGAGAGCTTTTTCCTACACTCTACTTGCAAGGCATTTGACCATAAATATTATAATTAGAATTGTCACTTAGCTATTATCCTGTCCAGATGTTCTAAAGGAGTTGCAGCCTGAAAACATTTCCTATGAATGTTCTATCTTATAGCTGTTTGCCTCAGAAAAATACTTCAAATTCCAGGCTCAAAGCAGAGACATCAAATTCCTCTCAGGAGGTGGCACGATACAGAGACGCTTCTCACAGTCTCTTCCAAAAAATGGGCAAACTCAAAACAGAGACACTGCTAGCCTTTATTTGGCCAATGGCGTTCCTGCGAAAACTGGAGAAAACATGGAGAACTAGTACGAAGCCTAAAAATCGAAGTCACTACCCTAAACTGACTTTCACGATGGAGGGTTGAGGTAAAGGCTGCTCATAGGGAAATTTCCTCAGTGAAGTGCGCAGTTTGAAAGCAGCATGCGCTGCACATTCTATTCTAAGCCTGCGCTTGAAACACTAGGGAAAGGCACATCAGCAGCCATCTTGGAATTCCGCAATCTCCAATTTGCTTTCCAATTATTGGATTTGATTCTCCTTTTAGATTTTAACTGTTTAGCAAGGATTACATTTACAGTTTTTGGCCTTGCTTTTGGCACCTGCTGCTGCATCCTGACACAATGTGACCTGGTGATAGGTTACTTTGTAAGGAACAAACCTTCGGTTACATACCGCAGAAGCAGGTCGCTAAGGGATACCTTGATTAAGAATGAAATTCTGACTCACACAGCAGTTAACACTATACATGACCTGAAAGGTTTTTACCAGGCCTGGGCATAGTTTGCGGAGTTTTGCTACGCGAAACTCCGCGAGTTGACAAATAAACTCCGCGGAGTTCCGCAAGTGGCGGAGTGCAGTGCGAACTGCCGTTCGAGCTGGTCTTCCTGCCGCTCGGGTAGAAATTCTACCCGAGCGGCAGTTCGCGCTCGCGAACTTACCGTTCTCGAGTGCGAGCGGGGAAAAAACTCCGCTGGACTACGCAGAGCGAAGTTTTCTGCACTTCGCGAGCTCACGAAGTGCGGAGTGCAGAAAACTCTGCAAACTCCTCGAATGGAGCGGAGTTCACCGCCCAGGCCAAGTTTTTACCCTGTAGGAAATGTAAAGCATATTCATACTCAAGAAATGGCAAGTAATATGATAACCCACATACCTCACAGCAAAGAGAAATCACACAATTCATCTCTAGCAGTACCAGCTTTGTTATCTATGTGCTACAATGTCCCTGTGGTCTGAAATATGTTGGGAGCACCATACATCCTGTACATAAAAGGATATTAGAGCACATGATGGCCATTACAAACCATGATCAACATTATCCGGTGGCCTGTCAGTTTGAAAAACATCACTTCAGTGACCGTAAAAATTTAACTTTCTTTGGCTTAAAGAGAATTGAGGCAGATCCCTGGGCAGGCGACAGAGTAACGAGGTTGCAGAAAAGAGAATCCTGCTTGATCATTGATCCAAATGCGAAATCCCACAATGGTCTCAACTCTGACGAAGAGTTACATGTCAATTTGGACTAGAATAGTTTTTGGTTATACTTATATGATTGGTAGATATGTTCTTGTGGTTCCTATGATATCTGCTTTTAGTATAAGAGCATTTTAATTTGTCTGATGATTCTTTTTGCTTTATTTTAGGCAGGAGAGGAAGGGACTCTCTAAATGCTAGGGTTACAAGAGGATGCCTTGGAGGAGGCACCCTACCCTACTCTTCTTTGGCCTTACAGTGGATGACCACGGGCTGATATCTCTTTTATTCACTTGGTTGTCACTGTTTTCTGCACACATTGATTAGTATAATTGTTTTAAGACTAGCAGGACAATGCATGCCCACTTGGGTGCACTTTCATGTTGCCATCTGTGATGATATGTTTTATCCGATTACACTGCAACTATGTGATAATATTGTCTGGTATATTTATTTTTTGCACGATCCTTTACAACAATGTTGAGACTATGACTCTGTTAGGGGTGCTAATGCCCATCTAGACTGGACTCTGTTGGGGGTTTTATTTCCCTTTTAGATTGGATGCTGCCCGCATGATATTACTGAGGAGACCCTATTTCATCATAGGGGCAGAATTGTGCAATTGGGTGCAGGGTGCGCTTGTGGTATAATTTATGGGATGGTACTACACGTTTTGTACTGCGTGTTGACTATTTCACTCTGCACTTACTTGCTTTAAACTGTGTATGTTCCCCCAACAAGTTGTGTATTTATGGCAGCACATAACTTATGTTGTTGACAAGTGACTATTTGTTGTCAGGCATACGCGACAAAACACTGATGAACATTGACTGTTGCTATACTGCAGACTGCCTTTGTAACCATTCAGGTACTTTATTTAATTGCTTTTAATGTCTCGGATATAGATTTGTATATACGACAGTACTACAAGGGTACATTTCAAGATGGCGTCTGCTTTTGTGACCTCCCACACTAGTCCATTTTTGTTGTTTTGCACTTGTAAGTCTGTTTGAAAATGTATGGTATCATGTGACCCACTATGCGTGAGCAAGGCTGTCATGGCCGAAATGCAGGGGCTGGTGGTATTTGGAACAATAAACTTTACGGTACGATCTTCCTGAGTGTGCGTGACTTTGTTTAAAGCAAGCGTCAGGTTTGAATATATATCTGTATATATTTATATATCTATCTATATATATATTCACTGAAAAAACCATAGGTTTTAGGAACAGTTATAGTTAGTTGGACATTTCACTCGTACAAAACCATAGAAATTCCCCTGTTATAGTTAGTTCAGCTAACTATAACTCGCGCCCCCGCAATGCACTGCTGATGTCATCAGTGATGTCACTGACCATGTCATGAGTGATGTAATATGTGACGTCATCAGCAGTGCATTGCGAGCGCGAGTTATAGTTAGCTGAACTAACTATAACAGGGGAATTTCTATGGTTTTGTACGAGTGAAATGTCCAACTAACTATAACTGTTCTAAAACCTATGGTTTTTCAGTGAATTTCAAAGGTTTTTTAAATGCTAATTTCTAACTATAACGTGTCTGAAACCTATGGTTTTTTCAGTGAATTTCAAAGGTTTTTTAAATGCTAATTTCTAACTATAATGTGCCTGAAACCTATGATTTTTTAAGTGAATTTCAAAGGTTTTTAAATGCTAGTTTCTAACTATGCCTACAGAGGTAGGACATGTGAAGAAAGAAGAAAAAACGCACAGAAAGAAGCAAAAGAAATGCAGAAAGAAGCAACAGAAGTCCACAAACACGAAGGAAAGTGCAGGAAGAAGGTAGTGGTTTAGGGTTTAGGGTAGTGCAGTGGTGTTTGGGTAGTGTAGGGGGTACTGCTGGGGGTAGTGTTTTAGGGTTTAGGGTAGTGCAATGGTGTTTGGGTAGTGTAGGGGTACTGCTGGGGGTAGTGTTTTTGGGTTTAGGGTAGTGCAGTGGTGTTTGGGTAGTGTAGGGGTTCATGCTGGGGGTAGTTTTTAGGGTTTTTAGGGTTTAGGGTAGTGCAGTGGTGTTTGTGTAGTGTAGGGGGTAGTGTTTTAGGGTTTAGGGTAGTGCAGTGGTGTTTGTGTAGTGTAGGGGTCGTGCTGGGGGTAGTGTTTTAGGATTTAGGGTAGTGCAGTGGTGTTTGTGTAGTGTAGGAGGTCGTGTTTTAGGGTTTAGGGTAGTGCAGTGGTCTTTGGGTGGTGTAGGGAGTCGTGCGGGGGTAGTGTTTTAGGGTTTAGGGTAGTGCAGTGGTCTTTGGGTAGTGTAGGGGGTCGTGCGGGGGTAGTGTTTTAGGGTTTAGGGTAGTGCATTGGTGTTTGGGTAGTGTAGGGGGTCATGCGGAGGGGTAGTGTTTTAGGGTTTAGGGCAGTGCAGTGGTGTTTGGGTAGTGTAGGGGGTCGTGCTGGGGGAGTGTTTTAGGGTTTAGGGCAGTGCAGTGATGTTCGGGTAGTGTAGGGGGTCGTGCTGGGAGGAGTGTTTTAGGGTTTAGGGCAGTGCAGTGGTGTTCGGGTAGTGTAGGGGGTTGTGCTGGGGGAGTGTTTGAGGGTTTAGGGCAGTGCAGTCGTGTTCGGGTAGTGTAGGGGGTCGTGCTGGGGGAGTATTTTAGGGTTTAGGGTAGTGCAGTGGTGTTCGGGTAGTGTAGGGGGTCGTGCTGGGGGAGTGTTTTAGGGTTTAGGGCAGTGCAGTGGTGTTCGGGCAGTGTAGGGGTCATGCTGTCGGTGGTGTTTTAGGGTTTAGGGCAGTGCAGTGGTGTTCGGGCAGTGTAGGGGGTCATGCTGGGGGTGGTGTTTCAGGGTTTAGGGCAGTGCAGTGGTGTTTGGGCAGTGTAGGGGGTCGTGCAGGGGGTGGTGTTTCAGGGTTTAGGGCAGTGCAGTGGTGTTTGGGCAGTGGAGGGGGTCGTGCAGGGGTGGTGTTTCAGGGTTTAGGGCAGTGGTGTTTGGGCAGTGTAGGGGGTTGTGCTGGGGGTGGTGTTTCAGGGTTTGGGGCAGTGCAGTGGTGTTCGGGCAGTGTAGGGGGTCGTGCGGGGGTGGTGTTTCAGGGTTTAGGGCAGTGCAGTGGTGTTCGGGCAGTGTAGGGGGTCGTGCTGGGGCTGGTGTTTCAGGGTTTAGGGCAGTGCAGTGGTTTTCGGGCAGTGTAGGGGGTCATGCTGGGGCTGGTGTTTCAGGGTTTTGGGCAGAGCAGTGGTGTTCGGGCAGTGTAGGGGGTCATGCTGGGGGTGGTGTTTCAGGGTTTAGGGCAGTGCAGTGGTGTTCGGGCAGTGTAGGGGGTTATGCTGGGGGTGGTGTTTCAGGGTTTAGGGCAGTGGTGTTCGGGCAGTGTAGGGGGTCTTGCTGGGGGTGATGTTTCAGGGTTTAGGGCAGTGCAGTGGTGTTCGGGCAGTGTAGGGGGTCTTGCTGGGGGTAGTGTTTCAGGGTTTAGGGCAGTGCAGTGGTGTTCGGGCAGTGTAGGGGGTCATGCTGGGGGTGGTGTTTCAGGGTTTAGAGGCAGTGCAGTGGTGTTCGGGCAGTGTAGGGGTCGTGAAGGGGTGGTGTTTCAGGGTTTAGGGCAATGCAGTGGTGTTCGGGCAGTGTAGGGGGTCGTGCTGGGGATGATGTTTCAGGGTTTAGGGCAGTGCAGTGGTGTTCGGGCAGTGTAGGGGGTCGTGCAGGGGCTGGTGTTTCAGGGTTTAGGGCAGTGCAGTGGTGTTCGGGCAGTGTAGGGGGTCGTGCTGGGGGTAGTGTTTTAGGGTTTAGGGTAGTGCAGTGGTGCTTGTGTAGTGTAGGGGTCGTGCTGGGGGTAGTGTTTTAGGGTTTAGGGTAGTGCAGTGGTGTTTGTGTAGTGTAGGGGGTCATGTTTTAGGGTAGTGCAGTGGTGTTTGGGTAGTGTAGGGGGTCGTGCTGGGGTAGTGTTTTAGGATTTAGGTTAGTGCAGTGGTGTTTGGGTAGTGTAGGGGGTCGTGCTGGGGGTAGTGTTTTAGGGTTTAGGGTAGTGCAGTGGTGTTTGTGTAGTGTAGGGGGTCGTGCTGGGGGTAGTGTTTTAGGGTTTAGGGTAGTGCAGTGGTGTTTGTGTAGTGTAGGAGGTCGTGTTTTAGGGTTTAGGGTAGTGCAGTGGTCTTTGGGTGGTGTAGGGAGTCGTGCGGGGGTAGTGTTTTAGGGTTTAGGGTAGTGCAGTGGTCTTTGGGTAGTGTAGGGGGTCGTGCGGGGGTAGTGTTTTAGGGTTTAGGGTAGTGCATTGGTGTTTGGGTAGTGTAGGGGGTCATGCGGAGGGTAGTGTTTTAGGGTTTAGGGCAGTGCAGTGGTGTTTGGGTAGTGTAGGGGGTCGTGCTGGGGGAGTGTTTTAGGGTTTAGGGCAGTGCAGTGATGTTCGGGTAGTGTAGGGGGTCGTGCTGGGGGAAGTGTTTTAGGGTTTAGGGCAGTGCAGTGGTGTTCGGGTAGTGTAGGGGGTTGTGCTGGGGGAGCGTTTGAGGGTTTAGGGCAGTGCAGTCGTGTTCGGGTAGTGTAGGGGGTCGTGCTGGGGGAGTATTTTAGGGTTTAGGGTAGTGCAGTGGTGTTCGGGTAGTGTAGGGGGTCGTGCTGGGGGAGTGTTTTAGGGTTTAGGGCAGTGCAGTGGTGTTCGGGCAGTGTAGGGGGTCATGCTGTCGGTGGTGTATTAGGGTTTAGGGCAGTGCAGTGGTGTTCGGGCAGTGTAGGGGGTCATGCTGGGGGTGGTGTTTCAGGGTTTAGGGCAGTGCAGTGGTGTTTGGGCAGTGTAGGGGTCGTGCAGGGGGTGGTGTTTCAGGGTTTAGGGCAGTGCAGTGGTGTTTGGGCAGTGGAGGGGTCGTGCAGGGGTGGTGTTTCAGGGTTTAGGGCAGTGGTGTTTGGGCAGTGTAGGGGGTTGTGCTGGGGGTGGTGTTTCAGAGTTTGGGGCAGTGCAGTGGTGTTCGGGCAGTGTGAGGGGTCGTGCGGGGGTGGTGTTTCAGGGTTTAGGGCAGTGCAGTGGTGTTCGGGCAGTGTAGGGGGTCGTGCTGGGGCTGGTGTTTCAGGGTTTAGGGCAGTGCAGTGGTGTTCGGGCAGTGTAGGGGGTCATGCTGGGGCTGGTGTTTCAGGGTTTTGGGCAGAGCAGTGGTGTTTGGGCAGTGTAGGGGGTCATGCTGGGGGTGGTGTTTCAGGGTTTAGGGCAGTGCAGTGGTGTTCGGGCAGTGTAGGGGGTTATGCTGGGGGTGGTGTTTCAGGGTTTAGGGCAGTGGTGTTCGGGCAGTGTAGGGGGTCTTGCTGGGGGTGATGTTTCAGGGTTTAGGGCAGTGCAGTGGTGTTCGGGCAGTGTAGGGGGTCTTGCTGGGGGTAGTGTTTCAGGGTTTAGGGCAGTGCAGTGGTGTTTGGGCTGTGTAGGGGGTCATGCTGGGGTGGTGTTTCAGGGTTTAGGGCAGTGCAGTGGTGTTCGGGCAGTGTAGGGGGTCGTGAAGGGGGTGGTGTTTCAGGGTTTAGGGCAATGCAGTGGTGTTCGGGCAGTGTAGGGGGTCGTGCTGGGGATGGTGTTTCAGGGTTTAGGGCAGTGCAGTGGTGTTCGGGCAGTGTAGGGGGTCGTGCAGGGGCTGGTGTTTCAGGGTTTAGGGCAGTGCAGTGGTGTTCGGGCAGTGTAGGGGGTCGTGCTGGGGGTAGTGTTTTAGGGTTTAGGGTAGTGCAGTGGTGCTTGTGTAGTGTAGGGGGTCGTGCTGGGGGTAGTGTTTTAGGGTTTAGGGTAGTGCAGTGGTGTTTGTGTAGTGTAGGGGGTCATGTTTTAGGGTAGTGCAGTGGTGTTTGGGTAGTGTAGGGGGTCGTGCTGGGGGTAGTGTTTTAGGATTTAGGTTAGTGCAGTGGTGTTTGGGTAGTGTAGGGGGTCGTGCTGGGGGTAGTGTTTTAGGGTTTAGGGTAGTGCAGTGGTGTTTGTGTAGTGTAGGGGGTCGTGCTGGGGGTAGTGTTTTAGGGTTTAGGGTAGTGCAGTGGTGTTTGTGTAGTGTAGGAGGTCGTGTTTTAGGGTTTAGGGTAGTGCAGTGGTCTTTGGGTGGTGTAGGGAGTCGTGCGGGGGTAGTGTTTTAGGGTTTAGGGTAGTGCAGTGGTCTTTGGGTAGTGTAGGGGGTCGTGCGGGGGTAGTGTTTTAGGGTTTAGGGTAGTGCATTGGTGTTTGGGTAGTGTAGGGGGTCATGCGGAGGGGTAGTGTTTTAGGGTTTAGGGCAGTGCAGTGGTGTTTGGGTAGTGTAGGGGGTCGTGCTGGGGGGAGTGTTTTAGGGTTTAGGGCAGTGCAGTGATGTTCGGGTAGTGTAGGGGGTCGTGCTGGGGGAAGTGTTTTAGGGTTTAGGGCAGTGCAGTGGTGTTCGGGTAGTGTAGGGGGTTGTGCTGGGGGGAGCGTTTGAGGGTTTAGGGCAGTGCAGTCGTGTTCGGGTAGTGTAGGGGGTCGTGCTGGGGGGAGTATTTTAGGGTTTAGGGTAGTGCAGTGGTGTTCGGGTAGTGTAGGGGGTCGTGCTGGGGGAGTGTTTTAGGGTTTAGGGCAGTGCAGTGGTGTTCGGGCAGTGTAGGGGGTCATGCTGTCGGTGGTGTATTAGGGTTTAGGGCAGTGCAGTGGTGTTCGGGCAGTGTAGGGGGTCATGCTGGGGGTGGTGTTTCAGGGTTTAGGACAGTGCAGTGGTGTTTGGGCAGTGTAGGGGGTCGTGCAGGGGTGGTGTTTCAGGGTTTAGGGCAGTGCAGTGGTGTTTGGGCAGTGGAGGGGGTCGTGCAGGGGTGGTGTTTCAGGGTTTAGGGCAGTGGTGTTTGGGCAGTGTAGGGGGTTGTGCTGGGGGTGGTGTTTCAGAGTTTGGGGCAGTGCAGTGGTGTTCGGGCAGTGTAGGGGGTCGTGCGGGGGTGGTGTTTCAGGGTTTAGGGCAGTGCAGTGGTGTTCGGGCAGTGTAGGGGGTCGTGCTGGGGCTGGTGTTTCAGGGTTTAGGGCAGTGCAGTGGTGTTCGGGCAGTGTAGGGGGTCATGCTGGGGCTGGTGTTTCAGGGTTTTGGGCAGAGCAGTGGTGTTTGGGCAGTGTAGGGGGTCATGCTGGGGGTGGTGTTTCAGGGTTTAGGGCAGTGCAGTGGTGTTCGGGCAGTGTAGGGGGTTATGCTGGGGGTGGTGTTTCAGGGTTTAGGGCAGTGGTGTTCGGGCAGTGTAGGGGGTCTTGCTGGGGGTGATGTTTCAGGGTTTAGGGCAGTGCAGTGGTGTTCGGGCAGTGTAGGGGGTCTTGCTGGGGGTAGTGTTTCAGGGTTTAGGGCAGTGCAGTGGTGTTCGGGCAGTGTAGGGGGTCATGCTGGGGGTGGTGTTTCTGGGTTTAGGGCAGTGCAGTGGTGTTCGGGCAGTGTAGGGGGTTATGCTGGGGGTGGTGTTTCAGGGTTTAGGGCAGTGGTGTTCGGGCAGTGTAGGGGGTCTTGCTGGGGGTGATGTTTCAGGGTTTAGGCAGTGCAGTGGTGTTCGGGCAGTGTAGGGGGTCTTGCTGGGGGTAGTGTTTCAGGGTTTAGGGCAGTGCAGTGGTGTTCGGGCAGTGTAGGGGGTCGTGAAGGGGGTGGTGTTTCAGGGTTTAGGGCAGTGCAGTGGTGTTCGGGCAGTGTAGGGGGTCGTGCTGGGGATGGTGTTTCAGGGTTTAGGGCAGTGCAGTGGTGTTCGGGCAGTGTAGGGGGTCGTGCAGGGGCTGGTGTTTCAGGGTTTAGGGCAGTGCAGTGGTGTTCGGGCAGTGTAGGGGGTCGTGCTGGGGGTAGTGTTTTAGGGTTTAGGGTAGTGCAGTGGTGTTTGTGTAGTGTAGGGGGTCATGTTTTAGGGTAGTGCAGTGGTGTTTGGGTAGTGTAGGGGTCGTGCTGGGGGTAGTGTTTTAGGATATAGGTTAGTGCAGTGGTGTTTGGGTAGTGTAGGGGGTCGTGCTGGGGGTAGTGTTTTAGGGTTTAGGGTAGTGCAGTGGTGTTTGTGTAGTGTAGGGGGTCGTGCTGGGGGTAGTGTTTTAGGGTTTAGGGTAGTGCAGTGGTGCTTGTGTAGTGTAGGGGGTCGTGCTGAGGGTAGTGTTTTAGGGTTTAGGGTAGTGCAGTGGTGTTTGTGTAGTGTAGGGGGTCATGTTTTAGGGTAGTGCAGTGGTGTTTGGGTACTATAGTGGGTCATGCTGTGGGTAGTGTTTTAGGGTTTAGGGTAGTGCAGTGGTGTTTGGGTAGTGTAGGGGGTCGTGCTGGGGGTAGTGTTTTAGGGTTTAGGGTAGTGCAGTGGTGTTTGGGTAGTGTAGGGGGTGATGCTGGGGGTAGTGTTTTAGAGTTTAGGATAGTGCAGTGGTGCTTGTGTAGTATAGGGGTCGTGCTGGAGGTAGTGTTTTAGGGTTTAGGGTAGTGCAGTGGTGTTTTTGTAGTGTAGGGGTCATGTTTTAAGATGCAACGCTCCAATACCTGACCAGTCTGCACTACACAAAACTGCAAAAAAACTAAAAATAAAAAGTGTTTTGCACACTTTTGTCATTGGGCTATATGTGGGCTACATCTGGGTAATATTTGTGCTACATTTGGGCTCTTTTTTCTCTGGTGGCCATCTTGGAAGACTTCTTTGTTATGAAGTTTCCTAATTTCCTCATTTACTGCAGTCTCCTCAGTAGGAAATGCTTTCAGTTTTTAACTTTGATTCCATCAGAAGGCATTCAGATGTGTCTCACATTTTCCATAAATTCAGAATGTTAGCACTCTAGTTGCTCATTAGATCACTGTAGTAAAGCTACTGCTCACCAGGGAGTTAACTGGAAGTCTGCTGCTGGTATTGAAAGTGATTGTTTCAGTCTGCATGTCAGAATTTTCTAATGAAATAGAAGAGGATTTGAGATCTCACTTAAAACATGCCCTAATTTTTCTTTCTGCAGCACTAACCATAATTTCTATTTCAAAAGAACCCCCTCATTTTGTTCCTTTTTAAATTAAATGTTTTAAGTGTTACCGGTTTATTCCAATCAAGATGGCTTCAGGTGTGCCATCATTTTGTCAGACTGTTAGCGCTCTAGTTGTTCTTTGGAACACTCTGGGAGGCTGCAGTAGAACACAAAGGAATCAACTGACAGGCTGCTCCTATTGAAATATAACAGGAAGATATTTGAGATCACACTTGAAACATGTCCTAATTTTTCTTTCTACAGTACTAACCACAATTTCTATGACAAAATGAACCCCATCATTTTGTTCCTTTTTAAATTAAATGTTTTAAGTGTTACCAGTTTATTCCAATCAAGATGGCTTCAGGTGTGCCATACTTTTGTCATAAGTAAGGCTGTTAGCACGCTAGTTGTTCTTTAGAACACTCTGGGAAGCTGCAGTAGGACACAAAGGAATCAACTGACAGTCTCTGCCCTTGTTGGATGTACATGTTTTACTGAGAATGTCAGACTTCATTCTCACATGACTGAGAAAGATAATGTGAATTTACAGAAAATATGCTCTCATTTTAGCTTCTGGAGCACCTTCCAAAACTCTATGGGACAAGCATGTGAAAATAGTTTTCTCTCAAACATGATTCATGATATCCCAGCAGAAGGTTTTTCACAGGGTAAAATCACCTTAGAACACACCACAATTCCTGAAATTAGTATGGTACCATCAACAAATGAATTCTAATGTAACTAAAGTCTGTTATCACCCTTTATAGTTCTCTTTTTTGTAACCCTCAAAATCTTTGATTCACTGCAATGCATTTCAATGGGGTACTATCATGTATATTGGTCCCAAGATGGCTGCCAGCAATTCCAGGATGAAGTGCTGACAGCCAATCAGAACTCACAATGACATGTGTGGTTAGGCTCCGCCCAGATATATATGTGATTTTACTTTTGATTTTCTCAGGAACTACTGAACGGATTTACACCATTTAACCAAAAGGCATGACTCTGAACCAAGGGCTACCTTTTTGCCAAATTTGGTGTAATTCCATTCAGCAGTTCGGGCTGTAGCTGCGACTAAAGGTTCCAATGGAAAATTGCATGGGGAAAACACGTTTTGGGACCCCCTTTTTTCTCAGCCCCCGCTTGCCGAATCACCCCGAAACTTTCAGGATAGGAGCAGACCGGAGCGCCCCACGAGTTTTGAAAGTTTCTCGAAGATTCGTCAACCGGCGCCAAAGTTATTGGAAATAGAATGTTGTGAATTTCCTATGGAAAATAGGTCCTAACTATAACTATCTACTGGCGACCGCCAGTAGATAATATATATATATATATAAATATATGTAAATAATGGTAAAATAATGAAGAAAATGTTTACATTTTTATAAACAATTATAAAATATTTCAAAATTGTAAATTAAAATCTAAATTGTTGAATTTTTTTGCAATATTTACTAACACTAGCTAATAGCTTTTTAATAAAGACATTATTGTTATACTTAAAAAACTTTACATATGTATTAATTTTTAAATTCAATTCTTTTTCAACTTTTTGTGTAAAATGTAAAAGAGTTATTTACAATAAACTAAATAAACATAAAATGAAAACATAATAATTTCCAAAACATAATTAAAGAAGATGAAAATATTAAATTTAAAATAAAATACAACATATTTTTGAAGCATGGTCAAGATTTCAAATCAATAATTGATGATATATTTTTTTAAAATATATAATTAACATTTACTTTACATTTTGTTAAAAAAATAACTCTTACTAATAAACTCCCCAGAATGTGCCACTATAAACCCTATATCCTGCCCACCACTAAAAAACATAACTTTAAAATATTACCTAAAAACAGTACAATAATACTTCAAAAAAGTACAATTAATATAAAAAATAAATACCACTCACCCAATTCCCCTACAAACCCAATAGTACATCTCTAAAACCTTTAAATTCTGTATTTAAAAAAATTGAAAAAACTTTCACATTCATAACAGTTCAATAATATTAAAAAATATTTTATACAACGATATTCTATATAATGTTATGTTAAAAAATATATTTAAAAATAACACTTAAACTACATTTTATACTACAATGTTCCTAACAACGATATTCTGCTTGTCACAATATGAAGGCAACAATATTCTTGAGCGACAACATTTTCAGCTTAATATTTTGGCCAAACACCTTGTAAAAGCCAGTGTGTCTGATAAGTGGCCATTTTATCTTTAATTTCCTCCAAGCCTTCGTTGCCAAGCAATGTGCATATCCACCATTTTGTAAAACCAGTGTGTGTCTGAATGTATATTATTAACTATTTTCTGCCATTTGTAAGAACATTGTGTGTTATAGCTCTTTAGGAGCCTACTGTTATACTGTTATATTTGTAACTTTCTTTTATTTAATATATATCTGTGTATATATATATTCACTGAAAAAACCATAGGTTTTAGGGACAGTTATAGTTAGTTGGACTTTGCACTCGTACAAAACCCGTGAAATTCCCCCGTTATAGTTAGTTCAGGTAACTATAACTCGCGCCCACAATGCACTGCTGATGACGTCACATATTACATCACTCATGACATGGTCAGTGACATCACTGATGACATCACTGATGACATCTCAAATGACATCACTGATGGCATCATCCAGTGACTGTGTGTTTCTGTAAAGTTTAAATATGTTTAATATATATGGGAAAGGCGTATTGAAGAAGGAGTGGGTGTATAAGTGTCTGAATGGATGATTTAGTAGGTGCGTGACTAACTCAATAAGTGAGTGATTAAACGTATCTTACTGAATGCATGGGTTAGTGACTAAACTGGGTGAATGTCTGTATCCGTCTGTCTGTTGCTGTGTAAGTGGCTGCATGGGTTTGTGAATAGCTACATGAGTGTCTATATGAGTTATTGATTGGTTGTCTGAGTATCTGTATGGGTGCCTGAGTGTTTGTGTGGGTGGGTTGTGTGCGACTCTGTGCATAGATGTGTGAGTGGGTGATTCACTGGGTGGATGGTTTCAAGAGTGCATCTGTGATAGACTGTATGGGTGGGTAAGAGTGTGTAAGAGTGTGTTAGTGAGTGAATGTGTGTCCCAGTGGTACATGTGTGAGTAACTACATATGTGAAAGGCAGTATATATGTGTGTTGGAGTATATAAATAGCTATAAGCGAGAGTGTGTGATTGTAAGAGTGACTGTATGGATGAGTGTGTGCTTGTATCAGAGATTGTATAAGAGCGTAAGAATGTGCTAGTATTTGTATGAGTAAGTGAGCTGGTGTGTGTATAACTGTATAGGTGAGTAAATGGGTGTGTGCTTAATTTTTTGCATGACTGACTAGGTGTGTGAGTACCTCTATGGATGAGTGGCGGTGTGTGAGTGTTTATATAGGTGTATGAGTGCATATAATAGTCCTGTACTGAGTGACTATAAGTATGAGTGACTGTACGGGTGAGTGAGTAGATGTGTGTGTGTAGACCTAAGAATCAGTGAGTGTGTATATAGTAATTGGTGTTGGAGTGTCTATGGTTTTGACAATGGCAGTCTGTAATTTACAGTGGGTGTATCAAAAGTTATATTAGGGTGTGAGAAGATGCATCAAATTATCACATGGATGATGTCATCAGTGATGTCATCAGTGATGTCATTTGAGATGTCATCAGTGATGTCATCAGTGATGTCACTGACCATGTCATGAGTGATGTAATATGTGACGTCATCAGCAGTGCATTGCGGGGGCGCGAGTTATAGTTATAGTTAGAGTTATAGTTACCTGAACTAACTATAACGGGGGAATTTCACAGGTTTTGTACGAGTGCAATGTCCAACTAACTATAACTGTCCCTAAAACCTATGGTTTTTTCAGTGAATTTGTAAGTTTTTTTAAATACTAATTTCTAACTATAACGTGCCTGAAACCTATGGTTTTTTCAGTGAATTTCAAAGGTTTTTTAAATGCTAATTCCTAACTATAACATGTCTGAAACCTATGGTTTTTTCAGTGAATTTCAAAGGTTTTGTAAATGACAATTTTTAAATGTATTAATTGTTATATTTATTTTTTTGATACTGATTTACTACATTTTTTTAAACTATTTATTTTTAGATATTTTATTTTTTAAAATACATTGCAATTACATTATACATTACATTACAAAATATACTTTCTCAGAATGAATTACTTTAGTTTAAATACTTTGCAAATAGGCAAAAAAACTTTTAAGTACAGTAGTTACAGTTGTTGCAATGGGCAACACAATTTCAAACACAATGCAACATTGAGCTCAATGTGAATTTCAAGTTAAATGCAATTAGTTACTTTATGGATTACTTTTCTAACCACAGGACTGGATCCTAGATTCAGTCCTGGGACATCTCCTGTAAACAGTTGAGTAAAAGCGTTTTGGTTACAGTAGTGATTTTTAAGGAATATTATTGTATTTTAAAAGTTGACACTTAGAAACTTTTTCACATAGAATCACCAATGTTATCCTATGGGAGGAAATTCACTTAGCAGGTAAGTAGTGTTATCGTTACTTTTTGTTACTCAGTGGTGGATTCTGGATCCAGCACTGGTGCATCTCCTGTAAACAGTTGAAAGAATGCGTTTAAGTCATACAGGCGATTTTTAAGGGATATTTGTAGTTTGTGAAAATCGACAAACTTTTCTGCTGAAAACCAGACAATGGATTCCTATGGAAGGAAATAGAAGTTACTGGTAAGTACGGTTAGAATTACTTTTCAGGGTCAGTGCTGGGCTAAAAGATGCAGCACTGAGTTCTCTCCTGATAACAGGTGAGTAAATCGGAATTCGTAGTTCGGCTGATTTTAGAGGAATATTATAAAGTTCCAAAACTCCACACACAAGAATTTCCAAGTGAAACCAGTCAATGTTAGCCTATGGAAGGAAATTCAAGTTACTGGTAAGTACGGTTAAAATTACTTTTCAGGATCAGTACTGGGCTCAAAGATGCAGCACTGAGGTCTCTCCTGATAACCGGTGAGTAAATCGGAATTCGTAATTCGGCTGATTTTAGAGGAATATTTGTATGTTTCAAAAATCGACACTTAGAAACTTTTTCAGCAAAAAGCAGGCAATGATATCCTATGGAAGGAAATTCAAGTTACTGTTAATTACGGTTAAAATTACTTTTCAGGATCAGTACTGGGCTCAAAGATGCAACACTGAGGTCTCTCCTGATAACAGGTGAGTTAATCGGAATTCGTAGTTCGGCTGATTTTAGAGGAATATTATAAAGTTCCAAAACTCCACACTTAGAAGAATTTCCAAGTGAAACCAGTCAATGTTAGCCTATGGAAGGAAATTCAAGTTACTGGTAAGTACGGTTAAAATTACTTTTCAGGATCAGTACTGGGCTCAAAGATGCAGCACTGAGGTCTCTCCTGATAACCGGTGAGTAAATCGGAATTCGTAATTCGGCTGATTTTAGAGGAATATTTGTATGTTTCAAAAATCGACACTTAGAAACTTTTTGTGGCGCGTTTTAAGTTGGAGAATTAATTCCTCCTCAATCCCGAGGGTCCCTAGGGGCCAACTGGCCCACCAGATACCTCCAGTATGCGCCAGAGAGCTGCGTTGCAGAGAGGTGTTCAGAGGCCACGCCCCTTTTTACAACACTCTGCAACGCAGCTCCGTGGCGCTTACTGGAGGTACCTGGTGGGCTAGTTGGCCCCCAGGGACCCTCAGGATTGAAGAGGATTTAATTCCCCATCTTAAAACGCGCCACGGGGCCTATTTGCACACATGTCACCTGAAGCCACGCCCCCTCCCTTCACCACTGTGCAAACACGCCCCGTGGCGCGTTTTAAGTTGGGGGATTAAGTCCCCTTGAATACTGAGGGTCCCTGGAGTCCAACTAGCCCACCATGTACCTCCTAAAAGCGCCACAGAGCTGCGTTGCAGAGAGGTGTAAAATGGGGTGTGGCCTCTGTACACCTCTCTGCAACGCAGCCCCCTGGCGCATACCGGAGGTTCCTGGTGGGCTAGTTGGCCCCCAGGGACCCCCAGTATTCAAGGGGAATCACTTCCCCTTCTTAAAACGCGCCAGGGGGCGCGTTTGCAGACTGCTGCAGGGAGGGGGCGGGGCCTCCAGCACGATGCCAGTCTTTTTTTTTGTTGCTTTTTTCTGCCCAGGGGGTCCTTTTGGGACCTCCTGAGCAGACCTAGGGGGTCAGGGTGTTTCTACCCTGCCCCCTTTGTGCGTTTTGCGCACTTGTTTCTTGTGTTTTTTTTTTTATAATCAGCGGGATCCGCGCACCCTAAGCGCATCCTGCCGATTTTTTTTAAAAAAAAATGCTTTTTTCTGCTCAGGGGGTCCTTGTGGGACCCCTGAGCAGACCTAGAGGTCAGGGTGTTTCTACCCTGCCCCCTTTGTGCGTTTTGCGCACTTGTTTCTTGTGCTTTTTTTTTTAATCGGCGGGATCCGCGCACCCTAAGCGCATCCCACCGTTTAAAAAAAAATGCTTTTCTGCCCAGGGGGTCCTTGTGGGACCCCTGAGCAGACCTAGGAGGTCAGGGTGTTTCTACCCTGCCCCCTTTTGCGCTTTGCACACTTGTTTCTGTCCCTCGGTTCTACCGAGGGACAAAATGGCTGCCAACACTTCCTGATTTGTAGTGTTGACAGCCACTTGACAGCCAATTAGCATGCAGCTCGTGATCGGGAGGGTGCAGCGGACCCTACTCGGCCATAGATATATATGTGACTTTACTTTTGATTTTCTCAGGAACTACTGAACGGATTTACACCATTTAAGCAAAAGGCACGACACTGAACCAAGGGCTACCTCTTTGCCAAATTTGGTGTAATTCCGTTCAGCAGTTCGGGCTGTAGCCGCGATGAACGGTTCCTATGGAAAAATGAATGGGGAAAACGCGTTTTGGGACCCCCCTTTTTTCTCGGCCCCCGCTTGACGAATCACCCCGTTTCAGGATAGGAGCGGACCGGAGCGCCCCAACAAGTTGGAAGCTTTCGCAAAGATTCGTCAACCGGCGCCAACGTTATTTCAAATAGAATGTTGTGGATTTCCTATGGCAAATAGGTCCTAACTATAACTATCTACTGGCGACCGCCAGTAGATAATATATATATATATATATATATATATATATATATATATAATATATATGTGTGTGTGTGAAACTGTTCCTTTCTGCAGCAGTCGGAGCGCCCTCGCACAGCATCCACCTCGTCACGCACAGAAGGACACGGCACCACCACCACCAAAGAGGTAATTCTTCAAGGAATTAATTTATTTTATTTTAAGCATTACATAGCACCAAGGTGAAATGGCCTACACGTTTCAGCCGTAGCCTTCGACAGGGCCATAGAGATATTGTATAGAGTGTACTTTTTAAAGTGGCAGACGCCCCCACCCACACCTCAACAAAAACTTTATTAACAAAAATGGGACACAAGCCAGTTACATATAGAAACACCATCCACATGGGTGTATGCGACAAAAAGACATTTTTCCATGCTTTTTCTTAGTATCACCATATATATGCACTTTATATCATGAGAGAGAAGAGAACATTTATATGAGAGGAAAGAAGAGAAAGGAATAAATGGTAAAGTACCCTCTTTTTATGCAGACTCTCGGGGAGTGTTCTAGTCCAAAATTTCTACAATTATTTTCCACAAGATCAATTTTTTTTGTTTGATTGGAATTGCATGTATGTTTGCATCCAGACTTTTTCATTTGAATCTTGACTCCATACCCCGAGGAAAGCAAGAGATTCCCTCTCTCCTATCCTGAAACATCATCAAATATATATCTCAGACAAACATTTTCTATTTATCTCTGACAAACATTTTCTATCATGGCCCCCAGACAAAAGTTGTTCTGTTTAATTATCTGACTGATCATTGCTGCCAATTAAATATGCAGCTGCCATTGAAGTTTGTACAGTACATTACACAATTTGTTACTAAAGTGCATGATGCTTAAGTCTTACTTGAACCTCCAGCGATACCTCCCACTAAGTAGTCATTGCACATTGCCCAAATCAAAACACACATTCTTGATTATCCGGCTGATCATTACTGCCAATTAAACCTTCAGCTGCCATTGAAGTTTGTACAGTACATTATAATTTGTTACTAAAGTTCATGGTGCTTAAGTCTTACTTGAACCTCCAGTGACATCTCCCACTAAGTAGTCATTGCACATTGCCCAAATCAAAACACACATTCTTCCACATAAAAGCTGCTCTTAAGTTTCCATAATAACATGTTGTGCTTGATCGCTATAGGGCCAATTCCCATTTGTAATGCCCGGGGTCAATCTAAACAAACACCCTCAATCAAAGATTGTTGCACTTTGCTCATATATCGATAAGTGACTGTAGCCAATATACAGGCCATAAGTTGAAATTCATGAACCAGTGGTGGAATACAGTTTTCTACCCCTTTAAGTAGTAGGGAGGAAAATTCCACAGGAGCTTCCTGAGGACTATTCAAGTGCGTTTGTATCAGAGCCAGCGAAAGGAAGGTAAATACATTTATCTTATACCAGGGAAATGTATCAATGTTTGCCTCCAATACCATTAGGCTGAGTTTGCACTGTATACAACTACAAATAACCCCATATTGTACATATCTGCTATCAAACTTACACAAGTAAGTCTACCTAAGTTTTCCTAAGCTCAAACTAAACCTGTATGTGTGTGAAAGCCTTATCCACCTTTGGACCAATAGTGTTTTCATACATTTGGCCAGGACCTATATATCCAGTACAAAATGACAATCTTACTCTGTGACCAAGGGATAATAATCCATGTCACTGAATGTTATTAATAGCACAGTAGTGGCAACACATGTTTAATATAGATATGAGCATGCAAAATTATTTTTAGGCGCACCACAGGAGTGTGAGTCCCTTTAACCACTTAATGAGAGGGCAGGTTGCTTTTTCTTTAGCATACTCCATCAGTAATACCACAGACATCCCATCTACAAAGTTAAAAATGCACAATTGCAGATTACTTTGATTTATAGTTTGATGTGTTACTGAGCTATAAATGTGACGGATGTCCTGTCTGCCTTATTACAAGTACAATATATCAAATGGCACTTGCATGAAGGCGGACGGATGCCCGCAGCAGCTGTCCACCAAACACTAAATTTAGGGCCAAAGTCTAATATTATAACCTATGGCACTTGTAATACTAACATCATTATATTTTTGAATCTTTATACATTATATTGCAATCTGAAAACTGTAAAGAAGGCTTACAAACAATATACATAGTTTTTCAAGTGAATAAACGTACCCATTTGTTGCTACTCTGTGATCTTTGGATTCCCACCTGTCAGAACCTCTTTTATAGGGCCACTGAGCACACACGGGTTACTGGGACCAACCATAGGGGATGCCGCCTTTTACGCCTGATGACCCGGGGACCGGACCTGCTATGTATCCTGAGCATTTGCCCAAGTATCCCTTCTGCACTTGACTCTCAGTGGTAGCTATGGTTGAGCAGACCAGGACTCACTTGAGGTGGAAGTGTGAATAGAAGTCAGTGAACACACTCTTTGTGATGTGGTAGAGGTTACTTTCCATTCACTGGTGGCTCAATATCAGGCCTTCACTCAACAGTCCACTCCGAATCTTTATAAAATAGTCAACTGTATTGGTGCAGCAGCGCCTTCAGCAGCGAGTCCCCTTGGACCCAATAGGCCAATCTTACCTGCTCCAGCAGCGAGAAGGCTTGCAATGTCCCAGCGAGTGCCATGACCACAGGCACTCACATCGCTCTTGTCCTGTTCATAGAGTCTGCTGCACAGAGCTCTCTCCGAGGCATAAACGGCCGGCTCCAGTAGTGATCAGAGGTGCTTTGGTACTCCTCCTGCACTGTACGTCTTGTGTTTCAAACACTGGGGGTGGGGGGAATTGGAATCCTAGGCTCCCGGCTTGGGGTCCCGGTGATGTGGTGATAAACACACGCCGTCAACCTCAGATTCACGGGGGCAACTCTGGTTGAATACTTGTTGCTTCATGGTGACCTACCGGCCATGGCTCGCATTTCTTGGGTGGCGGCCAGATCCTGTAATCATTTAGGTATCGGCACCCCCTCCTGGCATACGAGGTTGCCATAGCACTTCCAGCCGAGGTGCCAGCACTCAACACATGGCAGCCCTTACCATAGCAGCCCTTCCTGGAATACAGGGTCAGCACTAGAGATGCTGCATGGCTTCACTTGTCCCGCACAGCACTCTGCTCACTGCTATTGTCATGGATGCCCCCTCTTTGTATACAGGGGTTGCCGACTGGAATCTGCACATGGGCAATTACCTGATTAGTGCCGAAGCCATCTCCTCACACCCACACTGAGAATTTACTTGGTTAGGCTCCCCACTGGACCTCACTCCCTCCAACTCTCTCCTCTTCCTCACAGGGCACATTGGTCTTGGCAAGCAGGCAGGCATTTGTGCTCGGGACTCCAGAGAAGGTTGTCTTGGTTTCCCTGGGTGATGTCACTCACACCACAGGGAGACTAGCAGACCTTGGACCTCAGTCCTGGTCACAGGCAGAATTCTTGCAGAGCTTCCCCTCCTCACACAGTCTATCTGACTGCTTGGCAGGTGACACATTTTGTGGTCTCAACTTCCTCTTCTTATAGTCCATTTCCAGACACCAAATGTGATTTAGGATCTGAGTCTTTGAATTCTTTTGTTGGCATTCTGCTTCTCTTGAAGTATACATTTTTCTCTCTCTCCATCCTCTTGAAAGGGTGGCTGTCACATCAGGAGAGACTGCAAAGCTGATAGTCCCACAAACCAGACCATGGGAGTGACTAGAGGTCACGTCTGGAAATCAGTCACAGTGAAATGTTCAGCAACATTTTAATCCTGAGCTCTCAACCCTACTCTTTATGATTCCCTTATCAGCCCCATCTCCTTCCTGAAATGTGGCCAAGAATTTTCCTTGTGCTCCATCACTGAATCAAAGAGGACCCTTTTGAAGTGTACAGGGGGAGTCTCTCCCTTCCTCCACTGTGTCCCACTCAGCTCACAGGAATACAGCAATACAGAAATCTGTCTGTCCTCTCCTCCTCATGTCTTCACCAAGCAGGCCTGGGCTTCACAAAATGGAACCCAGGCTCTTCCATGTAATGTACCATTACAGGCACAGTTGCACTCAGTGTATGTACATATCACATAGACTATTCAGTACTGTTTCCTCCATGCATTGTGCAATCACAGACATACATGCATTCAGCCCACACATTTATTATGTGTGAACATCTCAGTAGTGCATCATTTATTTGTTGTGCCATAGTATGCTACTTGCAAACACAGACCCTGCCAGTACGCACATTCCTGAGTCGCGCACTTCACAGCACATCACCCTTTATGTATTGTACTTCTTGCAAGCACACATACACCCAGCACATGCTTTCATGGAGCACGCACCGCACAGCACTGCATCTCTCATGTAATATATTCCTCTCTTTTATACATCCACCCAGCACACACATTCATCATGCATGCACTGCACAGAACTGCTCTATCCCTGTACTGCACCCTTCCCAGGCACACATACATGCAGAGCAAAGACAACATTCCTTCACTGTGCAGCACTCTACATCTAACTGATGTAAGCCAAGGGTGAGTTAAGCACACAGCAGTGGAACTTTAAAAAGGAGAGTGACCCTTTAGGGCTCACTCCAGTGACACAGGTTAAAAAGAATCAATTCACTACTACTACTGATCACTACACAGTATGCTGCCGCCACCACGCTTGTGCTGGTTAACTCTCAGTGAAGGCAGTAGTCTTCCACCACTATGACGGTAGAGCTTTGGGTGCCCCTCCCGGTCCAACAAGACTGCAATCTGTGAGACAGGCATATGTGATGACACACGCATGATCCATGTTTGCCTATGACAACAAAAATCAGCATTAGGGATCCAGACAACAGTACAGTTGGGAACTCAAGGCAGGGGTACACATCCATAATCATGCAGGGGACTTTTCCGTCCCAACATCATCCAAGTAGGAGTAGGTTGTTGTTGGACTGTGTCATGTTATGCGGGTCAGCAACTGCTGCATAGTTTTGTTTTTGTTGCAGGGATGATATTCCAATTTGTTTTAGCAAGATGGGGTAGGCCCACCACAGAAGGTCTTCCTAATGTTTCATGAAGGGGATGCTGTGGCATATGAAGGCCTTTGTTGGTGCACTTGCCTGGCAATGGCCCACCAGATCATCTTCTTATTGTGGGGGCTGACCTACAGAGAGAAAAATACAAAAGAAAAAATATATATTATGTATATTTATGTGATCTTTATTTGGGCTGATTGTGATTTTAGTTTCACTTTAGCCATCACTCAATGTTATTTGATGCCATTAAGGACCATTCTCTGGTCCACATCTATTACTTTTAGGACAAGTTACTCCATGACAATGGACTGAATAGGCTGTCCACCTTACTATAACTGCCTATATAGTATTTGATTTCTAATGATGTGTATGGGCATTGTGATGGAGTATCCATTCTGGCAAACAGAAGCACAGGATCTTTCAGTTTTATGTAGCAGTACTCTATTTTGAATGCCAGGGAGTACCAATCCACAAAAAAACCATTATCAATGTCACCTTTACAGTCAAGTGTGATGTGATATATTTAAAAGAGGGGGAAAAGTTTGGAATTGCTCCAAGTACTGCCATGAGGGGAACAGCACCTACCGGACACTCTGCCGTGAGGGAAATGGCCATTGCTGGTACACACGCGCCGTGAGGGCAACGGCTGGAAACCACATTTCCCAGCAGCCTCGCGCCACCCTGACGCTGCTCTCGCGCCTAGTGGCGCGATAAAAGACACACCCACCTCCCGCAGCGCGGGACGCGCGCGGGCGTGCCCGGGCCAAGGGCGGGCCCGTCTGCACCCGTCAGCGACTGGAAGAGGCTGGCCTGGGCCACCCCTCTGTGAAATTGGGGTTGTGATAGAACTGTTTGGTAAGATTGATTACACAGTTTCATATCCCTGCGGTGCTGTAGGTACCCAAAAAGCTTCCCCTTCTCCCCCTTTGTTGTCGATTTATTATTTGTTTATATAGTCAAGGAATATGAGTAAGCACAAAGGTGTTGCAGGCACTTTAGATGCCTTTTTAATTAGAGCAGAATCCTTGTTGACACACAAAATCCAATTGACAGAAAGGCGGCTGTCACTTGATCCTACACAATTCCCAATGCATAAAGATATAAACTCCATGGAATTAAACATACCTGCTCAACAGTTTCCACTAAGCCCCAGAATAATGGTCCAAAATGGATTAATGACATCTGTTCCGCCAAATCCATCCCCTATATCCTTAAACCCAGTGTCAGATGATCACAACAGTATGGGTATAGGAACTAGATCTCGAGCCCCAAAAACAACAGAAGAGCCTAAAGGGAAAGCCCCTCGAACAAAGCAGAAGTGCGCTATGGGCCCCTTAAAAACTAAGAAAGGAGGGGGCCCAAGACCAAAGTCGCAGATAAATCCTCATGTAGAGGAACAAATTGTAATGCTGACAAAAACTATTAGCACACAGAAGGAAGTTGATCCCGGCCTTATTCCTACAACAATGAAAGAAAGTTCTGGGGATCATGATTGCGTATTTACTGTGTTATTAGAATCAGCATTTGGGTCTATGTTAACACAGATTAACGAATTAATAGGAAAAATCTTTTTTACTGGACAATAAGATTGACCATTTATATACTGTCGTAGGAAACCTGAGAAGTAGAATAGATAACATATACCCCGACATTATAGAAAGGGAGGGTGACCCAAGACATTTAGAGGGCTCTCGGATTCAAAGCTCAGCTGGAATGAGCAGTAGTACAGATGATATTCCTGTTGTAAAACCAATGGTTCATAGAGATGACGGAGAAAGAAGCACACGGGAAAAAAAGCAAAACATGGATGATAAAACAAGGGGAAGAGATGTTAGGGATTCTAAATATGGAGCATCAAATACACCCATAAAAAGATTAGGTCCTGATGTAGTAAAAGATCCACAAGGCATAAGTTTGAATCCAAGTACTGACGTCTTAAGATTACCACCTGCCTCATGCCCCTATGTATTAATTTTAGCAGGGGTCCCGGCCCTTAAAAAGGGCAGAGTGAATCCTGGTCTATCCTGCGAAATAAGACCGTTGATTGGTTGACAAAGCATAAAAAATTTAGCCCACGAAACATAAATGATATTTTGATGGTCCGCAGAGTAGGGTGGGTTGGTGATTCCTCTAAGAAGATAGACGGCGATTGTATAATAGTAAATTTCCGCCGTCCCCAGATGTTCCGAACTTTATTAAATGTGCAAGAGGAGACTTTCTCTCAAAACACTTGTCTTTGTGCTCTTCCTTTGGGATATTTCTACAAGCCACACCCGGAACACTTGTTCTTGATAAAGTTCCAATATTATCCCTAAATAGGTTCCAGGCACTATCCGCTCTGGATGCCTTGGATTGACAATCAACTCCTGTAGTTGATGAAACATACCTTCCTGCCACTATTAAGATAAATTGTAGTGTGGAACAGACGTGTCCCCTAAATACACAGAACCTAGAGGAGGTACAGGGGGAGTCAATCACTTGCAAGGCATCTGAGTTGGATGTACAATTTGGGTTGGAGGAGCACCAAGGCTTATTACCCAGGTCCTTAAATGCTCCTATTGTTCAAACGAGTAACCCACATAGGCTAAATATAATAACTACAGGAGCAAATGAGCAGAAAGAAGTACGACTTACTTCCTGGAATATAGCGGGCCTAAACAGGAACCTTAGGGACACAGAATGGTTGGAATACATAGAACAAAGTGATATTTGCCTCTTACAAGAGACTTGGGCATTAGAAACCCCCATAAGGTTGGGTTTAAGACTTTCAGTGTAAATGCTATACCATCAGCTAGAGGTAGGCCTTCAGGGGGCCTTATTATATGGATTAGAATTACCCTTAAAATGGAATCAACCGAGCTGTATATACCGTCTCAGGATTTGGTTGGTGTAAAAATTAAAACACAGGAGAAAAAAGTAATATATCTAATTAACATCTACAATAGGCCAAGTCCAGCCACAAAAGAATCATTAATAATAGAACAACTTGACTCATTTTTGAATTTAATAGAGCGTGGTGTAATGGTAATTGTAGGGGGTGATTTTAATTGTAAATTTGAACCAGTGGTGGGTTTTGATCATCTTTTTGAAGAGGAAGACACAGCAAATAATATTCCCGCTCTAGAAAGTAGTCTGATAGTGCCCTGCACTACAGCAGTTGCACAAATCATGAAATTAACAACAGGGCAAGGCCTTAGAGCTTGTAATGGCCGGTTACCTTCGGATAGACCAAATGCTTCTACTTTTTATAGAGGCGATTATAAGAGTAGTATAGACTATATAGTGGTTTCCATCGAGTTTTGGCCAAATGTATCTGACCTGACAATAGATAATAGAACTGATAGTGATCACCGGCCCTTACATTTGTCATTAATATCTGATTTTTTTTGGGTACTACTGTGGATAATGAAGATATCAGCATCACTATTCATGATATTATAGTTCATAATAATCGTTGAGCCGTAAAATGGCCGCATATACTAGGGAATGTTAAATCCATGACACAGATTTATAACACTTTTGCAGATATTGTTTCGCTCCATTTAGATTCACCAGGAGCAGAGTTTTCAATACTGGCCGTACATTATGCTTTGCTGGACGCCTTGGTACCGGTTGTGAGCAGCCTACCAAGGGAAGTTAGTGGAAGTGGTATAAAATCAGGAGTTAACCCATGGTACAATAGAGAGTGCCGTGAAGCAAAGGCTGACCTCATACAGTCAACAAAGGAGAATGATATAATGGCTACAAGGGAGAAAAGAACTAAACATAACAAACCCTTGTTCATGCTAAAAAAAACCTGGGATGACAATATTTGGACAGATTTAATCGAAGCAGCCAAGAATAAAGATCAACTAGGTTTCTGGCGCTTAATAGCAAAGGGTAATAAGACAGGTAGGGATGAAAGGGATCTCTTCCTTGACGCTAAAACTTAGGAAGACCATTTCTCCCGCCTTTATGCGGATGTACAAGTGGTAGGAAAAACTCCTACTGTAACATCTGTATTTAATTCTAACATTAATCACCTCCATTTCAGTTTGGAAGAAACACTGCTGGCAGTAAATGCAGTTAAGCCGGGGAAAGCCCCAGGCCCCGATAAAATTCCGGGAGACCTGCTGAGGCACGATTGTAGTGTTTGGGGCCCATATATAAATTGTCTATGCAATGCAATAGCTGCGGGTTCGCCAATACCTGAATCGTGGAAAGGGGCGGAAATTGTTAAGATTTTTAAAAAAGGTAATCGTAGTGATCCTGCAAATTACCGACCAATCAGTTTAATTGATATTTTACAAAATGTTTTTGCTAGGCATATTTTAATGAGATTAAACGATTGGCTTGATGAGAATAGTGTGCTCTCAAAATTCCAGGCGGGATTTAGAATAAAAACAAGCACAATCGATCAGGTTTTTAGATTTTTATGTCTATGCTGGAAATATATAAGTATAAAAAAGGGCCATTTGTATATAGCTTTTGTAGACCTAAAGGCCGCCTTCGACCTCATACCACGCAATCTACTTTGGAAAGCATTGAAACATCAAGGTGTGCCTGATGAATTACTCATGCAAATAATAAGATTGCATGAGGATAATTTTGCCAAAGTAAGATGGGGTTCGAGGGGTGAATTAACTAAAGCTATCCCGGTAAAAAGGGGTGTTCGCCAGGGGTGTGTACTGGCGCCTACCCTATTTTCATTATATGTTAATGATATCCCAAGCTATTTGCTTGCGTGTACACATGATTCGCCCAAGCTGGGAGGGGAACCGGTGCCAGCACTTTTATTTGCCGATGACAACATTTTAATATCACAAACCCCAAAAGGTCTACAATCTTTGTTGGATTCTTTTAACATTTATTGTAAAAAATAAGGGCCTTGAAATAAATTCCAGTAAAACAAAGTATATGTCAATAAATCCACATAAGTCTTTTAAAAAGAATTTAATAGTCAACAGCCAAAAACTAGAGTATGTGCACCATTTTAATTATTTAGGTATAACCTTGGACTCAAAGTTGTCCTGGAAGCAACAGTTAGAAAAAAACAAGATTATCCAACTTCAAAACTCACTACCAATAATAAAGAAGCATGGGAGTAGCTCCTCGAAGGTGCTGACCCCCGCTTTGGAGGTTTTTAAATACAAAGTACAATCAGCTTCTCTTTATGGCGCTGAAATATGGGGGCCCCATTGTAAAAAGAGTTTTGAATTAGGAGAAAATAAATTTTTTAGAAGAGTGTTAAGTTTACCAGTGCGAACACCTCTAATTCCTGTTTTTATGGATTTAAATGTTAAACAAACAGATCACCATGCAATACTAAGACCCTTATTATTCTGGGTACGGCTCTGGTCAACTCCTGAATTGACGTATTATAAGGTGGGTCTACAGGAGATTTTAGAGATTGACAAGGGCAGGAGTATTCCATGGCTCAAGCATGTTTTTTCCTGGTTTGAGAAACTGGGCCTGAGTCATTTCTGGGAAAATCCGACACAGTTGACTGTGCCTAGTAAAACATTGTTAAAATCCACTTTTTGGGCTTATATCCAAAATAATGTGTTACACAGTACAGATAATGGCACACTAACAGTTAAGTTTCTTCTTTTTAAGGAGGTAGCGAGCTTTGAATGCTTTTTGGACGAGATACGTCCTCAACTAGCTAAAATCTTATATATGAAGTTTAGATATGGTGTGTTACAAATTAATACGAACACATCAAAATGGGCTACAAATTGTGGTAGAAATAGCAATGAATTTTGTGAACTATGTCAAAATGTGTCGAAGGAAAATGATTTACATATATTATTCTTCTGCCCGGCATACGGCAAACCAAGGAAAAAATGGATTAAACCTATCTGCTGTAATATGAACATTAGAGTTTGCCAAGAGGCAGGAAGAATATTAAAAACAGACACATCTCAAAAAATTGTTTTTAGTGTAAGTAGATTTTTATTCAATGTGAGTCTTATAAGGGCCAAAGTTGGATTAAGACTGTAAAGATAATGCTTAATAATTAGTGCTTTTTATATCTATGGTTTTTAATTTTTGCATATGCACTTTATGGATGAAGATGCTAAAAGCAAACTGTGAATCCATTATTGCACTGAAAAGTATTTGAGTTGGAACGACCATGTGGAAATAGTACTGACATTCTAAATACTTATGCACACGATAAACTGTTTTTAACTCTATGTCTAGCTTTTAACATATTTAAATATTTTAATAGTATTTCTGTGGTATGGTAATTGCATCATCCCTTTAGACTACCAGCCCCTACCCTGATGAGGTGTTTTAACCATAGATGAAATTGTTGTATTTGCACTTATACAATTGGTATGTGCATATTTATGATGTATCTTTTATGGTTTTATTCTTGAACCGAAATAAAGAATTTTGATGATGATATATTTAAAGGCAGAGTCCCCGATGGCTTGGCAGTTATTTTTTTTTTTTTGTGTGTTCAAATATTTTATTGTATTTGGATAAAGAGAAATACAGTTTCAAAGCAACAGCGATTCATAAATATAAAAAATTGATGCATACATGTAAAAAGCAAAAAAGTTTAAAAGAGTTACATGACAAACAGTTCCTAAACTTACAGTTCTAATGGTAGAAAAATTATCATATAAAGATGACCATATACATGTCTTGACAGAGAGTAGGTGTTTCAAAATGATCAAATAGTAAATATCATCCCAAGGAAGAAGGATCAGGTGAAAGATCACCATATAGCGCAGTAAAGTCATGTATGGTAAAAAGTGTATTGCTTGGTAAATAGAGGATATCAGCAAGGGGATGAAATTAGAAGGGAGAGAGAAAGAATAGGAAAGGAGGAGGGGAGGATATTGGTGGGGAGAAGGAAGCAAAGGGACATCTGCCACACATTTGATGAGAAAATCAAGAGAGGGACCCAAAAGGATGTTGAGCTACCAAACCCTGAGCAGACAAATCCATATAATTACCCAAAGAATGCCATACATTGCTTGGCAGTTATAAAGGAAATTCCACAGTCAGAACCTTACTTGGCTCACATAGTGCCATGTCCTATATCATTTATGACATTAAAACAAAATTTGAATGAAAACAAGACATGCTTAGTGACACACTATGGGGCCGATTCCGATTCGGGCCGGAAATCTCTCCGACCGAGCCGGACCCGGAGAGAATTCCGACCGAATCGGACCCTAGCAGTCCGACCGAACGAGTACGATGCATTCGCAGGCTATCGGACTCGAGTCGGTCGGACTCCCATTGAAGTCAATGGGAGCCTGTCGTACAACGCGTACGCGGGCTCCCATTGACTCAATGAGTGCGAGGCGAACAAGGCGCCCCTACAGCGGGTACGCGTCCATGCGCATCGCGGCGTACATGCACAGGTAGGGGGACCCATGGGTCCCCCTGTGTGCGACTCGCGCGCCTACGCGTACAGGGGGGTCCGACGCGGACCCCCAAAGTCCGGCTCCGACAGCTTTTTCGGGCCGGACGGCGCGAGTCGGTCGGACTGCTCGCGGCGCGCATCGTACTTACCCGGCCGGGAAACGTCTCCATAGCGCGGTGCGAGTCGTGTCCATGCGAGTCGGTCGGAGCGTGTTGAAGCCGCGTTCGAGTCGGTCGGCGATTTCGCGGGTGCTTGCATCGTACTCGCTCGGCCGGACCCGCGTACGATTCGGTCGGGAAACAGGGCTCCGAATCGGATCCGGTAAATCCGAATCCGATTCGGAGCACTACCGGCCGAGATCGGAATCGGCCCCTAAATGTTAATAATTTTGGCACTCTGATTGTTGTTGATTTGGTTGAGCACACAACTTCCCCATGCTAAAGGGAGGGTCTGCATGCCCTCACCAATGTCTAACCTTTTTTATCGTAACATACATGGCTGGTAAAGTACTGTGACTCACCATCATTATTGTTTGTGGATGACATTAAGGACAACATTCTGATATATTTGATTAAAAAAATTATTACCCAGTCCCAAAATAATGTTTCAGGCATATCTATGTGAAAGAAAAAATATATATGTTCATTTTTAGTCAGAAACTGGCGTTTATTCGTATAAGCTGGGCAGTCACTCCAGGTGCTGTGTTTTTAATATTCCTCAGTAAAACATATATTTAATATAGTAATCAAACTCAAATTGTAGACACAGAAGGAAGATAGTAATTGTGGTTTTGCCCTAGCCTTTTTGTAAAGCACAAATTACCTGATCATTGTGCTATGGACAAGTTTTCATATGGCGGAAGTGGCATTTAATATATTAGGGTCAGAGTATCAAGTTACTCACCATATTCTTACTGCGAGAAATTGGGTTATTGGTTTAGGAGGGTGTAAACCTTATGCAAGCAGCAACCACAAACCCTTTGAGGGTGAACCACAAAAAGTCACTAAATTAACCTGTGCTTAAGTCTCTGGTAGCTTGGCACAAAAACAGTCAGGCTTAACTTTAAGGGAATGTGTAAAGTATCTATGCAGCACACAAATAGTTATGATGTGAAAACATCACACAAGAAAAATTCCACACCAGTTTAGAAAAATAGAGTAAAGTCGAATAAATAAAAAGAGACCAAAGCAACACAAATCCAATCAGTAGAATTGTAGACATGCAATTTCAAAGATTTTAGATAAGTATAGCGCCAAAAAGCGCAAAGCGCCACTCGCAGTCATCTGGTCATGCTAGACCGAGGGAAAGACTCCAGTCAGGCCAACCACGATGGAGTGTGTGACAAATACAGGGACCAGATTTGTCCCGCTGAAAAAGTTACCTTCTCAAAGTCTGGTGCTAAATGTGCAGTTTGCAGTGGAGGAGGCAAAGAGGAGGAGGGAGAGCATTGCGGATGGTCATTGCTGTAGTGCGAAGAGCAGCCCGGGCATTGCGGAAGGACCTTGTTGTAGAGCAGAGAACCAGATGGGCTTCGCGGATAGTCGTTGTTGGAGCGTTGCATTGGCAGTCACCGTGGGCTGTCGATGCTGTAGCATGAAGTGCAGATCTCACGTCACCGGTCGTTGCTGGCAGTCGCTGTAGTGCTAAGAGGTGGGACCACCGAGGCTTCACTTTGGCGGTCATTGGGGGCGGTGAGATCTCGGTGTGAATGGCCTGTTTGTGGTCACAAAGTGTCTAAAACTTCAGGATATCTCCCTTTTCTTCAGAGGAGTGCACTCTGATGCCAACCAAGGGCCTAGGGCCTGGGAAGGCACCTCTTGGTTATCACTTTCGCAGAGGCCAGCACGTCTCAGGCAGGTCCACTTTCAGGTCCAGTTGCAGCAGGTCAGGTGGGCAGTTGCAGAGAGGCCTCTGGAGCTTGTTGTTTCCCTGAAACTCAGAACAGGAGCTCATCCAGCTGACCCTTGGAGTCACTCTGCTGTAATGAAGGGAGCAGGTTGAGTCTTCCTTCTCAGAGAGCAGAACAGGCTTCAAGCACCAGGGCAGTCCCCTGGCAGCAGGGAAATCCTTCTTTTGTAGTATCCCCAGGTCCAGGAGTATACTGAAGAGGGGGTTTGAGGGTCCTATTTTTATACCTGGTGCCAGCTGTGTAGAGGAAGAAACTTTTGGAGTTTCCCCCACAGATGATTCTGGAATTTCCTTCCTCCTGCCCTGGTCCCAGGATGTCTGGTGTGACAAAAGGCTAGTGTGAAGTGCTTTGTACATGTGCTGAGGCAGCTCCTTTGAAATGTAAGTGGGGCTGTGCACTGCTCTGCCCCTCCCATACTGCCAGGATGGCCCATCCTGCCAACACCTAGTCCCCCTTTGTGTTACTGTCTGGGAGGAATACACAAAGGTCAACTGCCAAATACACCTGGTCATTCGACCCAGGATACAAGCTGCAAGCATCAAATGGTCAGGTCAAGAAAAAGCCAACTGTCAAAAAGTGGCATTTTCAGAATTGTGACTAAATATCCCACTTTACCGTAAAAAAAGATTCTAAATTACAATTCTTTAGACCTCAAACTTGACATCCCTATCTTTTCCCCCAAAACGTTATCCATTATTAAATGTAATAAGGTAACCCAATGTTCTCCTATGGCAGAGGTAGGCCTCACAGTAGTGAAAAACAAATTTGTTAGTTTTTCACTACCAGGACATGAAAAACTTAAACAACATCTCCCACTTTTTTTTTTTAAACAATTCTTTTTATTGAAATAACCCACTTTTTGAATATAATGCGCCCTGCTCTATAGACTGTTCATGCCCTACCTCAGAGGAGAAAGTCGAACCTCCTTCAACAGGGCAAACTAGCAGTCTGAGGCTGACCAGTGACTCAACTTTGAATGCTGTAGTTTCAATGGAGGTCTAGGTATCCAATGTTTCTCCATGCAGAAAGTTGGAAAAAAATGTTTGAGTCCCAGATCTTGCAGTATGGGGAAAGGAGGATTAAACACTAACCGCAGCTGAGGGTCCAGGACCTAGGGGGCACAGCTTGGGGGGGGTAGGACACAGTTCAACAGAGGCCCGCAGCAGGGTCCAGGGCTGGTCCATGTGGTACTGGTCAGCTGGGCATTGACAGAAAAAGGACTTTAGAATCTTGTTGTGTCCCTGCAGCTCAAACAGGAGGTCAGCCAACTGACCCTTGGAGTCAGTTCTAGGGTACTGGCTTTAAGGCAAATAGGTCCAGTCCCCTTCAGTATGCAGACAGCAGGGTGATCCTTCTTCTGACCTTCACAGGTGCAGGTGTGTTCTGTTGAGGGTATTGGGGAGGCTACATTTATGCCAAGTGCCCGCCTGTGGGTGGGGGAAACTTCTGGCCATTCCCTAATCAATTGGGTAAAAGTTTCCAGGGGTGACCATACACACTTTTTGTAGCACCTATTGTGTATTTTACTATAAGCTATTCCACAGAACCCCTCTCTTCCTAAATCTAACATGTCAATCCCCTTCTTCTCATGGTCAGAGCTGTGCCCACCCAGAGGGGTGGCTAAGATAAGGGGCAAACCTTCCTTTGTTGTCACTCAAAGCCAGGTTTGGTGCTCACTAGAAAGACAAAGGGAGGCCTGCTAGGTGTGAGCTGCATCTGCCAGTGACAGGGCAGGCATCCTTTGAAGCTTAGGAAGGGGCTGGGCAAAGCCCCCTAGGCCATCCTACTCAAGGAAGAAAAACACCAAACCACACCAAGCCTTTTTTCTACTGTCTGTGCGCAACCCACATTTCAACTCAGTGGAGCCATTCAACAGTCAGGTGACACTGGACACTTGCAGAAAAGCAGATTTGGGTAAGGCACAAAAATGCCAATTTTCTAAAAGTGTAATTTTCAAAAATAGTTAAAAGAAATCCGACTTTACTAGTACGTTGGATTTAAAATTGCTTTTGAAATTAGTCATTTATTCATCTTTCCAGCATCTTCCAAACTGAAATTAAGCATTATATGTTGTTATAGTGTAACCCAGTGTTTTTTAATGGGAGGGCCCCTTGCCACAGTGAAAAATGACTTTGTAAAACTTTAAATAGGCATGTCATACCTTTTAAATACCATGCACCCTGCCCTATGGGCATTTAGGGCCTACCTTAAGGGTGTCTTATAAGTATTAAGAAGTAAGATTTAGGCCTGGCAAAAATGTTTATTTTGCTAGATTGAAAGTGCAGTTTAAAACTACCCACAAAGGCTGCAAGGATAGTCCTGGACACATGGTCCAGGGCCCAGGGCATGTGCACTAATCCATAAAACATGTACAAATTGGCCAATCTCTGACTCACTTTTACCCTTTCAATAATAATATCGTATATGGTACAGAAATATGTTAATGAGATGGAAACTTAAATGTCAGATGTGGACTGCAGCAGTTATTAGGCCATCCACTGTTGTGACATGGAAAACATGACTTCAGTCCTACCAGTGCAGCCTGACTGCTGCAGTTTAAACCTACATCCTGATTTGTAAAAAAAAAAAAACATTTTGACAGGGAAAAACTTTCCTTTAAAATATTAATAAGTCACCATTATATAGGCCTTGTAGCCAACAAATCAGGGTGCATGATATTTTAAAGTGGAACATGTAAAAATGTAATGTCACCGAGTTCCTACCCTGACGAGGCCCCAAAAGCTAGTTTTACTGTGGCAGGCCCTAGCTGCCCAATAAGGAAAACTATAGTACAGATTAAATTATTAATTCTACTTTATCAAGTTTGGGGCCGGCTAGAAAAATAATTCAACTATTCTTCTTAATATTTATTAAAAGCCCAATTTAATGGTGAAGTTGGATTTTTGATAAATATTTCGGAAATTACACTTTTAGAAAGTTATATTTTCCCTGCCTGAAGGTCCTGGAGTCTACTTTATATTTTCTCTCCAGCAGCAGTCAATCAAGTGCTTGACTTAAATGAGGTGTGAAAACTGGTCCCAGAGCAGGGAAAATGACCTGGGAGTCGGGGGTGTGTTCATCCCACGGAAGGTAGACCAGTTTAGGTGGGCCCAGGAAATTAATTACTTTGAAAATGGCCTACCCTGTTACAAGTATATGTTAGGTAAAACCTTGAAAGGCCCAGCCTTTGTCCCCATAGTCAAGCTGGCACCAAGCCCAGTGGGAGGAAAGCTATCCACAGAACTGGTTTTGAGTGACCACAGGTGGGCTGCTCATTACCTTGACCATATCACTGGCTGGTCACACAGGCTTGGAAATTGAGAATACTTTGGGAAGGTGCTGTGAGATTGTATGCAGTAGGGCAAAAACTGCTGCAAAAGTGGGTGGGGGTTCCCTGAGAGCTTTTATCCCCATTGGGTAGGGAAGTGCCAGGAGTCACCCTCACCACCTAGTTGGTGCCAGGCATAAATGTGGCACCCCAGGGCACCAGCCTTAGAACACTCTCAGGACCTGTCAAAGAACAGAAGAGAAGCTGCATCTGTTGTTTGAGACCTATGAGGAGATTTAAAGGGCTGGACCTGCTCCTACTTGTACACAGGACAAACGCTTGAATTCCAAGGGTCAGCTGGCAGTCCCCCTCTGTGGCTCAGGAACTCAACATACTAGAGTCCTTTTCCCTGACGTGCTCAGCTGACCAGTAGAAACTGGACCCTGCTGTTAACCTCTTCCTGACACCCTGGGCATCTCTGAGGGCCCCCTTTAAGTATCTGTGGGGTTTAGAAGTGCACTCCTGTGGTTGTTTGGGCACCAGCAGAAAGTTTGGAAACATTTGAAAAAAAAATCTTCAGTGCACCAAAGCTTCAGCGGGACCTCCTGGAAAAAGTATCTGATTGGTAGTTCCTTAGCATCAGATTGGATTTCAGCTTTGTCCCACTCAAAGGTCCCCACCTATGCTCCATTCTTTGTTGGAATTTTCAGAAACAATTCTCCAAAGCTCCAGTGCATCAGTGGAACCAACCTGTTTTAGGTATCTGAACTTTAGTGCCTACGTGGCAGCTACTATTTCAGTGACAACCCACTAGAAAACGTTTAGGACTTTTTTACTTCCAGACTTTCACCCAGACCCAGTGGCGGCTCGCCGAGGGAGTGCTGCGGTGCGGTGGGGAGGGGCATGGTGGGGGGGGGTAATGGACTCAGACATACGACGGACAGGAGTAAGGTAAGTAATTAAATAAATAAAACTATTTTGCTTGCGCTCGCTGCATCGCCAACTCGGCGATGCAGCGAGCGCAAGGTAAATAGTTTTATTTATTTAATTACTTACCTTACTCCTGTCCGTCGTATGTCCGAGTCCACTACCCCCCCACCCTGCCCCTCCCCTGCCCCACCCCACCGCCCCGCAGCACTCCCTCGGCGAGCCGCCACTGCCTGGACCAATCCATTTGGTGTATCCCACCCGATCGAGGTTAGCATGAAATTGCACCTTGGCCCTGGTCTACCACAACCATTACTTTCATTGGGTGCTTTATTTTTCTTGGAGAGTTTGTAACCTTAAAAACTTAATATTGCATATCTCTGATTGCCTTTATTGGAGTTTGGTCATTTTAATGTAATTTAGCTTCTTACATTTTTCTGTATTTTATACATTGGAGTGTGATTTTATTGTGTTGTGTCTTTGACTTTTCAACTGTTTTGGTACTTCTAAATGATTTACACATTTTGTTTAAGTTAAGATTGTCTGCCCTGTGCCACAGCCATCATGCAATGCATTCAACATTACATAACTGAAACATTTGACTAGACCTAACAGGTTAGTGGCTTTACTACCTGTGGTGGACTACAATCCATCCCAATTAACAATTCATTGTTTTACATATACCATCCACTGACAACCTGTTGTTAGCGGATGTTGTGCCACAGTTGAGCCACTCTGGTCAGCAGACACAGAATACTGTCCAGTGCTTTTGAATGACTTATATATACATCACTGAATCTACTCTGTAATGTAGATCAGACCACTGAAGTGCGATTGCTTTTAAAATAAAAATGAGTAGTCCCTGAACTTTCCACCCTACTGAATGTTATCTGTGATGGTAATGTGTGTCAAAGTCGAATGTTACTTAGTAAACATAATGGGTCAACTTCTGTATGACTTCACTTTTCCATTCCTTAGCTTTTACGTATCATCATGTTTGTTCAATCATCCAAATAACAGAATAAAAATAAAATCCCAGAATGCAGGCATATGATAATTTCAAAACCAAAGCTGAAACATTTTAGGTCTGGTCACCTGGATTCATCTGTTTCGACTTGTACTACCATAAATCATTCTTTTTATAATATATCAGATTAAGAGAGCTGGTATATGTTATGTAAATTTGATCAGAGTGGGTAGACTTCACATTTGTTATTAGGACTGGGCAGTAACGATGCTCCGTTCGTGGAGTTTTCCACACTCCGCGCTCTGCGCAGCACGCAGAGTACTGAAAAACTCCGATCCGCGAGGCAGAGCGTAGTTCTTTCCTCATTGACGCTCTTGATTGTTAAGTTGGCAAGCGCGAGTGAGGAAAATCTAATGCTAGAGCACCTCCCGGCAAGATTTCTCAACGCGGGCTGTCACAGATGGTCGTGATCGCTCGCGTTGAGAAACTATCCATTCACGTTGAGGAAGCTGCCGCTCAAGTAGAAAATCTACTCGAGCATCAGAAAGAAGCAATGCCTTCTTGCACTGCGCAAGGTGCCGTTTGTGCAAATTTTCCAGCACGGGACAAACACCCGCTGCAAACAATCAGCGTGAACAGCGCAACTTAACGCACTCTGCCACTTGTGGAAGGGCGTGTAGCGTGGCAGAGTTTTTCGGTCACTTCGTGGAGTTCCCCTACGTGGACTCTGCCCAGGCCTAATTCATATGAGTAACTTGATAGATGTAGTTGATACAAGGGGTAGGCTGATGTGATTTGTGGTTCAAATTTAAGATGTTTGATTGTATTTCCTGCATTTGTTGTGTTCAGAAGGATGTTTTACCAGAACTGGTAAATGGTAGATTATGAAAACATAGAGAATGTAGTGCTTTGTAAAAGACATCATATTGCCAATTTGTATGAATAGTTTGTCATTAGTGTACATATTTGTGTTAGGTATTAAGGGTATGCTAGTGTGGAGAGGGTGAATTAGTGATTATGTATGTTATGTGAGTTATTGTGTGAGAGGTAGTGCTGTTACTTACCTGTCTTCCCTCTGCCTGCAATTCTCATGATGTCTCCAGTGTGAGGTATGGACAACACCTTCTACTCTCTGAGCATGAGGTTCAGGGGCCTGGGAGACCTACCACCAGTTGCCGGGGCCTCTTAATATATCATGGAAGAAAGGTGACTGACTCTCCTCAATGGGTTGTTGCATTGCTTGCGGATGTCCTCCTCTAAAAATCTGGTATTGGAGACAGCATTCATCTTATCCCAGATTTTGATCAACATTTCCCTTCTCTGACTCATGGTTGTTGTCTGTACCAGTGCTCGAAATAACTAGGCTTCAACCCTAATTACCTCATTCATCATCACAGTGACCAACTCATTTTCTGAGAATCTGGATTTTCTTCTTTCAGACATTTTTACAAATAATGAAGGCCTAGATCTGCTGCTGATGGTTTGTGTTGTGAGTGGTTAATAGTTTGTGCGGTTAGAGGAGTGTCTTTTGTAGTTCAAGCTGCAGGTGTTTTTGAAGAAATTTTAATCAGCTGTGTATTGACGGAGGTGCCGGTCAATGTTGACTGACGCATTCGCCATTGGAAATACGGTCCACCCATTTCTTTCTTCTGCCGTGCGCATCCCTCTGTACCACTGTGACAAGGGGCAACAACATTGACAGAGTGCTGTCTGTTGATGTAGACCAACAAAGGAGAACTGTTGGACAGCCAACGGGCTGGCTTCCATCATGGCGAATAGCTGCCCATCAGGCCAAACCATAAATGTGGAGGATGGATAACCGCCAGTGTGACAGATGGGATGGACCTAATCTACCATGATGGAAGAATGATGATCCCTCTGCCAAATTCTAGATTAGACCCCAAGTGCTCATTATGCCAAAGTATATGCTGTCTACCTGGTAGTGGTACTCTTGACTGTAGAAATATTTCAACTGTTCAGATACGTGTGTGCATAAAGTGTAAGTGCTTGGAGTCTGTAAATGACTGAGCAAGTAAAGCAGCAGATGGAGGAACGTTCATCCTGGAAAAGTCATTTGGGCAGTCTGTCTTTGTTTACATGCATCACTGAGCCCCACCCTGTTCAACACCTATATGGCCAATCTGGCCACCTTGGTCAGGACCTAACTTAGGAACATCATAACATACCCTGACGGCACTCAGCTTATCCTCTCCCTATCCGCAGACCCCGCAATCACTAAGTCCAACTTCACCTGTGCATGAGCAGCGTCTGCAGCTGGAGGCTCAACAACTGCCTCAAACTCAACACTGACAAAACAGAGGTACTCATCTTCGGGAACAACACATCCACTTGGGATGACTCCTGGTGGCCAGCAGAACTGGGACCCTCACCCACACCAACACCCACAGAACAAGACAGGAACCTAGCAAACTCACCATGGAAAAACAGATAAATGCAGTAACCTCAGCCTGCTTCCTCACTCTCTGCATGCTCCCAAAAATCTTCAAGTGGCTCCTCACCAGCTCCACATGCACCATCACCCAGTCCCTCGTCACCAGCCGCTGGACAACGGAAACACCATCTACATGGGAATCACCTCACATCTGCTAAATAGGCTTCAGACCATTCAGAAGTCTGCAGCCAGGCTCGTCCTCGACCTCCCGAGGCGGGCCCACATCACCCCTCAACCCAGAATACTTCACTGGCTCCTCATACCCAAAAGGTGCCAGTTCAAAATGCTAACCCACTGAACATGGTGCAACTGCAACAAAATATAAACTGCAGAGTGAAGATGAAGTTACAATGAAAGGCATTGCAAAACAAAATGTATGTTTCAAATGTGGGTTGTACAAACATTTGTCCAATTTCCATAATTGTACTGCAGCTAAACAAGAAGGTTTCATGTCAGCGCCATTGCGTGCATCTCTGCTAAACTCTGCAGAACCCACTTGGGAGTGACTTATCCACAATTGCCTTATTTATTCTGGTCTATCCTAAATCCAGAAAAACAATGTGAGACTTTGCAAACCCTGAAGAAATTCTCCTCAGTACAAAACGCGTTGGCTGGGCTGGAGTGTAATGTTTAATGAACATTACGAAAACTATTTTGGATACCGTATTATGGCTCCTTCTTCATGATGGACTGAAAAGAAGAAGTAATTATTTCTCATTCCAGCTAGGATGAACATTTGAACTATTGAACTTTCAGTAAATTTCTTGAACTTATTGAGCATTCCCTCTCTTGTATTGGTTTTCTGTTTATGTTTGGTGGTTCCCGAGTAGTGGAATCACAAGAGGTTGAGCTCTAGTTTTCTACATCGAAGTATTGACCCCAGTGCGGTCTATTTTCTGTGACTATTTCTGCAGCTAATCTAGTTTGTAAGAAATGTGGGAAACCTGGCCGTTTTGGCAAAGTATGTTGTATTGTGAAGAGAATAGAGATGAGGAGCGTTACTGATGAAAGCTACCATGAGGACAAAACTGATTTACTTGAACATAAGGTGGATGAGTTGGTACTGATGTTAGATGTGTTAGGTAACTGTACTCTAGAGTCTAACAAGAGGTGTGCAGACCCTCTAGCTGATATGTTTATTGATGGGAAACATGAAAAATAGTTAGTGGACTCTGGTGCAAAAATCCCCATAATTTCAACTGAAAACTACGAGCTATTTTGGAAACATAAACTCTTTTTGCCTTCCGACGTCACACCTGTGTCATTTGAGGGCAGTAGGATAGATTTGACAGGTTCCTTTACAGATGAAATTGGTTTTAAAAATAGATTAATCTACCGTAAAGTCTATGTAGCTAAAAAGGGGCTTAACATATTAGGATGGTGGCATCAGGCGGATTTGCAAATTATCCTAACCCCAGATAGAGAGGCACAAATTTCAGTAGTAGAAAATGATGTTGTTCATTCTTGATTAACTGAATTTAAAGATGTTTTCTGTGACAGGCCTGGCACAATTCAAGGATCTGAACAAGTATAATTAAAATAAAAGAGCAGTACTGACTTGTGAAGCACAAGCTTTGCAATATTTGGGGAGAGGTGTTGGCCTAACGGCTAGGGTGGTCGACCTCGAATTTGGGGAACTGGGTTCGAGTCTCGGCAATGACGCTGAACATCCTGTGATTCTGGGCAAATCACTGAATCTCCCCGTGCCTAACAAAAATGAATGTGTCCTCATGTAACGCAACTGGTGCTATGTAAAGCGCTCTGATACCCGATACCTTCGGGTCAAGTTCGCGCTATATAAAACTTCGTAAAAAATACCCCTTTTAATGTGAGAAAGGATTTATATGACCATATACTAAATGTATTCCTTCAAGGTATCATTGAGCCTGTGGCCGCGACACTGTGGTTTTTGCCAGTGGGCCTAGCACCAAAGAGGTCTGGTGAGTTGTGTGTGTGTATTGATCTGAGAAGTTCGAATAATGCAATTTGGATATACAATTTTCCTCTACCTCAGATTGAGGACCTTTTGACCAAAGTTGGGAAGTCATTATGGTTTACTAAATTACACATGAAAGCAGCTTACCATCAGATAATTCCACACTCTGATTCACGTAATGTTTCTACTTTTAGCACCTCAAGGGGACTTTCTAGTTTTGCAGGTTACCCTTTGGATTAGCCTCAGCTGCTTTGGTTTTCCAGAGGACGATTTCTGAGATCTTGAAGGACATTTCCAAAGTCGTAGCCTTTCAAGATGATATCCTTGTGTTTGCTGACTCGGTCCAAGAACATGATGAGATTGTTGTTAATATCTTGAAAGATTTGAAAGAAAAATGAGTTACATTAAGAAAGGACACATGTGTTTTCAGAACCAGAGAGATAGGATATCTAGGCCATGTTCTTACAGGTTCTGGATTTAAACCAAAATCGGGATTGGTTGATGCCATTACCCATACCCTGATACCCAAAGATCGAAAACAATTAAAATCATTCTTGGGAATGAGTGAATTGTACTCCAAATTCATCAAGGGGTTTGCAGATCTCACTGAGAGTTTTCACATTCTACTTAAAAATAATTCAGGGTATGAATAGAATGAAGAATTTAGAAGTGTGTTTGAAAGAATAAAATCTGTCATCTCACAGCTCCTGCTCTTTAACCTGTTGAAGGACGCCATACTTGTATCACAGTCGATGCAAGTGCAAATCAATTGGGAGCAGTTTACCACATGCACACTCATAGAAAGCAATACTCTGTGATTGAAAAAGAGATGTTGGGCTGTGCATGGTGTGTGGAGAAATTTACAAGCTTATGTGTGGGGTAGGCCATTTATCATCAGAACCGACTATCAACATTCTTTTAGGAGTTCAAGTGAAAAAAACTACATCTAGGTTTTCAAGATTGGTCACATAATTGTTAGAATTCAATTTTAAGGTTGAGTATATTCCTGGTGGGAAGAATGTCTGGACAGATTGCCTATCCAGATTGTCCAGTGTTGAAGATTGTAATGAGGAGAATGATAATTTTAAGGAATGTGTAATTGCAGGATGTAGGTTCAGTGACTCTGTTTGCACCAGTGTAGAGGAATGGAGAAATGAGATGCTTCAGGGCAATTGTATGCAAGAAGTACTCAGGTTACCTATCAGTGGGTGGCCAAAACAAAACTTATTGAAACCAGAAATACAACCATACTGGAAGATAGCTCACAAGTTGCCTGAGGTTGAAGGTTTGTTATTCAGAGGTGACAAGTCCCGCGAAATGGTCTTTGGGAAAAAATAATCAAATCTGCTCATAGTGGGCATCTAGGGGTAACCCTTACTAAAAGAAATGTCAGGAAGGAGTATTGGTGGCCCAGGATAGACAGAGAGGTAGAGATATTCATCAATGAATGTACCCAATGCTTTATTTCTGACAAACGGTTGGTCACATGCTCACTTACTGAAACTCCTGTACCTGCTCCTTCCAGAGTTTGGTAGAAAATTGAGTTAGACTTCTTAGGATCTTTTCATATTTTGCCTGCGCAGTGTCAACACATAATTGTACTAATTGACATTTGTCTAGGTGGGTTGAAGTTAAATTTCAAAGGTACCATCCACTAGTGCTCTCGTAAGTTTTCTTAGTGAAACTTTTATCAAAGAAAGTATACCAGAATGTATTTTAATTGACAATGGAGTGCAATTTACTTCCACCATTCTGTGTGAATTCCTTAGGAAAAGTGGGGTCAGGCATTTAAGGAAGCCACTTTACCGTCCCCACAGTAATGGGATGGGATGCTTTAGCCTCATTCTAGTTGAGTGTGTCCAAAGTGCTGTAAGAATGAAACATGATGTTGCAGAAGCTGTGCGAGAACTTTTATGGTCTTACAGAACAACAGTGCATGATTCCACCAACCACTGTCCTTTTGAAAGGATGTGTGATAGAAAAGCAGCATCAGGTTTTACTCCAAACTGGCTATTTAAGTTTAAACCCAGCATTGTACCCTTGAAAGAAATTTGGTAAGAGACCAAAACCAAGAGCGATACTAGACTGGTCTGTGAATCTTTGCTCAGATTGAGGGTGCCACAAATTGTTGTTGGGGATCTTGTAAGAATCAAAGAGCCTGTTTTTCAAAAGAAAGGCTTGTTCAAGTATAGAGAACCTGTAAAAGTTGCTGAAGTATGTCACAACAGTGTTTTAGTTGAAGGGGGTCAGTGGTGACACTTTAGTAGTGTTGACAAGGTACAAAGAGCTAGACATTGTTTAGCTCCCAAAAATTGCTATAATAGGCACAGTGATAACAATAATACACCAGATCGTGGGCACAGTAATAACAACAGTGCTACTGGCTCTGATCTTGTTATATGTACTAGGTTTTGACAAAGGAAAGTAACTTCCAAATTGGTGGTTTAAGAAAAGTAGAACTGTTGAAAAGTAGACAGTCCATGAAATGACATTACACGTTTACTCTGTTATCAGAATATTTATTCGGATTGCTTTCTCATTTCACTAAGGGGCCGATTCCGATTCGGGCCGGAAATCTCTCCCACCGAACCGGACCCGGAGAGATATCCGACCGAATCGGGCCCGTGCAGCCCGACCGAACGAGTACGATGCGCACGTATGCCATCGGACTCGATTCGGTCGGACTCCCATTGAAGTCAATGGGAGCCTGTCGTACGACGCGTACACGGGCTCCCATTGACTCAATGGGTGCGATGCGGACAAGGGCGCCCCTACAGCGTGTACGCGGCGAAGCGGTCGCCCCGTACACGCACAGGTAGGGGGACCCATGGGTCCCCCTGTGTGCGACTCGCGCGGCTATGCGTTCAGGGGGTCCGACACGGACCCCAAAGTACGGCTCCGACAGCTCTTTTGAGCCGGAGTGTGCGGCTCGGTCGGACTGCTCGCGGCGCGCATCGTACTCACCCGGCCGGGAAACGTCTCCATTGCGCGGTGCGCGTCGAGTCCGTGCGAGTCGGTCGGTGCGGTTAGAGCCGGGATCGAGTCGGTCGGAGCGGTCGGGACGCCCGGACGAGTCGGTCGGCGATTTCGCATCGTACTCGCTCGTCCGGACGCGCGTACGGATCGGTCGGGAAACAGGGCTCCGAATCGGATCCGGTAAAGCCGAATCCGATTCGGAGCCCTACCGGCCGAGATCGGAATCGGCCCCTAAATGTTTCATTCTGTTTGTTGCCTTCATGACATATTTAGTTGTTTGCTGTTGTTATTCATTCCTATTTGTTATTCTTTCCTTTTCTTTCTTTGCTCGTGAACTTCTCAATTTTTTCAATCTGTCTTAATTGCACTACAAGTTCATCAATATATTTAAAAAAATGCTTTCTTGCTAAAGGAGGGAGGTGGTGTAGTATCTACTTTGTTAACTGTATGACCATGTTATGGTGATCTGACATGTCATGAGTGGAATACATCAATGTCACAGCTGATGTCATACTGAATGCTCATGAGAACAAGCAGCAGTTGGACTGAGCTGCTAGTGAGTTCTTCTGGTGACTGTTGTTGAACTCTGTAACAACGTTATAATGTATTTTATTTTATTTATTACAGTGAGTGAATTACTTCATTTGTTAATTTTGAAATCATCAATTAATTGCACTTTCAGTTATATTTAAATGTAAAAATGGTTTTAATATACATTCCGTAATTGTAATTTTGTTGCACACTTTGGATTACGCAGTGCGTCCGAGAGTTGGAGTTAATTGACGCTTCAACCTTTCTACGGTATTTTCCAATACGTGGCTCTGGGGCAAACCACGATCGGGCTGCACTCTACAACTTCAGAACAAGGATAAATTATGGGAAAATGAAAAAAACGGAGTGCACTTGTGAACCTTTCTTTGTATATTTAATATACATTCAAAAGATATTTTTTCAAGATTGTGGGTCTTATTGTGGCTTTTCCTGAATTTTATAATTTGAAAGATTTTTGTAAGTCACAAAAATTGACATGTGATATTAAAAATAATAATGTAATGTTCTGTAAATAATTATTCCATGTTATTGAGATTTGTTTAGGTATATGTATGTTTTATGGGTGAGTTTAAGGCATACTGTCCATTTTAAATTGTTTTGTTTATTAATAACACTTTACTTAAATTATAACAATTGAAAAAGATATTTCAAATTAAAAAAATATGTAATTGTTTTAAAGATTTTGTCAATAACATTTTTACTTTCAGAATGGGTAATTAATTTGTAGGGGCATAGTGAATGAACCACCCCAAATATATCCACTTTTTCTCATTGGAGACTGGATTTTGAATTGTTAATTTGGCTCCTCCATTTTATTCATTTTCTGAATGTTTGTTGGACTGCAATTTGAATAATAAACCTGACTTCCACCACATATACACTGTGCCCAACCTTTGCAAAATCTAAGTTTAAATTACAAATTTAACAGCCTGTCCTACCACCACAAATGTTTACACTTTTTCCAATGTCCGTTTTCCTAATGTTTGTTGAAATGGACTTAATATATTAGACTCCCTTATGTGTGCATTTTCACTAATGTTTGTAAAGTTGGACTTAGAATAGTAAATCTTATTCCCACCCCCCATTGTATGCATTTTTTCTTAATATTGGTAACATTGCAGTTAGAGTATTTGAATTGTTTCTAATTTTTATGTTTTTAGGTGCGATATAGTTACTATTTTTTATTTAGTCCAGCATTTTTTTTATGTATGTATGCAATATGGTATTTCAATCGCGCGAGCCTAGCCAAAAGGCAGTGGAGCACTGTACAGAATCAAAGACACGCATTAAGTCAATTAGTGATAGGAGAGATAGCTGGGTTGTGGATGCTTTATGAAATGTGATGTAGCATTCTTTAAATAGGTGTCTCTTCAACTGTTTCCTCCATTAGTGCTCTGATGGATATGAGGATGCTGTTCCAGATCCTGGGTGCATAGATGTAAACGGCCTGTCCAATATTTCAAGAATATCATATCTAAATGGGTACCTTTTCTTTAAAAACAGATTCCTTTCTTTTTTTAAATTGTGTTTTGTTTCTGAAAATTGTCTTATATTTCTTTACATGTTTTGGTATTTGGTGAAAATTCATTTTAGTAATATATGTTTAAAATGTTTCTTTAATAGTTTAATTTATACAAATATATATGTGTGTTTTTATCAACAAATATATGTTAGCATAGAGAATATATTTATGAATGTACTCATATATAGTTATATTGTTTTAGTATTTACTTTATGGATCAATTCTGTTTATTAAAGCCATAGAAAATCAATGACAAACACAGCAAGTCGCCTACAACCCAGGGGGCCGGCAGCAATTAGTAGGGCAGTGATATGCAGAATAACACAGCTTTCTGTCTACAACGCTCAGGCAATTTTAAGTGAAAACGTAAACTATACAAATCAACAACCCTCCCTCCCCTGTCCTTCCGAAAAGAGTGCTAGGAGGCCAATGTATTCATGTCTCTAAGACAAAATGGTGTTGAGGTAGGTAAAGGTGTATAGCGGAAATCAGAGCCTAACCGGTCGCAGGGACAGCGTCAGGGATCAGGCAAAGTAGCCTCAGGTAAGTTGGGCAAGTCAACTCATGGAATTCAGAGGAGAGAATGCGTATGAAAGGTGCCCAAAGATCAGAGTTGGAAGTAGATGTCACGGCGATTGATAGGAACAACTTCTCCATACCTAAAAAAAACACAGCTTGCAGAGCCAAAAACTATAATTGGGAGATTTGTCACCCCAAAGGGAAAGAATTACTTGATGGGCTGCCCCCAGGGTTAGGGCCATTTGTCTCCCCCTCAGAGAGTGAAGCAGGTAGGTCAGAGGATTAGGGAGCCCTAGTATAGTGTAGGCAGGCAATCTCAGGATAGAAGTGTTAAAGCTAGGTCAATGTCATTCAGAATCTGATCCCAGTAGCGGGTAAGTTTCAGGCAATGCCATAAAAGTTGGAGTAATGTACCTGTTTCTCTGCATCCTCACCAGCACTTTTCCGACCACTCAATGTTCCAAGTTTGGAGCCTCGCCGGTGTCAGGTACCAGTATGATACTATTTTATAGGCATTCTCACTACTGGCTATATTATGTGCCAATGGCGGGATTTTTAGTGGATGTCTTGCCATTCTTTGGGAGATAGGGGTCTCCCGAGTTCATTCTCCCATTTCAGCTGCCCCTTGGATTTAGTCGATGGGGACCATGGTGTCAAGTTTTGTGAGGAGACATTTGTTGTCCGTCTTAAGTAGTACCCACTTTTCAAAGGGATTCGGGGGTCGTCCTGCGTGTGGTCTAACTGAGGGTTGCCTCACCCAATGTCGTAATTGGAGGTATTGGCTGCGGTCTGCTTCTTCTAGGAAATAGGCAGATTTCAGTTGTTCAAAGGGAATAATCCTCTGGGAACAAAAAAGACATTCTATCCTTTTACAACCACCATCCCTCCGGTGCTTAAATCCTTCCTGCTGCATTCCGGGAGTAAAATCTGGGTTAGCCAAAATCAGAGTAATAGGAGAGAGAAAGGGCCTCAGACCTGCTCTACATGCTGTAAAATCGCATGCTCTGTAAGTAGAATTAGTCACCGGGGAGAAGTAGAGGACCTAGGCCCTATGCTTGTGGGGAAGCCAGGCTTCCTTCCAAATATTAGTACCCACGATGGCTTGGTCCATAAAGGACCAGTGTTTTTCAGAGAATGGTCGGTTCTATTCAACCAGGAGTCGCAGTTGGGCGGCTTGGTAGTAACGCGGTAACATAGGTACTGCCGTCCTCCTTCTTGTGTCGGGGAATATAGCATGTGCTTATGAAGGCGAGGTTTCTTCGTATCCCATATGAATTTATTGATTTCCAGTTGGAGGGAGCATAGAGCGTAAGGTGGCTGGGTCAACGGGAGGGTCTGAAATAAATACAGAATGTGTGGAAGCGTTATCATTTTGACTGCCGCTATTCTGCCCATTCAGGAGAGGTGAAGGCAACTCCATGTGGATATGTCCCCACGGATTTGCGAGATGAGGGTGGCATAGTTAGTAGCAATGGTCTTAGGAAGAGTCTGGGCTAATTTAATCCTGAGATTGGGAACAAATTCAGCCGCCCATTCGAAGGGGTACCTGGAGCATAGCTGGGCCTCATGTGACGAAGAAACTGAGAGATTCAGGATCTGGGCTATCTGCATGTTGACTTTAAAACCTGAAAACCTGAAATCTCCCCGAAGGTCTGGAGCTCCGCCACAAGTGTAGGGAGTGAGTTCATAAGGTCAGTGATGGACAATATGGCATCATCAGCATAAAGGCTGATACGATGGCGGTCTCCGCTAAAAGGAATCCAAGAGACATCTGGGTTTCCTCTAAGCTGCTGTGCCAAGGGCACCTTTTTACAGGGTGAAAAGGAGTGGAGACAGGGGGCACCCCTGGTGCGTACCCCTTTGGATAGGAAAGGGCAGAGATGTCACTTTGTTGCCTCTCACTGAGGCCCAAGGGGCGTTGTAAATACATTGGACCCAAATACAAAATTTGTTGCCAAGGTCAAAGCATTGCAGTGTTTTGAATAGGTAAGGTCAATGGACCCGGTCGAAGTCCATCTCAGCATCAATTTAAAGAAGGAGGACTTCTTTCTTTGATCTGTGGGTCTAATCTAAAGGAAACACTTGATATTGTCTCTACATTGACGGGTGGGAATGAAGCCTGCCTGATCTGGCTCAATCATGCAGTGCATTAGTGGATTAAGGCGATGGGCCAGGATGCTTGTAAACAGTTTTGTGTCTATATTCAGGAGGGAGATAGGTCTATAGAACCCATATAGCACCAGGTCTTTGCAAAGTTTCGGGATTACGGAGAATATGCCTCGAGCATAGAGTCAGTAAGAGAGGTCCAGTCAGCGAAAGAATTTTGGAGGCATGTAAGCAAGGGAGCAAGGTCCTGGCAAAAGATTTTATAAAATTGTGAGGAAAAGCCATCGAGCCCAGGGGATTTTATTAATTTTAAGCGGGCGATAGCTGAGATCACCTCTGCTATGCGAATAGATTGCTCAAGCCCTTCGGCCTCCCGATCTGGGAGAGTGGAGAGTTTGATATTATGGAAGGAGCCTGAGAAATCTACACTTGGACCATCAGAGGCGGTGTATAAGGAGCTGTAGAAAGTCTGGATGAGCCAGTGTGGATCATTTTAATCGAGCCAGCATGGACCTGAGCCTGAAGGCGATGCGCCCAACATACGCCCACAACAATTACTCCCCAAGTAGAATTTATGTTTTAAAAGGGTCATTGCGTACTCTTCTCTTTTGAGGTCACAGTGTTTGAGGAGCAACCGTGCCTTCTCGAGCTCACACAAAACTCTGGGGGCTCCCATTCGTTTGTGTATATTCTCGAGTTCTGAGATTTTCCTCTCTAGGCTCTGCTTCTTTTCTTTTCTGCGCCTGTTATCCGCTGTGGCAATTGCTATAAGTTCCCTGTGAACAACGAGTTTCAAGGCATCCCAAAGGGAGGCGAGAGACTTCTCACCTGTATCATTGTGGAGAAGGTAATCAGCAATCACCTTATGGAGAGAGTCCACCGTGGACTGAGACTGGAGCAGGGAGTCTCTGAGGCACCAGTGTGAGCATCTAGGCTGTCTAATGTCCAGGCGTATCACTAGGGATAGGGGAGCATGGTCAGAGAGGGACCGGAGTGCAATGAATGCGGCAGATATTAACTTTTGCATGACTAGGGTTGCAAAGCAAAATGGTCGATACAAGCATCTGTTTTGTGCCCTGCAGAATAAAATGTGTAGTACCTAGAAGTAGGGTGTAATTCCCTCCATACATCCTGCAACCCACAGTCAGATAACCAGTGTAAGCCCATAGGTGAAAAGGCCCCTGTTTGTTCAGATCTTTGCCCCGATCGGTCCAGGTCAGTATCCATAACCAAGTTCATATCACCACCAATCAGAATTGCAGCATCTGGGAAGCGGAGAACAGGTGCCAGGGCGCTAGTAATGAAGGGCTCTTGATATTTATTGGGTGCGTAAATATTGACAAGGGTGAAGTGGAAGGTACCTATTTGGAACCTACACACTAAGAGGCGTCCCTTACCTTCATCAATTTTGGATAGAACTTTGAATCTAGCTGAGAATAGAACTGCCACCCCCCCTTTTTGATGGGACCCGAGGACCATAACTGGAGAAGGAACCTCGGGATTGCAATCTGGGGACATCTTGGGAGAGTAGGTGAGTCTCCTGCAAAAGGCAGATGTAGCTGCTGGATTGCTCCAGAAGTGAAAGGACAGCTGCCTGCTTAACGGGGTTGTTGAGGCCTCGAACATTGAGGATGGTTACTTTAAGGTCTGGGGAGCAGGGGTGTAGGACAGTATCAGGGGAGCCCCCCAGACCCAGGTGAAAGGGCATGAATTAATGGAACGACCCAACAGCGTACTGACTATTGTGGTGCATCTCAGAGTGGCAGTAATAGACCATATAGAGAAGGAGTAGAACCCAGCAAGAAGCTCCCTTTAATAATCAAAAAACCATAACAATTAACTGCGAGTCCAATGTTCATGATAAGTAGAATATAGAGCATGGACTGATGCAGTCAGAGCAGGAGGTCAAGCAGAATGTTCACAAGTGTTTCCTCACCACCACAGGCCATATGAGATATGAGGTGGGAATGGGAAACGACTACCACTGCAAGGAAGAGAGTATCAAAAAGTGTCACCCCTGTATCCTGAGGCCAAGCTCGCAAGTACTGCCTGTCGCTCCTGAGCCTGCTCCTTGGGCCCAGGATGGGGATGTTTCCTGTGTTTGCTCCTCACTCTCCGCCATGATGGTGCATGGGGCGTAGAATTCCAGGGGTAGCTCTGTGTGGAGCAGAGAGATGGGTCTTTCGGTAGGCCTGGTATGCAGCAGGCATCCCTGAGCGATTTGGGCTGATGGGGTTGACCCTTCCACCGGAAGACCAGTCTGAAGGGATGGCCCCAAATGTATGATACCTCCTTGAAGTGTAAGTAATCAATGATTTGCTTGAAGTCCCTGTGGTATTGGACGGAGAGGAGGGAGACATCTTGAAATAAGCTGATGGTGTGGCCACGGAACTGGATAGGCTGCTTGGATCTTGTCTTATGAAGAATGTCCTCTTTAGTCTGAAAATCATGTGCACAAGCAAGAATGTCAGCAGGACTGGTGTTGGGACCTCTGGGGCACCGGCTCTGTGTCTCTATCCAGTTGAAGGTCCTTATCAGGTTCCAAGTCCAAGACATGTCAGAGCAGTGCCTGAGTGTATTTGCGGATGTCAGAGCCCTCTGACACAGCGGGGGCCCCACGTAGGCCAATGTTGTTGTGGTGAGACCAATTTTCAAGGTCTTCTGCTTGGACCCGGAGGTGGTCGTGTTGCTTGTGGAGACGAATGATCTCTTGGCGCTAGAGCTCCAAGTCTTCTCTCTGTGCTTTTTCATTCTCTTCTAGGGAGGCCCCCCGGTCTCCCACCAAGTTCAGAGCATATCGCAGTTCCTTCAAGTCCTGTGTGAGGTCTTTCTTGAATGAATGAATGAATGAAAACATTTGTAGAGCGCAACTTTCACTCCGAGGAGCATCATGGCGCTAATGCGGAAAACGAGATAGGAGAGCAGCTGAGAGTTCTACCAAATCAGATGAGTGAAAACACTAGGTTGTCCGGGGCTACAAAGATCCTGGTTTTCAGGAGTTTCTTAAAAATAGATTCTGACTGAGAGAGTCGTAGGTGGGTGGGTAAAGAGTTCCATGCTTTAGTCCCTAGGACTGCCATCGATTTGCCCCCTCTGGATACCAAATGGAAGCTGGGTGGCGCGAGAAAGTTTTCAGATGATGATCTTAGTAGGAGCTGAGTCACATACGGTTTGATTCTGGCTCTGATGTATTTAGGTCCTGATGACCTGAAGGTTCTGTAAGTGATTACCAAGCTCTTAAAGAGGATTCTTTTATGTATGGGCAACTAGTGTAGGGATTTCAGAGCAGCTGACGCTGAAGACCCTTGAGGTAATTTTAGTACCAGGTGGGCTGCTGAGTGTTGTACTATCTGTAATTTTTTCAAGACAGCCTTATTGGAGCCTGCGTACAAGCTGTTGCAGTAATCTAGATGGGACATGATCAGGGCCACTGCAATTGTCTTTCTAGCTGCACTTGGTAACAAATCGAAAAACCTTTTAAGAGACTTTATTAGGTGGAAACATGTACTAGCTACAGAGAGAGCTTGCTGATGGAAGGATGGTGAGGTATCTAATTTTATTCCCAAGTTCCTAACAACATCCACTGTATTTGGCGGAGGTGGAGTGTCATTCGGCCACCACTGTTTAGGCAAGAATGTATTAGATTTGCCAAGCAGCATGATCTCGTTTTTTTGGCTATTGCTTTTCAGATGGTTGGATTGCATCCAATGGATGACGGCGGAGAGGCAGCGTTGGAAATTCTCCTCTGTGACAGTAGAATCTTTGTCTAAGGTTAGAATTAATTGAGTATCATCTGCATAGGAAATAGTTTTGATGTTAAAAGACGAAATCAGGTTAAGCAGAGGGCCCATATAGATATTAAAGAGTGTTGGGCTAAGGGCAGAGCACTGTGGGACCCCAGAAAGCAGGGGTTTCTCCGTTGATTGGTAGTGGCCGAGGGGAACTATTTGTTTCCTATTCTCTAGAAATGATTTCAACCAGTCAAGGGCCCTATGCGAAATGCCATAAGACTCTGGACGGTCTCCCAGAATGCCATGGGAAACCGTGTCAAACGCGGACGATAGATACAACAGGATCAGCACTGCATTTTTCCCTTGATCCAAGGCGAATTTCAACGTTTCCGTGGTGTGTAGCAGTGCTGACTCTGTTGAGTGTCTAGGCCTGAAACCTGATTGACTTGGATATAGAATATTAGCTTCTTCCAGAAAAGCTGTCAGTTGGATATTTACTAGTTTTTCGGTTATTTTACTTATGCAGGGTAAAAGGGAAATGGGCCGGAGGTTCGAGAGAGTTGTAGGATCAGGTAATTGCTTTTTTTGGAGAGGTTTAACTGCTGCATTTTTCCAATTAGATGATACTACTGCTTGCATAATGAAGAGTTCATTATTTTGTTGATGATAGGATTGATGATATCAATGATAGCATGCAGTACCTTTGGAGGGCACGGGTCAAAAGGGGAGCCTGATTTGCATGAAAGGATAGCTTGACGTGACTGTTCAAGACTGACCTCCTTAAAACATTTAAGCACAGGTCTGTTGTCCTGGTCAAATCTCTCAGAAGTCATGACTGTAGTTGACTTAAAGTCTCTTTTTAAGTCTTGGACTTTCTTATCAAAGAAATCTGCAATCTGATCACAAAGAATTTGTGATGGTGGAATCTCGTCTTCGAGTATTTTAGGGTGGGTAAAGGATTACAATTTTAAAAATCGTTTTCTGATCTGATGCTGCCTGTCTAATTAAATTTGTTTAGTGGGATTTCTTTTCTATTTTGATTTGCTGATGGTAGTTTTTGAGAGCAGCTTTAAAAAGTGTAAGCTCTTCTGGTTTATAGCTTTTCCTCCATCTGCGTTCCAACTTTCTGCTGTGCCCTTGTAATTCTTTTAGATGTGGAGTAAACCAGGTGGCAAAGGCCTTATTTGAGGTCTTTCTATGTAGCGGGGCAGGTAGTGCAAAGACGTTACTGAGTGAGGCCATCCAGTCGTTAAAGGTGTGTGTATCTAGTGAGGGATCTCCTATTAGGGTGGGTAGACCTCGCTCTGCTTCATTGTGGAGATTTGGATTTGTTGACATTTTGTTCCATTTTTGCATAGTTTTATGTTTTTTTTCTGAGTCCTCCAGGGAACCTTTATTAGAGTGTCCAATCATAAAGGGGATAAAATTATGCTCGGACCAGGTTATATTGACCGGGGGATCAACTTTAAGTCTAGTGAAATTTGTACAAATTCCATCAAGAGTAGGCCCCGCACAGTGTGTCGGGCCGGCTATCCACTGATCGAGTCCCAAAGTCTCTAAAATCTCTGAGAAGTTGTTTGCTCCCGGGGTGGCCAATGATTCTAGGTGTAGGTTGAAATCTCCAAATAGAGTAAAATTGGAGTATTTAACAACCAGGGTACTAAGATTTTCTCCCAGGGTGTCTAAAAAATTAAGACTAGTGCCTGGGGGCCGGTAAACCAGGGCTCCCGAGAAGGAGACAGAGCTTTCAAGTTGAAAGCAGAAACCAAGACTTTCTGCTCCCTTTAAGCCCTGTGAGGTAAAATGTGGAACATTTGAGCGTGTTACGGTATATTATTGCCAGGCCACCGCCTCTTTGGTCAGGCCTATCTTGTCTAGATATAAGGTAGCTTGGGGGGAGGGCTTGCACGATGTTTGAGTTACACCAATCTTTCAGCCAGGTTTCGGTAATGAAAAGGCAGGACAGATTTTGACTGGAGATCAGGTCATAAATGTGTAGTGCATTCTTGCAAAGGGACCTAGCGTTGATCAGGCCTCCTAATAATTGCTTTCAGTTGTGATCTATCTCTATAGGCGTTGTTAGGGGGAGGACTTAATTCATATCTACACCCCCTACAGGTTACTGGTCCTTTCAATTTGTTAGTCTCTAGATAGAGATGGCACTTACTTTCAGGCGTATTGAGAGCCAAGAGCGAGCCTCTTGAGTAGTACTGACCTGGACCAAAAAGAACAGCATTTCTGGTGCTGACCGTGTTCCGGACACGGACGGGCACAGACGGGCTTGCCTTTGGCGCGCCTTCAGCGCGCAGGCAGCGCGCCCGCGTGCACATTATATACCTTGTGCCCCGCCAACGACTAGACCGCAATAGGCGTAAAGATGGCCACCCGGGTGCTTCACAAACGCCTAACTTCTCTAGCAGGCGGGGGAGACAGTTACCGGAGAAGCTGTCAAGCGTGGGGAGCGGTAAGGCAAGCAATAGGAGAGGCGTTCAGCGCGTGTTACTAGCAGCCTAATAAAGTGAATTTAGTATGATTACAAAACCATTCAAATTCATCACAGTAGTAATTGATTTAAAAGCTTAAAGACAGAACCCTGCTATGTTCCGAAACAGGGGAGATACTAAAAAAACAGTGTTTAAAATTAAATCAAACTGATAAGAGCCCTAGAGACAGCAATTGGTAAAGAAATTGGCAGAGACAGGCTCCCTGCAAACTTAGCTCGATCCGCTGCGCGTCCGCGGTGGCGTGCACATTATATACCTTGTGCCCTGCCAACGACTAGACCGCAACAGGAGTAAAGATGGCTGCCCGGGTGCTTCTCACATGCCTAACTTCTCTGGGAGGCGGGGGAGACAGTTACTGGAGCAGCTGTCAAGCGTGGGGAGCGGTAAGTCAAGCAATAGCAGAGGCGTTCAGCGCGTGTTACCAGCAGCCTAATAAAGTGAATTAAGTGCGATTATAAAAACATTCAAATTCATCACAGTAGTAATTGATTTAAAAGCTTAAAGACAGAACCCTTCTATGTTCCGAAACAGGGGAGATAGTAAAAGAACAGTGTTTAAAATTATTAAGTCAAACTGATAAAAGCAGTAGAGACAGCAATTGGTAAATAAATTGGCAGAGACAGGCTCCCTGCAAACTTAGCTCGATCCGCGAGCTTTCTTTAGGTCTTGAATGTCTGACTTCAAGGAATTGAAGAGGGAGGCCAGGAAGGCCCACGTCACTGGGGCCTGGTCAGATTTGAAAGATCTATTGGGATCAGTCTGTGGTAGAGGCTGTGGATTAGAGGCAGAGTCCTTCGGCAGAGCTGGGGTTGTGCGAACTAACTGGTCACGTTTACTGTTGGTGCTGACCATAATTGTGGTTCCTTCGCACGACGGGGTCCTGGGCATCGCTGAGATCAAATAGTGTCACCTCGCCAAAGCTCCCTTGAGCCCAAGTCCCTGAGTAGGTAGGTGCAATGCCACTCAGGGAGTCCAAGCCCAACATGTAGGGCCAAAGCGGTGCACGGCAGGAACGGCAACCTAGCAGGAGATGTTGGGAATCCCAAAGACGCAGGTGAGCCACGCTTGCAGATGGTAGATGGAATGGTAGGCTGAGAGCACAGAGTCCAGAGGTGCCAAGCCTGCCAGTAGTAAAGGTACGGAGAGGCTGACCAATGCACCAGCTTAAGCCCCAGGGCCCCCTGGTGTTGATTGCTCCTGTATCACAGGGCCCAATGCATCCCAGGTGTGGTGGGTCTGAGTTCCTTGGCAGTGCTCATGGGTCCAGGGTGTTGGTGCAGGCCAAAGGAGGCCGGGGGCCCACATAGTCTCCAGAAGCCTCAAAGGAGGCAGCGGGGACCTCAGCTCGAGTTGCTGGAAGTACCAAGTTAGGTCGGGACCGGGACCCGACAAGGCTTATGGTGATCAGGCCCCAGGGTCCCAGTGCCGTGCAGCCTCCACGTGAGCTGTTTGATGATGCGATGGGGAGGGTAGCCAAGGAGGGGCCCAGCACAGAGTCAACAAAGAGGGCCGCCCTGCCGGTCTCTTATGTGGGGGGCATAGTTGCCAAAAGTGAAGTTGGGGGGAGGGGCAGCAATTCACGCCAGAGTCCCTGGTAATTACAAAATGAGCTCACTGGCAGATATGGATGCGCAGGGGTGGTCCAGTGCAGCGAACGGCAGGTCAGGCCCCGGACGTCATCCCCTAAGGCGCTGTAGGGGCTGGGGCCTCAGCGCAAAGCCTTGGCATCGAAGTGACTATCTATCAATTTATCTATTGATCTATCTATCTATCATTCACTGGTAAAAAATCCCAGGTAAAGTTAGTTATGGGTCAGCATGGGTTATAACATGCTTTGTTACTGTTGCAAACCATATCTGGTCAGTTTCAGGTTTTGTGTTTGAATTCACTGAGCCACACCTAACCTTTAACTGTTTTTTTCCCAGTGAATTTCTGTGACATTTATTTATTATGTACTTCAGCAAACCCACCGTTGAAGGCCCACCCTTCCAGCGCAGCGTGAGCAGCAAGTATTGCCTGCATGCCCTGGCCTTTAGAAGTGGGTTGGGCACAGGACCTGGTCTAATCTTTGCTGAGGGTAGCCTATGGTCATATGCAGGAGTGATTGACTAGAGGGCCTAGCCTTTGGCTTCCAACCTTTCGATGACCAGCTAACGGATGACTGTGGGTGCCTACCCCTCAGCTCATGACCATCTCACGACTGGCTGCTGTGCGCTGCTGGGGTTTTCCAAAGCACAATACTTGTAACAGGCTACACCCTGCTGCTCTCATTCCTTGGCTGCACACAGCAGAGGTTCTTTTCCCATTTTTAAAAAACGTTTTTGGGGTAAAATTATATTCCCTTTTTTGGGCCAAAAATGGTTTGCTAATTATAAAATGGCTGAAGTGTGACTGATTTTCATGAAAATCATGATTTTATTGCTGCACCCCTTTTTTACATTTTCCCTGTCTCTAAGCGCTTGCAACATGCCTTTTTGGTCAGGCACCTCCAAGCTGAGGACATTTTTCTAGCTGTGCAATTTTTAAGATGGCTGAAAAAATACATTCCTTTCACCAGCGAATCACATTTGAAAAACAATTTAATGTGATTGACAGGCATCACAGTTTTCATAATCATGGTTTTAAATATAAGAGATATACAAAAGTATACAAAAGTACTTCTTCCATACACCTTGCTCAAAACACCAGTTTACTGATGGCACAGAATCAAAGAAAATGAGGTATCAAAGGAACAACATAGTGAGCAACGTGAGTGTATTATGTGCGGTGGTAACAATAACTGGCAAATTTCGGTGGTTATTCACATCTCAGCCAGCTGTAGATAGATAGCTAGCTAGCTAGCTAGATAGATAGATAGATATATAGATACACTCACATTGCCAACATGATTTCTACAGTTGGCCATGGTTGACAGCAACTCATTGTGAAAGTAAGAGCAGAGTTAGGCAGTTGGTGGTGAAGGCTGTTCCAGACACTAGAGGGTCATGTCAGGGAGACTGTCAAGATTCAAGAGTCGATGCCACATATTAGGGTTTAAACTTTTTTGGAATAGTGAGAGGTGGATCACCTATGGAATCCATGAGGTGCAAGCTTTGTAAATTTGCAGATAGCTTTAGTGTGATGCTTTACTGAAAATGTAAGAACATCTGGGAAGAAGACTATCATTTGTAAGTATTTGTCAGACAAGGGATACAAGACTCTTATGGTTAGGATGAAGGTGGGGACATGATTGATTACAGAAGCAATAGGTCTGATGACTATTTATTTTCACCTTTGCTTACAGTGGTCAATGCTTATAATCAGTGTCTTCTTTTTCTTTGTTTTTTTCAGGACAAGAGTGGGAACAATAAGAAAAGGAATGATTAAACTAGCCTCAGCACTGCCACCTCAAGTGTTACAGACCTACCTGCTCATGATATTGCATGTTTATTTGTTTCTTTACAATAGTTAATCTATCTTCTTTCCTCTATAGCATTTTTTCTCAACGTTCTTAATTTTTCCATACTTTACCTTCTATTAGCTTTGGTCTGTTAGTCTTACACCTGTCTACCTCCCTTTGTTTTCTTTTACTTTCCCTTCATTTTCCTCACAACATTTTCTCATTTCCTCCTGTCTCCATTTGTTGTCCTTTTCTTTTCTCCTTTTTGCTCACCGTGACAACCTCTCACTTACCCTCTTTTAGATTTCTTCTCTCCTCTCCTCTTCTCTTTCTAGTTGTCTGATAGTTTCTTAGTCATTTATGCCTTTTTTTAAATGTTCAGTGCCCTGAATTTCTTTGACTATTTGTATTTTCAAGATGTAAAAGGGAATCTTTCAGAGTTATACTTTGGATAGCAATAATTTAAATTTCCTTAGGTATTCCCTTTTTTCTTACATGTGCTGGTACTGTGGTTAGTGGTGATGCTACTAAATGGCACCTTTTTTTCTGAGCCCCAACCCTGGAGGAAGAGGAGGACCAGACACTGACTGGGATAGGAAGTGGCTACTGGTGAAAATTCCTCTGTTAAAATGACAAATGGTGCATTTATTAACTTGTTCTTTCTTCCTTGCCCACAAGCCTGGCCCCCAACCTCTACTAACCACTTCATTCTAATTGTGTCCACACCTCTCAGATAGATCATGGGTAGGAAAAGGGTCTGCTACCCACCCATATCCACAATCTCCCATCTTGGCACAATTCACACTTCTCCCACACCTTCTTCCGTAGTTTCTTCTTATGCCATCTCTTACGCCAGTGTGTCTTCAACCTTCCCATAACCTAACCATTCCATAACCAAAACTAAACCTAGAACGAGCACTCACCTAAATTCAACTTACCCAATACTAACTCACTCCCTAACCCATCATCAGTATTTGTTTTACTGGTAATAAATTAGGTAGACGGTGTGTTATGGGTTGGGAGTCAGGTATAGGAAGAGCAAGACCAATGGAATCATTGTTATGTACATTGCGTATACGTATCAGCCCCGCCAAGTATGAGATTTGTTGATGGCAGAACTAGATTTCAGCAGAATAGATCAAACCAATGGTAGAAGAAGGTGCCAAATAGCACTAACTTTGATGTTCTGATCCAGCAGACACAAAGTATACCTTCAGGCTTCACCCTATCCGTCACCAACCCAAAATAATTGCAATCCATTAATTAGCAGTTTACCCAGGGAAAGAGGAATGGGATAAGAGAAAACTGAGACATCTCCTGAGATTGCCACTCTGACTTATCAGTTCTGCTGGACATGGGCTTCAACTAGTCTTGGTGTTCGTCTAAAATATATAAAACTATCAATGGCCATAAATGATATTGCATCTAGTTCTAGACATATAGGTACATAGGAAATAACATTACTTCAGATTATCTCTTTATTTCTGATTCTCTTGTGAAGTGCAAGATCAAATATAAGAGTTTAATTACTATCTTAATTATTTAGAACCCGGTCATCATAACAATGGCTGCCTTTAACTGTAGTTAGACTTTTAACTCTTGATACCCGTAATATGAATTTTAGTTTCTGACTTCTCTAAACTGAAATATACAATATGAATGAATATTGTGCCACCTTGTTTATACCATAATTGGTAACTTTGAATTATCAATACCTTTACAAAAATATGTACATCATTATAAACGTCTTGAGCTGTAAGGATCACATCTGTGAACTTCACGTAATATGGATCCAAACACACTATGAAACAATAATTCAGAAATTCTTTAAAATTGTAGTCAAAATTTTGTTTCTAGTTCATGAATTATCAGATAGAAGAGTGTCCGAGTGTACAAAATGACCTAATTAATACAATTTCACCCGTAGAATACTTTTCTGAACACAGTTACATGTTCTAAAATGCAAGGGTTCTGTGCAACAACTCTCCTCAAGTTGGTATGGGTTTCACAAAGCAAGATCCCACATGTAGGAAAAAAGTGTATTGATTGCCTAGGGAGAATGCTGTGAACCATGACAAAACTTATACCATGGAGTCTATGGTGCGACATCCAAAGACTCAAAGCCTTTATTAAAATGGTGCCAGCGTTCGCCATCCAGCTCCAGGCTTCTCTCACTTTAACTGAAACTAACAAGATAGAACTCAAAGTCTGTTGCTATGGGTGGACAATACAGAGAGATAAGCCACTGCCCATGTCAGTGCTCCCCCTACACGACCAATGTCTCAGCGACAGTGCTCCTAGCTTACCTGGATATTTAGAATAAAATTCACATAACAAACCTGTTTAAATGCAAATTCTTAGTAGGTTGCAATACTTTATCTCCTATCATGTATTTAGGTGATCGGCACATACCTTATATGTATCCTTTGCCTTTTTAAAGCTGTGTGTGAAGATTCTTGGATTTCATTTAATTCAGTTTTATGCATTTGTACAGGATGGGCTAAAGTGGACAAATGCGTATCTAGACAGAATATTCTGGTACGGTGTCTCTACATGCAAATGAAGTATTGCATTGCAAATGATACGTGTTGAATATTGTTATAGGTTAATTCTACTAACCACAATCTTACTCCAATCCTCTTCTTGGTGTAGGGTTTAGAATCTCATATATTGCTCAACACAGTGATTTAATCTCTTAGTCTTCCCATCTGACTGTAGATGATAACTCGTAGACAATCTAACCACCTTATGCACGTCCTTACACATAGCAGTTCAAACCTTTGAGGTCTAATAAGACTAATCAGTGGCTATAACTTGTGGAACACCATGTTAGCAAATAATCTATTGTAAAAATTACAGAGCCAGCCTTTTAGACGTAGGTAACTTTACCAATACAATGGCCATCTTAGTGAAATGGGCCACCACTACTACAATAACTGTACAGTTCTGACTATCAGGTAATTCATTCTAATTTAAAGCCCAACAACATTGTGTGCTAGGGTCTGGGTGGTACAGGTAATAGTATGATAAGACCAACAATTTTATAAGAGAACTTTTAATTTGAGCCAAATGGAACATGCCAGTACATACTGCTTAACATCAGTAAATAAAGTTGGAAACTAAAAATATCCTGTAACATCTGCCAAAGTCTAAGCTATATTGGGTGTCAAGCAGCCTAATAACCATGAAGCTAATTCATAGATTACTGCCTAAATTGAACAGTTGACAAATACATTGACTTCTTTTAAAATACTAATTCATCCTTTCACTTCTGTTTTCATCTTCCTTAATTCAAGCTCCCTTATCTATATACTGTATTTTTGCAGGTACTTGTGTCAAGAGCGATGTTACATTAACCAATTGTGTAAAATTATTAATTAAGGTTTTAGCAGCAAAGGTATGGGTCATTCATTCATCAACTTCTTCTCATTTTCCTATTCATTATTTCTAGATTAAACACCTGCTTTATGTGGACTTGATCTATTTTTGTATTACTAAATCCTTATCAGAAAGAACAAGATCCATCTGAACAGTGTAGGCACCAATGTTGTAGCTCATTTTGAATACTGCAAGTTTCTATGATCAGTAAGAACGTCTACTGTCTTTTTGCTTTCAATTGGCAGTGGCCTCCACTTTTTGAAACACCTATTAACCACCAAAAGTATCTGGGTTTCTTTGCAGCCAACCCCACTGTCCCCCATGGCTTGATTAGAAGAATTACTTTCAACAAGTAATGGAAATTCGATATCAGGATGTCGCAAAATTAGTGCACTGGCAAAATAACTTCTTCAAATGGCAAAAAACTCCTTCAACTTCCATGCACCACACAAAAGTTGCCACTTTTCTTAACAGTGTGGTAAGGGGTTTATCATTTCTGAGAACTGATGCATAAATGCTCCATAAAGAATGGCAATACCCAGAAACTTTGTATGGCCACTGAACTATCACTGACACTCTTCTCCTCATCAGTGCTAATGCTTTTAGGTGTGGTTATTTAACCTAAATGTTCTACTGTAGTATCATGAAAGGCACATTTATCTAACTTAGCAAAATGGTGTTGATCACTACGCCTGCTATAACATTTGATATGCGTGATTCTAAGGAGTCTGAGTAGATCAAAATGTCATACAGGTAAACTGTATAGAACACATCCAAGTAGCCTCCTAAAACTTCCTTTATAAGGTACAGGAAGGCAGCACAAACATGAGCATTACAGAGTTCAATATCCATGATCTGGTATTCAAACAATCCACGTTTTCTGCAAAACAGAGTATTTCACTTATCGCCCTTGCAGACTCTGACTAGATGATAAGTTCCCCTTCGATCTAGCCTAACCTGGTCTAACAGAACAGATATTAAAGGAGATGGAAAATACTTAATTGTGACTCTATTAATAGCTCAGTAATCATTACAGGTTACCAACTCACCTTTGTTCTTTGGAACAAAATGAGGAAGACGAGGTGGTGATGTGAAGGTCTAATTGGCCCACTGGATAAATTCTCATCTAAGGCCTCATTTTGAGTGGGCTGGTAAATGGGCTGTATTTTCACCACCTCTAGAGATACTGATGCAGAGGGTACCAGAGGGTACCAGTAACTCTGGTTGTAGGGAATATCTGGCCCATTACAAGATTGACTTTGAGCGTCCACAAATAAATGAGCAATAATGGGGGAGCCAATCATTTTGAGCCCTCAGCCAATATTCCATGAGTGATGTTGAAACTATTTTGGACAGCTGGTATAGGCAATGCAAAACTTAACAAAAAAGGCAAACGTAAAAAGCTTAAAAACATCAGAAGATGAAGGTGGTTTATCACAATAGGTTGTAATGAGAAAACAGGGTTCAGAAATGAGTTCTTTTAAAAAAAATCTTTTTATTAAACACGCAAGAGTAAACAGTGCATAGCAGGTGAAGAGATACTTCGTAGTATGACCTTATAGAAGAAATAGGTTCTTGCTATACATATAGGGTCTAGCCATTCTTTTAAAATGGAGTACACAACAAAATGTGGGTGCGCCCTTTATTTACTCCCTAGCCTCCCCCCATGAGAAATATCATCAAGCCCGAAATTAGTGTGCAGTCAGGTCTATACCTCTATACATTTGCTATGGGCCCCATATTTTCTCCCATTTCTTGGGGCATCTCCTGCTACGATACACCACTTCCTCCGCCATCTGGCACCAATTTAGTTCTTTTTCCCAGTCTGCCACCATTGGTGGGAGCCGCATCCCCCTTCTCCTTGCAATATTCCATTTAGCCACCCAGCTGCCAATGCCAACCATATCCGGGCATGTCTGGGCCAGTCCGTCTTCCCCTTTATCATCAACACCAACCATTTCGCTTCAAGTGGGACTTCAACTGAGAGTACACTTGACATAACAGCGGCTATAGCATTCCAGTATCTCTCCCACTGCTTCCATTTTGTGAAGTAAAGTGCGAGGGTAAAATGTTCTGTGGAGGATCTTAAGGTATATAAGCCTAAATAGTACTCAAATCGCGATGTCCCGGGGGCCTTGCAGTGCCTTCACACATTCCTCGTCGGTTATGCCCCCCAAGTCATCTGTCCAGGCTGCCCTTAGGGGGCCCTGTGGGTCCGGTGAGTTATTCATTATATTTTTGTAAATCACTGAACCACCCCCACCCTTGTGGGATCGGGTCATCCAAATGGCAGTCTTCCAGAAGGGAGGAGTCCGGCAGGGTCATTCCCTCTTGGATGTGAGCCCTTAGGGCGTGTCCCAGCTGGTAGTAATGGGTGCCTGGGAGGTGGCCAAGTCAAATTCTTGTCTTAAGGTCTCGAAGGAGATAAAGGCTCAATTTCTCCATATATCCCCAAGATGCTCAATTCCTATCTTTGCCCACCTTGAGAAGCCGGTCAGGTCAGGCTGGAAACCTCTGCCAGTCTATCGCTATGCCTGAGGGGGGTCATGGCCGTCAGTGCTTCCCGTTCTCCCACATGTCTCTCGGCTTCGGTCCAACAGCTCACCACTTTGGCAGTATGTGTAGGAAGGCCCTCCCTCCCTTTTTGAATGTATAGAATGGCTTTCATAATCATTATTTGGCATTTCCTGTCTATCTACTCTATAGGAAGGTTCGTCTCAGCCTGCGTATACCCACTCAATAATCATCAAAAATTGTGAGGCCGAATAGTACAATTTGATATCTGGGATTTCCAAACCCCCATCATAGATCCCTCTGTAGAGTTTCTTGAGGCAATTTGGGGTGCACCTCTCTGCCATAGTAACGTACAGAGCTCTTCCTCTACCTGTTTGAAGAAAATCGGTGGGATGAGATAAGGCTCTCCCCGGTAAAGATAAAGGAAAAGTATTCCAATGTAACACATCCGATCAGAGCCGTTCTAGTTGAGGGGTGAGGTTCCGTTCTAGGAAGAGGGGCTAATCTCTTGTCATGAATATCCCATGGTATCTGAAGCCTACTAATTCAATCGGGGCCTCACATCGTGTTGGAAGCCTAGGAGGGAGCCCGACAGGGGAAAGACTACTGACTTAGCCCAATTTATTTGATATCCTGAATAGCTCCCAAACAAGTCGAAGATGTGTAGGATACGGGCTATCGAAAAGTATGGCTGAGAAACATACAACAGAATATCGTCAGCATATAGGGAGATGCGCTCCTCCCACCCGCCTTTCGAAGGGATCCCCCACACCATTGGATCGGCCCTGATCCACGCCGCCAGAGGTTCTAGTGCTAGGGCAAAAATCAGAGGCGACAGCGGGCATCCCTGCCTTGTGCCTCGTCTTAGGGGAAAGGGACCGGGTAGGGCTCCGTTTACCTTCACGCTTGCCAGGGGGGCTTGGTATAGTAACCTTATCCACGCACAAAACTTCGGGCCTCAGCCCAGTCACGCCAGGACGTCAAATAGGTTCGGCCACTCTATACTATTGAATGCCATCGACACATCTAGTGCCAGCAGCGCTGACTGTGATGCTTGCGGTGGAGCCGTCATGTGCAGGACTCCGTACAGCCTCTGTTGATTATGGTGGGTGCTTCTGCGGGGCATAAAACCTGACTGGTCTATATGACTCAGCATGGAGAGGACCGGTGTCAGTTTCGCCCCCAATACTTTGGCCAAAACCTTTGCCTCCACGTTAAGCAGAAAAATTGGCATATATGAATTGCATTCTTCCTGAGGCTTGCCCGCTTTGTGAATTACCACAATTGTGACAGTATGTTGATCCGCCGCAATCACGCAAGTTCCTTAGCAGCCCTAAACATTTCTAGCATTGGACGGGAAACTGTCTCAGTCATACTCCTAAAAAGATCCACCGGCAGCCCATTCGGCCCTACTGCCTTCCCGGATTGAAGAGCTCTAAGGGCCCCTGTCACCTCCCCGTCCGTAAGATCAGCCTCAAGAGTCTCCATCATCTCAGTGGAAAGAGTCCTGAGGGAAAAGTCTTTTAGAAACTCATCACAGTCTGCTCTTTTTCTGACGCTGTTCGGAGTGTTTAAGTTGGCGTAGTAGGAGGAAAGGTGTTAGCTATATTGGCACTCGTTTTTGTAGTACACCTGACCTGTCCTTGACTCCTACTACCCATGTCCTGTCTTTATCCCTTTTATCTATCCAAGCCAGTAATTTGGCATCCTTGTCGCCACCATCATAGAGAAGGCGCTGTGTGGCCAGAGCATAGGACCTCACAGCCTTATAAGCTAGAGATCGCAAATTGTGCTGACGCAATCGCAATCTGTGTTGCACCTCCGGGCCACCACCCCTCGCCAGCTCTGTTTCAAGGGCCAGGATATCTCGCTCAATGGTTCCACACTCAATCGCAGCCTCTCTCTTCTTCCCCCCAATCAGGGCCTGGGCCTGACTACAAATCACAGCCTTAAATGCTCCCCAGAGTATGCCCGGGAATGAGACTTATCCCTGGTTTTAAAAAAAATATAATTCTGTGGACATACACAGCTTGTCTCTTATCTCTTCATCCCGGAGATGCCAAGGGTCAAGTCTGGGAAAGGCAATCTGACTTATATCAGGGCCTTTGAGAGTGATCGGATATTCCTCGTGCATAATGCCTAGCATCTGTAAAACGTCCCACCTGATCATGGCTGGCAAAGAGGTAGTCCAGACGTGAGAGGGAGCCATGGGGAGCAGAACAAAATGTATACTGAGACTGGTGAGGGTTATGGAGTCTCCAAAGATCTGTCATCTCCATTGCTGATACAAAGGTCTGAGGGAACCCCCATCTGGGCAGCCTTGTGATACCCCCAACCTATCTTGGGCGGGGTCCATCACGGCATTCATATCATCCCCCATCAGTAGTGTCCCTATCGGGAGCTCCAAGAGGAGAGCTCCCAGTCTGGGGAGGACCCCCGCATGAAGTCTGGGGGGTATATATACAAAGCATATGTTCAAGGTGCGACCTTCCCACACTGTAATGGCAGCATAGCAACCCTGGGCATTGCACCACATTGTAGATGCTACAAATGATAACAAAGTTTTGACTAGAATGCCAACCCCGTGAGTCAGTGGAGTAGCCCGCATGGGCCAAGAGTTTATAACCAAAGCGGTCCAGTGCCTTATAGTGATTGCCCCTCAGGTGTGTTTCCTGGAGCAGAACAAAATCAGGGGAGTGAGGATTAATATGATGAGGGACTAAGGTATGTTTGATCTTGTTGCCTAGCCCATTCACGTTCCAAGTCCCTATGTGTATTCATTTGAACCTCTCTATCAGCGTTTACCTAGCTTAATGCCCAAAGCGATGGTGGAACACATATGTAACTCTCCGCCCCCGCTACCCTTGATGTGTGTTTCAGATGAGCATAGCCAAATAACTTTTAATAACTGCAAACGCACCCAACAGTTCCCCCCGCCCTGCCTCCCTGCTTAGTGAGTTATAAACTTCCCACTTCCCCAACCTGCAGAGTACCTGTCGCCTTGTGCATGGAACAGTGGGAGGGCGTTACCTCTGTCGCCAACTTATACGAATCAAAACTTGTCGAATCTAGTCACCCCTTTACAATAGAACATCAACATTACACTTTCTTCTGTTCAAGCTCGCCACTCATCCCCCTTACTCCAGTGGAGGTTAAACTGCAGACATCGCTTAATTATGCCACTTTGATCAAATGCTGCCCAGCTTACTAAACCAACTCCTCCCGCTCACCAAGGCGAGCACCAGTATGCATCAGATATTGTTCATAGTCAATCCTGATCAGATCTTCTCTGGTCTCGAGGGCTGGGCGGGGATCCCGAGTTCTGCAAGTCTGCGGTCTCTCCTAGTCCAGAATTATTCTTTGTATTTCGTCTGCGTCCCACACTGTTTCAGCCCTCCATCCAGTCCCATGCTTCCTCCAGAGTCACAAAAAGGTGCGATTTGCCCTCAGCGACTATCTGCAGCTTGGCCGGGTACATCATCATTTATTTTATATTCTTCTCTCGGAGGGCCTTTATTATAGAGTCGAAGGTTCGGCGTTGGTGCTGAATCTGGACAGTAAAGTCCGGAAAAAACCTGATTGTTGCATTTTCGTATTGTAGGTCCCCATGTGACCTGGCCGCTTGCAATATAGTGTCACGGTCCCTGAAGTTGAGGATACGAGCTATGATTGACCGCGGGGGGGCAGGGCCCTGTGGTGGTCCCAGCGCCCTATGCGCTCTCTCCACTGAGAAAACATTTGAGAGTCTTTTTGGGCGGAGTGTGTTAAGTATCATATCTTCCATGAATAAGTCAGCAGACTGTCCCTCTGCCCCTTCTGATACCCCCACCACTCGGATATTATTCCGCCGCGCTCTCCTTTCTTGATCTTCAAGCCATGACAATACTTCTCCTTGCTGTTTCGTCAGTTTAGTCACTTGTTCTTCTAGGCGTTTTGTTATGGATTGCAGGCCACATATATTTGTTTCCGTTACTGCCACTTTCTCTGCCATTCCTCGGAAATGATCTTTGAGTAGGTTTAACTCTTCAGTCACCACATCTAGTTTTGGTTCCAATGTATTTCTCAGGTCTCTAATTGCTTTCATGATGTACCAGAGCGTGGGGTCCGGTGCCCGATACGGTCCCCCAGATGCCCACCGAATGTTTAGTGTCCTACATCTCCTCCACCGCCCCAAGGGGGATGATGTATTTATCTATCTGATTAGTTTGGCCCAGGTGTGGGCCTTTTGTACACACCATGCTTGATCAGGAGGGGAGCTTAGGCCGGTATCTCTTGGTGTTATGCCTCACTGGGCAAATCCAGTCGACTGTACCAGCGCCGTTGACTGCTTCTTCACCTGGATTCAGATTGCCTTCCCAGGTCAGCTACCTGACTGGTGTGTTAGCTGCTTCTGCTGTGAAGGTAGCCTTCATGGGTCTCAGGTCGTTTGAGTTACTGCCGGGCCTTATTCATGTTAGTAGTCTTCGCCCTTTGGCAAGTGCCATAGACTACCTGGCCGGGCAACCGTGAATCAAGTCCTTGAGGATGGTGGAGGACTGCCAAACCACACTAAATTGTCACTGCATGGAGGGAGCGGATGTCAACTCCACCACCCTCCAAATCGGCCCGTCTACTCAGCGCATCTGCTGTGTGAGGTTGTTTCTTTCACCACTTCCCGGTCGGCCCAGCCTGGCCCCTTTATGCAGGTCCACTATGGAGATCACTCCTGCGTCTCTCAATCACCACACAGAGGAAGCCAATTCACCCAAGTGTCAATACCCAGTTACCTCCGAAATTCCAGCGGGCCTCGGCTTCAGTTTGCCAGGAGTACACGTGGCCTCTGGAGCCGGTAGCCTCATGCGAGGCGCATCCGGAGCCCCAGCTTCCACCCAGCCAGGAGTGGCCACCGCCCGAGCACTGCAGGTGAGTGTTCAGCACCCACGAAGGATATCAGCCGGGCAGGGCCTCCTCTCACCACTCTGCTCTGCCGATGCAGGGCTCTAGTCAGCCAGGGGGGCCGGTAGAGGGTTCCACAGCACTGTGTGTAATAGCAGCCCGGGTAGTTCACTCCGGTCCTGCTGTCGTCCTGCACCTTCGCCTCTAGGCCACACGTGCCTGGCCGTTAGTGACCGGGAGCCTCCAGCACACACCCGGTGCCCAAGGAGTTTGTCTGGTGTGCGGGCCTCATCGACTGCCCCTGCTTCTCCGGTGTCAGTGCGCTGATCGGTCCAGAAGGCCAAGAGATGGTGTCGCCATTTTGCCCGCGGCTGCAGTCCAGTCAGGGCACTTCAATCTTCTTTCAAGTATCTTATTTACAGTGCGGGCCCCCACCTACCCTCTCACTTGTTCCCCCCTCGTAAACCTCAAAGGGGGAGTAGAAATTAGAGGGGATAATGACAGATATCTCAGGGTTATTCCATGGCGATCAGAGGAGCTGACTTAGTGTGCGGCCATTCCTCTCGACAGCAGGCCACGCCCCCAAGAAATGAGTTCTGGCCTATATTAGTTCTAAAGACTGCAAAAAAATGGATCAAAACGGAAATGTTCTACATGCTTGAGCTGCACCCCATTTGCAGGATCAGTTTTATGTGTGCCTTCCAAGTGAATGGTTGTGGGAGCAACATCGAAAGGATATCAATCTACCTATATCCGGGCAACAAATTGGTCAAATCCAACTGACATTAGAAGGTGGTGGAATTTTCCATGCAAAATTGGGACTTTAAATGAACTTTGACAAATCCACAATCATTTCAGTATAACTCATTCAGTTTGTAGGACGATTCCTGGACACACACAGGTCAGAAAGGTATATAATTCAATGGTCACGCTATGCATAATCCTCAAATATAATTATATCACAAACCCTTGCATCAGTTGACCCTACAGATCACTTCAGAGCTATATGGCATCATGCATCTTCTTAGGCCTGTGCTCTTGGTGAGGCCTCTGCAGGACTGTCTAGAGGATCTGTCGTACCGGAGAATAGAGGATTGAGACAACATGACTGTCCATTGTAGCTTTTCACACATTCCTGGTGGTGTAAGAAGTATACACATGATGAGAGAAGTTCCAAAAGTCTTAAATTATTATTATTATTAAATTAAATTTATAAGGCGCACAGCTACCCAGAGGCTTCCCGGCGCCATCGGACACAGTGCGAGGAAGAGATAACATCTACTGATTAAATAGCCACGTTTTTAGGCCCTTACGGAAGTTTTTATAACTGATTTCGTGCCGGATCGGCACGGGTAGCGTATTCCACAGTGAGGGGGCCAGATAAAAAAAGGACCTACCACCCATACGTGACCGTTTGTACCTAGGAACTAGAAATTTGGCTTGAGAAGAGGATCGAAGCAGACGAGTCGGAAGATATGAATGGGCTAAGGAGCTCAGATATTGAGGTGCTGTGCCCAGCTTGATCTTATGCATATAACATAAGGCCTTAAATTTAGTGCGATTCTCTATCCTAAGCCAGTGGAGGTCACGGAGGGAACCTGAGATGGAGGACTTTTTGGCACATGACAGAGCAGTCTAGCCGCCGAGTTCTGAACAACTTGCAGTTTTCGAACTACCTCCTTATTTGCTCCTAGGTACAGGACGTTGGCATAGTCCAGCCTGGATAAAATCAAGGCCTGAATCACAGTTCTTTGTGTGGGACCAGGCAACATCCAGAGTACTTTGCGGAGCCATTTTAGGATGGTGAAGCAAGTTGAGGCGACCTTGACTGCTTGCTGCCTCATAGATAACTGATCATCGATGACTACGCCTAGATTGCGTGCTGTTTGCACTGGTTGAGGCAAATCACCCATTTGGGGAGGCCAGTGACGGGGGGCCCAGAGATCTTTATTTTTCCCTAGGATCACAACCTCAGTCTTTCCACCGTTTAACTTTAGCCACAGTTCTAATCCAGGTTCCGCATGTGAGCCTGCAGTGTTTTAGTATTCCATGTTACTTCCCAATATATGCCCCTCTCACTACGAACTTGAAGGATTCCCAAAGAGTATTAATGCTGTACACACTATCAATGTTAATTGCAAACTATTCTGTGATGTCTAATCTAATCTCATCCCAAAATACTGGATCTAATAAGGCGCTTGAGTTTAGTTTCCATGTGAATGGAGTTTGGTTCCCAGTCGGATAACCAACTGAAGTAGTACCGGCAAGTGATCACAAAGGATTCTTGGGATGTGAAGAGTGACTCTGAACCCCTTCAAAAGCCAACATTTTCCTCATTTGGCTCAGTTTGGAATGGACCCAGTACATCTACCTCTCTGCAGTCCAACACCTTCACTACTATTTCTCTGGCTGGAGTTAGAATAGTACATGTGACCTCTCCAAAGACCAATACTTTCTATACTATTGCTTATGTTGGAAGGGGAAAAGTAGTAAGGACAGAGACTATTGATGAGAAAGCTAAACAGGCATAATGGCGTGGACAAGTAAATAAAGGATCATATTTGCTTCCTTCAAGACTCCTGAGTGGGTGACTGCTTTTCGAGGGAGTTATTCTAATGGCATTGGTTAAAATTAGGTTGTACATTTGAAAAAGTAGATCATAGTCCTTCACTGCTCTGTAGGCTTTGGTGCTTCATTGCTTTGACCCTATTGCGGTTGTACTGTTACTAAAGTGATTCAGGTGTGCTAATAAAAACTTTGAAAAAATAATGTTGTAGTGGGAATAGTAAATCTGAACCAGCGAAAGTCCAACCCTTTCCCTACTGTTGCTTATGTGTAAGTGGGAATAGTCAATTTGACTCGTTTTCGAGAACTATTACTGCTAGTAATGAATTTTTATATATACATTTTTTATGATTTAGTGATTATATTTTATACTTTTAATTTAGTATTTATGAACTATATTTATATATATATAGTTCTATTAGTTTATATCAGTATTCATTTATTTTTAATTACATTTTTATTTAATTATTTATGTATTTATTCTATAATATAATTATATTTTTATTTACATTTTATGGTGTTATTTTTTTAAGTTATTACATTTATGTTCACTTTTTTATTATATGTATATTTTTCTACATAATTTTTGAAAGATAATTTTATAAAAAGTTATCTTAATATTAAATACTTTAAAATATATATACTTACATATAAATTTTCTGTTCGCAATATTCTTGCAAGGTTCTTTACACAGTAAGCATGTAAAGTTGATATTTTTGTCTTCAATATTTTTATATTGCAATATTTTAACCTTGATATTTATGTTATAGAAGCGACTTCCATATATGTTCCTCCACTAGATTCTCATTTTTTTTTACCACACTTCTTGATTTCTGGCAGAGGAAAAATGTACACCACCAATAGCCATTAAGTAAGAATCAAAGAGGTTTTTCCAGAGTTTCCATTGAAGCAAGAGTTCACCAGCCTCAAAGAGTAATAGGAGAGGCTGGAGCATGCATGCTGCTGCCATAAAGATGATGAAATACAAAGCCTGTGAAATAGAAAATAAGAATAACTTTCATTATAAATTTGAATACAATACTGAGAAACTGATGACAAAACCACACAAAGGAAGAAGGAAAAAATCAGGAGCAACTAACATCTTTATCATAAAATATTGAATCCAGCATTCACTGCTAAGTGTACCTCCGGGTAACTGGATATAACTAATTGCGCCATACTGTATATTTTCCAAACTGTGCACACTTAGTGAAGCTCTGAGTACTAATGTTTGTTTAGTGCACACTCAATATCACCACTCACACGTCTGTTACGTACCTAATGTGATAAGGAAGCAATGTGAGGCAAGGGATGTACAAAGCTAAACAGATTTGGATGCTACACATATATGACCCGCATCACTGTGTCACTTTGTGTAGACGGCACTCGCCCCTGCATTGAGGGAGCTTCGGCTGCGCTACAAAATCGCTGAGAATATCAGTGTGTTACCTCATTAGAACCTTCATCTGGAAGGCTTGCAATGGGTTTATATTTTTTACAGTCAAGCACAAAGAGTAACTGTTGCTTCGGTGTACAGTCTAGGTGTCCTGATGGTCTAGCTGGTAGTAGTTTCAGGGGTTGGTGGTGGTGAAGGCTTGTCCCCTGCACAAGCGAGTAACTCATCGATACTTATTGAATTAACATTCATCCAAGCGTATGCTCTACAAATTTCAGTAGTAATAGGTCGGTATTAATTGAACAAGAGCAACCACCAAGATCCAGACAGAACAGCTGCTTCCTCCAAATGATCTCTCCCAGCTGCACACTACAGTCCACATGACATCAAATGGTTCCATGACCCAGCAATGCACAAGCCATAGCCAGGGCTCTTCCTGAGGTGCATATTTTGCCTTGCAACGTTCCAGTTAAATTAACACATTGGTTACCCTCCTCCAAGAGGCATCCTTTCCCTTTGGAAGTCTCCACTTGGGCACCTGTCATGAAAGTGCAGGTTGCTCATGCATGCTTTGTTCTTTCGCTCCCTGTTACAGAAGCTATCCACATTTGGGTTATCAGTCTGCTACCATCTTATCTAGGTCTTATGTTGAGGAAACGTCTAGGTAGTTTACTCTCAGCATTCAGATTTTCATTCATTTAGAACTTTTTGATTAACTTAAAGTGTTCCTTCTCAGGCATTTCTCAGGAGATCCATTTACAATGATAGTGTAAGTGCTTTAAGCCTTGCAAAGGGTACGGAAAGTGTCATGTAGATACCGATAGAATGCACTACAAAACAATCCAATACAATATTCTTGTCATACTATTATTTAATACATGTTATTCTCTTAATTGAGACACCCGACACAAGCCCAGCCTGCCTGGGTCAAGCCTTGAAGAAGACTTTGTAAGGATCAATTTTCTGCTTTACTTCTAAATAACACCAATTCGAATTCAATGCAGGCACAGCACTCTAAAGTCAACACACAATCAAACCCGCTCAGTAAGTGAAAAAGAAAAGACAGCGTAAGCAAAGAAACAAACTAATAACAAACACTACAGATGAAACCCTTAAATTGTATCTTTTGTTCACAATATTAAATATTGAACAAGTTCCAAGCACAAGCCCAGGGAGGGTGGAGCAACAGCGAACACAGAAAACAAGTGCCCACGAAACATCAAAAACAGCCGAACAGGTTTCAAACATCAACAAGGCGAAGGTTGGGAACCGGCACATGCAGACTACAACCAGCCACACAAGGAGAGCATTCCCAATCACGAACAGCAAGCTTCTTCTGCAAATTCAATATCAAGTGGCCAACAGTCCACTAACGCACATTATCAGGCCCAATATTCCTGCTCTCTTAGTCTGAGGAGACAGTCACTAAATCTCCACCACAAGGTTATTATTGAAGAAATGAAAGGGACCCCCAAAGGATTGGAAAAATCAAATGGACAACAGCAAGTTAAACAAAATTGATAATTGAAATAACTCCCCCAGTACTACATTCCATACATTATCAACCTCAGAGCACTACCCCCAATGTTGGAGATAACTATTCAAAAGTAACTATCAAAAACACACAACGGTCGCCAGGAGAACTCCCAAATTGAACAGTTTGATCCCCAAGAAAACTACATGCACAGTTCAGGAACCACATCAGGACCCTCAGCAGAAATATCTGACCCAGCCTGGCCAAACAACCAGCAACAGGACTCTGCCCATGATCCCAAAAACACCAAGATACTACGTATACCTGAGTATGAGTGGAAAGGCCTGCATGATGTTCTCAATAGGAGTAACATCATCAAATTAGTAAAAGCAATCCCGGGGTTCGACGCATTGGCATCCAGAGATATTGAGTACATTGAATTCCTTCCTCCAAGAGGCACACAACCCTTAGAAGCTACACTAGTAACGTTTAAATCCCATACCTGGGCCCAAGCCCTCTTGGCCAGCACAGAAACTCTCCAGTAATGGGGAATCAAAATCCACCCATATCTTAAACCAGATTACCCAGCTGTATTGGCAAACCTACCAATCACACAGCCAAACTCCTGCTGGATACTGGACGGAGATAGAAACAAGCCGTACTCAATCTTAAAAAGTGCCCAAGGCCACACGCTCACAAAAGATAAATCATGAACCACGACTCTAACTACAAATATTGAGCCAGACTGGGGATGGCTGCCAGCAGCCTTGTTCAACAAAAGCTCAGCCTGACCTGATGAACAGCTACCACGACAGCGAAAGCAAAATGGAGCCGTCAAATACAGAGAGCTTCAATCACTATTTATAATCTTAACCAATTTGCAGCTGCAGTCCTCCTCAGCCTTATGCTCCTGGAACATCAGCGGCCTTCAACATAAAATAAACACCTCAGAGACACGCAATTGTATCTCCGGACACGACCTCCTCGCCTTTCAGGAAACATAGGCCTCTCCCAACTACCCCTTCACTGGATACATTGAACACTGGAAGCCGGCTGTAAGGGATCGGAAGTTTGGCTGGCCTAAGGGGGGACTGTCTATATATTCTTCATGTAGCCTAAAAAAATCATTGAACCACCATATTTTCAGGAGAACTGGTTGCTTGGAATCAAAATTAACTCGTGGAGACAGCAGCGTCCCCTGTTGTTTCTTAACACCTACATTAATCCGAGCGCTCGAACAAAAAAGATCTCATTTAAACCGACTATTTACAGATCTGTGTAACCTGGCCGTGGATTTCCCACACGCAGACTGTCTCCTCACGGGGGACTTCAACATCAACCTCTTTCAAGGGACCCCGGAGGACTCAGAAAGTCTCCTTTTATTCCCCCACCAGAATTGAAGGTACAGGTAGAACCCAAACCCCAATTGCGTTGCAGCCTATGGGAACACTGGGTCCTACAACTTTATAGTGCAGGTTTCATTATAATGAACGGTAGATTCCCACAGGACATCCCACCAAATTGGTCATGGAGAAACGGCTGAAAGGGTTCTTACCTAGACTATACGATCTGCAACACAGACTTGCTTCTATACATAGAAAACTACAGCATCATATTGCGTTCTGAGAGGGATCACCACCCACAAGTTATTACTATTGCCCAAAATTTTTCTCACTATGACACAGCCAAAATTAAATATATAGGAGTCTACTCTGAAAATCTAAAACGTTTAAGATGGAACGATGATATCAGTACAAAGATCATGAAAGAGTGAGAGCAACTCACCATACGTTGTAATCCGTGGGCCGCTTCTCCAATAACTGACTGGATACATTTTTGTTCTCAACTTTTAAGTCAATTCTGACTACCGCTGCGACATTGCGTTGGCCCTAGTAATGAACAGAACCCTCTTTCCACTCAAACAATGGTGCTAAAGAAAACCAGAAATCTCACCCTCTGGGCAGCTAGGAGGCATCCTGAATCCGAAGAGTTATTGACAAACTACAGACGGGCATGCCAAAACAACAATCAACATCATCTCTAACAATTTTGGTGTACTCTTTATTGTGCAAGTAAGAGCCGGAATTCAAGAAAGTTTTTGGCATTAGTAAACAAACAAACTAATGGAAATACCTGCCTGGGAGTGCAAACATTTCAGAGCAAGAATGGGTAACATTCCTGACTGGACACTTCCAGGCGGATGAGAGAAATGAATATACATCGATTAACAGTGCTATACTCCCTAAAGCCATCCATAGGGAGCGTCTGGCCCATCTGCAAGTCATACTGCAACACCTAAGCGAAGAAATTTCCATCACTCCAACTAGGGTGGTCAAAATATTAACCAAAGTAAGATCTGGCGGAGCGCCTGGCCCAAATGGCCTGCCACAGGCTCTGTTTAAAACTAACATTCCTTTTTGGTCTAAACAGTTAGCTAGCCTCTTCGGTTACACCTTACAGTTTTCAACTATACCCAACTCTTGGTGCGAGGAGATAATTCACCCAATTAGCAAGTCTGGCTCTCGTTCAGCCCCAATCAACTACAGACTGATAGCCTTACTGGATAATGAGGCAAAGTTCTTTGCCAGTCTCTTACTCGAAGATCTGAGATGTTGGGCTGACCAAAAGGACTGATCCCAAAAAATCAAACAGGCTTTGTGGCAAACTCATGCACATTGTTCAACCTTCTAGCTTTATCTATACTCACCAACAAAGCGAATATATCCTCTACTGTGCTTTTTTGCTGCTTTGTGGATTTCAAAGAAGCTTTCGACCGGGTGCCCAAGGGAGGCTCTTTGGGCCAAGTTAACGAAATGGTGAATACTGGCCAAGATACTGGAGTCAATCATCCAGTTGCATACTAACACCTGGGTTCAAGTCAAGCCTGGCATTGGCGCTCATCTATCCAGAAAAATACAGACATTGAGGGAAGTTAGACAGGGATGTGTGTTAACGCCCCTGCTCTTAAACCTGTTTTTAGTCGACCTCTCAGCAGAGCTAGCTGCAATAAATAGCCATTCTCCTAGGATCTGTGGTGCTCAGATCACCAATCTCCTTCATGCTGATGACCTTGCTCTCTTTAGTCTCACGAGAGTTGGGCTGCAACGACTGCTAAATAAATTACACAGCTATACCATCACGAATAATTTGGAGGTAAACCTAAAGAAAACTCAAGTGGTCATATTTGGCAGGAAATGTCAAAGTGGCGGCGGCTGGTCGTACAACAACATCCAAACCTCAGTAGGAAAAACATATAAAAATCTGGGAATATACATCGACTCTAGGGGCACTCTTGTCAAGCACTGCAGTGAAATCGCTATAAAAGCAACGGCTCTTCAAGTCAGTCTCTCTAAACTCTCCAAAAAGCTGACAGGCCTGAGCCTAGTCCCAATGCTGGAAGTTATGTGAGCTAAGATAGGCCCCACCTTGTTGTACAGCTTTGAAATCTCTTTTGGCAAGCTCAGCACCGCACTAAACCAACATGTGACTAAGATCTACATGGTGCTTCGTTGCCAAAACCTCGTCCACAGCCCAGATTCGATTAGAGCTAGGCCTCCTTAACTATGAAATGCAAAGTGCGGGTGCTTTTCTCAACCTGTGCCACAAGTTGAGACAGGCTAGAGCTGGCTCCCTTAAGTCCCTGTTATGGACTGACATTAGCTCCAACAACCCTGGTGGGTCACATAGTCAATTCTTTGATGAATGTATGCTGCAATTATCAGCAAGTGAACTGTGGACCCTCAATCCAAGTAAAAAAGCGCTCAAATTAAGCATCAAGAAACGTATCCAACTGTGCTCCTATTCATCAGACAAGGCGATCCTAGCCAAACACAAGCATGCATGGACAGTAATAAATTCTTACTAACTGACCTTCCATTGCCATACTTTGCTTGCACATATACCCTGCACCTAAAACAGATTTTTGGTACTTAGACTGGACGAGTGGCACCTTTTGAAACATCTAACTCCCTGGTGGCGTCCATCAGACTAGAGTGTGTGTAGGGGTTGCGGGGAATCAGTCGAATCCCTGGAGCACGTCGTATGCATCTGCCCAGCACTGATGGACCTGCATAGATCAAAACGGAGGCCTGAGTGGAACAAACTGGGAGTCCGGTCCTGCAGGTGGGGCATAATTGTGGCATTGAACCCAGAGAACATGGCCCTAAACATCAGTTTTACGATCTTTATCCATCTTGTATATCGTAAGTACAAGCAGCCTATTGGCCATTCAGAAAATTCAGGTTCGGATGTGTCAAAAGGAGGAAACAGCCACAGGTAGATACAACAACGGTATACAATTGAAGTAGCCTTTGCCGCAGTTTAGACTCCTGATCTGGTAACTCCTATCTCAGTCTCACAACATCGAATTATCTTACAAAGCCGACAGCACACCTCGGGGCTGACTCTTCCTCCTCCAAGCGTTTCTCTTTGAGCAACTCAGAATACTTGTTATAAACTGAAAAACTGTGTTTCCTTAAGAACAGCGGAACCCTGCTTAAGGACTATGGAACGCCGAGCTGTGGGGTCGAGGAAAAGACGTAATATCAACGACCTGTTGTAGATCATTGTAACTCTGAACCCCACACTAAAACTGCGGCAGTACAGCACGGAACAAGCTAATTTAACCTAGAGCCTCTATTTAACCATTCACTACTTTATCGATGAACTGTTGGACAATATAGTACTAAGCACTGCAGTAACTTAACATTTTGATTTTGCTCTGGACTACAAATACTTATGCACTTTAGCACTACTTTGCACTTGTTCTTACATGATGGCTACCTCGTTTTTAGAAGGGAACTTTTATTTAAACGTAAATATTAATAAAGGGCTACTTTGTACCTGTTCTTACATGATGGCTACCTCATTTTTAGAAGGGAACTTTTATCTAAATGTAAATATTAATAATATATAACTGTTATATTTTAATTGATTGGGAAGGGAGCAGCACAGCGCAAAATGGCAGATTAATGTTTTTATATACATTGTAATGATTTCATTAAACAATAAATTGAAAAACAAATAATAATAAAATTGAATATAATTATCAAATGTGCAACATAGGACTGGATGGTATTCAATACCCAATTGGAAACTGACTCAATTCCTTCACTCTACCTTTAGCTGGATTACTCTTTCAACTGTGTAATACGAATTTCTGGTTAGGACTTGCTGATTACAGTAATTACCTTCCTAAGATTATCAATACCTTAAAAAATGCTTTGAGCTGAAAGGATTATATCCAGTAGCTTCACATTATATAGATCCAAATACACTGACAAACAATAGTTCAGATATCCCTTAAAGTTGTGGTTGATGGGCCAAAGTTCACAAAGATAAATTTACATGTGCAACTCTACTCACGTGTAGGTCTACTCCCATACCTATGTGTAACAATCCACTTTTTTTGCTACTCACCATTTTGCAGAGGAGATTTACACCCATATGTAGATTTGCATGTGTCCACCACTCCAATGAGGGTGTGGAGCATCCTACAAATGAATTTATGACCGTATTTTATGGTTTACCTGATTGGTGGATATGTTTGCCACTGGGGCAGAGCCTCAGAATGGAAATGAATAGCCAAAAAGTGTACACATAACCAAAATCACAGACCCCTGACACCCATTCACTTATAAACACATAATACAGCCCACACACTAGTCTATGCCCTCTTACCCTTGGACTTCAGAAGCATCTGGCCAATAATAACCACACCCTGCCTCCAGGATGCAGATCACAACTCTCAGGAGTAAGACGAACTGATGATGAAACAGTCCGTGTAGTTAAATGTATGCTCAAACACTACACACAACTACATGGGTGCCTCCATACATCATCAGTGGAGCACACAAGGCTGCCTTATGGCAAGAGGTCAGAGGCTATGTTTGAGTGGAGGTATTGTGGGTGATATTAAAATGAAATTGCGGGATGGGTGAAAGGGTTTTGAAGGAGAAGTTCTTCAGAATTCAGGGGGTAAAAGCTAGTCCTCGAGGTGCCTTGCATTCCATCTCCATCATACCTCTTCAGGAAGCCTGTCCTCAAAACAATTCACAGTCAGCTACTACTTGGCCTGACTTTTGTAGACAACGGTAACTTAAGGCCAGGTAAGATTTAAATCCCCCTCTCTCTCTCGCTAAATGTTATCATACAACCTCTCAAACAACTCTGTCGTTCCCTGACTTTCCACTATTATGTGGACATCACACACATGCCCCTCACACATGGTCTCTAACACACACCCTTTAAATATACTGTTTATATTTAATTCCTTTTACTCCTCCTTTCTCTCAGACACAGTCACCATTACAAGTAATTTGATGGCTACAGCGGGAGCAGGAATATTTCCTTATGCGACAGGTCTATATAAAGGTCCTGTCTCCAAACACAACCCTACAACACATATAGTTATGTTGCTATGATATCAATGTCACTAACACACTAAAGGGGTTTCTGTACCTTTGCATTTATCACCCCAACAGTTTTATTTTAACGGTATTTCATGTGATGAACTACTTTACTCAGCTTCATTAGTTATCATGCTTAGTTTAACACTGATATGTTTATGCACAACTTCCTTTATTCAACTTTTAAAGCTCTGTGTTGTTATCCAATTCCACACTTGTCACTGCCTCTACTTCTGCTTCTAGTGTTGCACAAAACCAGGGCTAGCTGCACACATCAGACAGATACTAGACTGATAAGGAAACTGCCATCACTTTTTGGTTTTGGTCTTACATCACATTATATGTCTGTGGCAGGATAGGCATATGTTTACTCTTCCACATTTTGACTGTGATTTTCTTTGCTACTTTTCCTAATGGTCTGACATGGAATTTAATGCTAGCACAAGAGTCTTTCCTTTGGCCCATTTATTAATATTTGAGAGAGGAGCCTGCATATGTGCAATAATACGCATTCAACGCATCAACATAAATCACCATGTATGCCTTTGGAAGTTTTATAACTCTGTATATGCCTATTCTGTCATCTACAGTGAGACAAAAGCCCTTGGTGCCTACGTTGCAACCAACACCACAGATGACATCAATTCGGCCCTCTACTACCCATTGATCAGGTAAGTTGGTGAACATCTGACATCTATTAATATATGCCTTTATTTGTACTTTCTCATCATCTTTTTTTGTGTTGTTTCAAATGTCTGTTTTTTATATTTTATTTAATTGTTATTTCTTTGCATATCGTTTGGGCATATCACTCTGCATGGACATATTTTATTTCAAATACTACTGCTATCTTTTGGCTCATTGCTCTTTTTCACACTATTTTCTCCAGCTGCTGGATCAGGGGATACATTAACACCTTTTGCCTCACAATAATATAGTAAGCTATAACAAACTTATGATAAAGTTCATTGGCAGTTTATGTTTGGACCCCAAAATATTTTTGTTTTGAAAACAAAATAGTTTGAAAATAAAATTGTTATGGGATACCAATTTACACCTCCAACAAATGTTATTATGTTTGTTATAGCTTACTATATTGTTGCGTGGCAATTATTGATATGAGGAAATATTAGTCAGCTATTTAATTCCCTTTTCTCTCCCCTTTCTGTGTATAAATACCGTAGTACATCCATCTTCAAAGACCCTGGTTCCACAGCTGAAGTCAAGGGTTCCATCGCAAATGAAGCGTCTTTGACAGTGGCAGGTGAGTTACCTTTGAATATACGTAGCAATTTCATGCAAGGATCAACTCTTACCTTCATATCTTTAAGTATATCCTCATGTTACTAATTTAAAGTGTAACTCCTTTTAGAAATATATTGCCATACAAAGCTTATGGAGTAGGAAGCGCAAATGTTATTTTATGTATATCAACTTTTAACATATTCTTCTTGCAGGTACTGAGGATACTGTGGTTCTGACTCTGAAAATGATGCTGCACCATCCGCAAGCAGAGGACATCTGGCCCTCCCAGATGAAATCCAATTCCCCTCTAACAAGCAGCTGTCTCAGTGGCTGACACTGTAAAAGAAGAGAGATCCAGATAGATCACAGAGCATCTACTGCGAGTCTCATGACCTCCTTGAAAGTAGTCATTGTGATAGTCAGGCGAAGCAGTTCAGAATAAATGAGGGCTCAGGGGTGTCATTTGCAGAGGTGTCCCTTTACTGCTGTTACTGTTCGGACGGGAACTTGGAGTAGGAGGCAGAGCAAGGTTGCAGCTGTAGGCCCTGTTGATATGGGAGCCTTTGGAGTTAAGGAGGGGGTGCTTGCCAGTATGATTCTGGATCATTCTGGGGATTGCGCTTGGAACACCACAGATATTTCTTGTTTTAGGCTAGGAGGATCCTGACCACCCTTGCTGTGGTATCAATGGCTCTACACCATTCCACTCTAAGCCATTCTACTCTAGGCTACTCTACTTTATGCCATTCCACTATATTCCACTCTACGCTACTCCACTATATGCCACTACATTCTATGCCACTACACTCTATTCAAATCCACTGTACACCACTCAACTCGACGTAATTCCACTCTATGCTGCTCCACTCTATGCCACCCCACTCTATGCGATTCCACTCTACGCAACTCGGCTCTATGCCACTCTACTGTACTCCACTCCAGTCTACGGCACTCCACAATACTGAACTGTACAACACTGTACTCCAGTCTATGATGCCACTACATTGTACAACACTCTACTCCACTCTATGTCACTGTAGAACACTCTACTCGATGACACTCCACTTCATGACACTCAACTTCATGATACTGCAGTCGACAACACTCCACTGTATGATACTTAACTATACTGTAAACATGCCATTCCACTGTACAACACGCCACTCCACTCTACAATACTCCACTTCACTATATGACACACCTCGCCACTCCACTGTATAACACTTTACTCCACTGTACGGTACACCACTCCACTCCAGTCCAGTCCACTCTACTGTTCTCCATTCTATTCCACTGTACAACACTAGATTCTATGACAGTAAACTGTATGATGCCATCCTCGACTATACTCTACAACCCCCCACTTAACAACATTCAACTGAATAACAGTCGACACTACCATTTGAAGCATATTTTTATTAAAGAATAAAAACCGGTTAAATTCAATGAAAAACTAAAGGTTAAAGATAAGTTATAGTTAGGAAAATTGTATTTATTCTTTCTATACAAACTGAATTTAAACTAAGATTAGAAATTCTAAAGTTATAGTTATGACTAAAATGTTTAATTTACGCACCACCTTCAATTTGCTATAATTCACGCATCTCTGTACTCAGTTTTCTCTCATCACTCACCACACTATATTAACTATAACCCGCTACTATACCATGCACTGTGCTCTCAGAAATGATGTCATTTGAGATGTCATAAATGTTGTTAATGCCATAATTTCACATGCTATAAGTCATGTAATAAGCAAGGGTATAATCAATGCATGGAGAATGCGCAAGTTATAGTTGGCCACTGCGGATGACCCACGCAGGCAGCCAAACCCCCCTCCGTACCCAATACCCTATATATAACACAGATCTAGCATCTTTCTTTCAAAATTGCCAATAATTTTAATCAAATGTATATTTCAATAATGCACACAATAAAATCTTTACTATTATAGATTATTAAAAAAATATATAATTATGCTTTATTAAACTACATGTGTGTGATCTTTTCTTTTTACATAGTTTTTCTTTTTGAATTTTAAGTGTGAAAAATGTGAAAATAAATAGTCAGAGATATATTATATTTTTCTTTAAGAAAAGCAAACAAAACAAACAAGTCTCTTAGTCTACCTTTTAACATTTTACACCCCAAAAAATGTTATCATAAAAATAGGCAAATAAAGGCCTTGTATTTTATGCGATACACTGTATCAAATACAATCCAACCATACAACTGGCCCCTAGATGGCACTGCTGTCTTAGCTGTAGAACAAAAGCTTCAGCCTAGGAAATTAATTTAAAAAATATGGTAAGTTCTCCTGGAGACATGGTTGTACTGACCCCTGAGACTCACAGTTTTATTTCTAGTGTTCCTGGGGGGTTGCAGAACTCCCTACAGCTCCGAACACTAGGTTAAAAAAAATTGATGATGCCCTTGCCCCTTCTAGAGACATCACCTAAAACAAAAGGTTAAAGTGACATTATAATTAGGTGAAATTTCAGTGCCAGCGTAAAGTTTTGAACTGAAAGAACCACAGAAATTCAACAGTTATAGTTAGCCGAGCTAACTATAACTTTCATCCGCCGTGCAATGCCTATGACCTTACATATTTCAATACTCATGACATGTTTTATGACAACCCTGATGACATTATAAATGACACTTTAACATTTGTTTTTTTCAGTGAATTTCTAATGTTTCTTTTTTTTAACCCCTTCCCTGCGCATGATGGAACCACGCCGTCATGAGCCACGGGCGTCGTGTGCTCATGATGGCGTGGTTCCGTCATGCTGCGGCCGCTCTGCCCACGCGGCACTGATTCCCCACCTGTGCGGGCAAATTAGTGAGTGGGCGAGGTCGTGACGGAACCACGCCGTCATGAGCACAGCTCACCCGTGACTCATGACGGCGTGGTTCCGTCACGAGCATGGCAGTGCCACGCTCACCCCCCACCCCCCCAGCGCCGCGGCAGAATTACCGCCGCGGCCAAGGGGTTAAGCAAAATCAGATTTTACTGATACATCTAACTATAATGTCACTTTAACCTTTGTTTTTCTTCATTGAATTTCCAAAGTTTTTTAAAATGTAAATTAAGATATAATTACAATTCCTAACTGTAAGTTCACTGTCATCGTTGTTTTTTTCAGTGAATTTCTAGTTTTTTTTAATAAAGTAGCTAGGCTATGTGGCCAACCTCTGACAGGCAGCCAGCTCGCTGCTGGGGGAGGAGTTTGGGCACCCGAGCTACTATTGGTCCAGGGGTCCCCATTCTGTGGTGCCAAAAACATCTATATTAGGAGAGGGGGTGAACTTACCCCCACCCGAGCCAAATTGGGCCCATCCTGCAGGGCCATACAGTAATTATAGGGGAGGAGCTAGTGCCCCTCCCCTACCAGAGCTTTAGGGGAAGTAGGCACGTGGCACCCCTCACTAAACCCCCATTTGGGCTCCAGGGACCCCATCCTTTTGGACCATACAGAAATAATAGGGGAGGGGGCACGTGGCCTCCTCCTTGAGCCTTAGGAACCACAGGGGCCACGTACCCTAAGGCCAGAAACACTTCTTTTAGTGAGGGGGCACATGGCCCTTCTTCCCCAAGGCCAAATGGGCCTCAAGAATCCCATCCTGGGGCCAAAGTCTAATTATAGGGGAGGGGGGTGCATGGCCCCCTTGCCCTACCCTTAAGAAGCCCCAGGGACCACATCTGCTGGGCTCACACATGTTTATAATAGGGGAGGGAGGCACATGGCTGCACTTCCCAAGCTCAAATGGGCCCCAGGGACTCCATCCCCAGGGGCCTATAATTAACTATAGGGAGGGAGCATGTGTACCCCTCCCCAAGCTTAAAGAGGCCCTGGGGCCAAAGAATAATAAAAGGGGAGGTGAGCACGTGGCCCCCTTACTGAGCCCTAAGAGGCCCCTGGGACCCCACGCCTGGGCCAACCACTAATAATAGGAGGGGGCCCATGCCCCTTCTCCATGAACCTTAAGAGGCACTGGGAACCCCATCTCCCAGGGAAAACCACTAATTATACGGGAGGGGGCATGCAGCAACCCTCCCTTAGTCCATATAAGTTCCTGAGGATCCCCCTTTTTTCTTGACCCCGATTGACAGATTACCCGAAACTTTCTAGTACCTGAGGTGGATGAAAAGCAGATCTAACTATAACCACCCAGTGGTGACTGGGTAATAAATATATATATATGTATATATATGTATGAGGGAAATGTGAGCCTAACTATAACATCCCTGTAACCTTTGGTTTATTTTAATGAATATATATATACCCAAACACCACCTCCACACATATTACATCACAGATGACAGGGTCAGTGACATCACTGATGACATCACTGAAGACATCTCAAATGGCATCACTGATGACATCACTTATGACGTCATCCAGTGTGTGAATGTTTTCTAAAAGTTTATGAGTGTTAAACATATATACGAAGGTACTTCAAAAGTTAAATAGTATACTTTCTATACTGAGTGAAACTATTTCTAACATATATTATGTGAGGGGCTGTTTGACTGTGTGTATCCCTGTGTGAGTGGGTGTCTGAGGGCCTGTATGGGTGTGTGAGTGAGTGTGTGAGTGGATGCATGGGTGTATAAGTATGTGTGTGAGTAGCTGTGTGGGTGAGTGAGTGGCTGTGTGAGTGACTGTATTGGTGAGTGTGTGGGTGTGCCAGGGGCTGTATGAGTGAGTGAGTCACTGTGTGAGTGGCTGTTTGTGTGGGTGGGTAAGTGACTGTATGGGTGAGTGAGTGGGTGTCTGAATGGCTATGTGAGTGAGTGACTGACTATGTAAGTGGCTGTATGGGCTAGTGAGTGGCAGTTTGAGTTGGTGTTTGGTTAAGTGAGTTGGTGTGTGAATAGCTGTGTTGTAGAGTAAGTGTCTGTGTGAATGGATATATGGGTGAGTGAGCAGATGTGTGAGTGCCTGTATGGATGTGTGAATTTGTATGTAAATGGTTGTGTGGGTGTGTGAGTGTGTGAGTGCTTGTATGAGTGTGAGTGACTGTATTAAGAGGCTGTATGGGTGAGTGAGTGGTTGTGTGAGTAGTTGTATGGGTCTGTGAATGGGTCTGTGAGTGGTTGTGTGGCTGTATGAGTGGTTGCATGAGCAGTTGTATAGGGGTATGAGTGGGTGTGTGAGTGCTTCTGACCATGTCATGAGTGATGTAATATGTGAAGTTATAAGCAGTGCATTGCGGGGGCATAAGTTATAGTTAACTCAGCTAACTATAATTGTTGAATTTCACTGGTTTTGTACGTGTGAAGTGTGAGCCTAACTATAACGTCCCTGCAACCTTTGTTTTTTTCTGTGAATATCTAAGGTTTTTTTTAATTCTATTTCCTAACTATAATGCCCCTTTAACCTTTTTTTAATGTGAATTTCTAAGGGTTTTTTAATTGTATTTCCTAACTATAACCACTAGCCTTTGACAGTGAGTGTGTGTGAGTGCATGTGTGTCTCAGCAGGTCTGTGAGTGGGTGTGAGAGTGTCTGAGTGGGTCTATGAGTGGGTATGTGAATGTCTGAGTAGGTCTGTGAGTGGATATGTGAGTCTCTGAGTGGGTCTGTGAGTGGGTTCTAGAATATCTATGTTGGTCTGTGAGTGGGTATATGAGTGTCTGAGTGGGTCTGTGAGTGGGTGCATGAGTCTCTGAGTTGGTCTCTGAGTGAGTGCGTGAATGTCTAAGTGGGTCTGTGAGTGGGTATGTGAATGTCTTAGTGAGTCTGTGAGTGGGTACATGAGTCTGAGTGGGTTTTTGAGTGGGTTGATGAGTGTCTCATTGGGTCTGTGAGTGGGTGTGTGAGTCTCTGAATGGGTGTGTAAGTGTCTGAGTGCTCTCTGTTTTGCCCTCTTCTGCTCTGTTTTGCCTTTTCTGCTTGTTTTTCTGCCCTCTGTTTAGCCTTTCCTGCTTGTTTTTCTGCCCTCTTCTGCTCTGTTTCACCTTTCCTGCTCATTTTTCTACCCTCTGTTTTGCCTTTTTCTGCTCACTTTTCTGCCCTCTGTTTTGCCTTTCTTGATTGTTTTTCTGCCCTCTGTTTTGTAATTTGTGCTCGTTTTCTGCTCTCCTTTTTTACCTTTTCTGCTCATTTTTCTTCCCTCTGTTTTGCCTGTTTTCTTCCTCTAAAATGGGGGAGGGGGCCGCCTTAATTTCAATGGGGGAGGGAACTGCACGGTCCCCCTCCTTGGGCTGATTTTAGCCCTGGGGACCCCACCCCCCGGGGCCCGGTGTAATGCTTGTCACCGTCTTACACCTGGAGAGATGCAAGGCCTTGCAAAGACGATATGGAACCAATTCCACTTCTTGACTGTACCTACCAGTTAAGTTTAACATGTAAGCTAGTGGCCTGTTCATAAACGGGGAGCGGGCCCTTTATGGGTTGGTGCATGGATCCCCTGCAGAGTTATCGACCTGCGTGAAACACAAGATGGAATGTGTATGACTTATTGGGTTCCCTTCTAGGTTGGCTTTAGCTTATTTTGTCTTCAATCCCACTCTTTCTCTTAGCGAACTTAAGTGCCTGTGAGGCAACTGACATATGCATGCACCAGGGTGAGTTGTAATGGAGTCCAAAAGGAAAGGCATCGGAGGATGAGTGGAAGTCAGAAGCTTCTGATAATGACTGCACAAGTAACACAAGGGTTATTGCATCTAGAGGTTTAGGAAACAAAAAGCATCATGAGATACATAATATCATACTCCAGTACAAGCTGCTTTCACCCATTTGTGCCAATGACTTTTGTTAGCAAGTGAGCCTTGTTCAAAACAGAGAAAGCAAACTATGCACTGGTAATCATTGTTTTTAAATGTACCTTTAGCGCATAGTAATTTGTCTTCCTCTTTTCTTTACAGGTGCCTGTGATGAGTGAAGAAGGGCAGCGGAGCAGATGGTGGCTTCAGGTGAGTGTCTGAAGCATTGGGTGAGGCGCTGCGCGTGAGGGAAGCCGGAAGAAGAGATGCCGATTCGAAAGATCATAGTCAGCAGCTGAGAGCTGATGGTCCAATTGGATTGTATGATTGAACCACGAATGCGTTTACCACGCATGCCTGAACCACGAAGTCTAAACAACGAAATTCTTAATCACAAACATGCCTTTACCACCATGCCTTTACAACAAATCATGTGTTGTTAAGGCATTTTTGGTAAATACATATTTGTGTTTAAGAATTTAATCCCCCGACCCCTGCGCCTGGCCTTAGTTCCTAAAGTACCCCACTCTCCCCAATCCCTAGTTACTTTTTCACCTCCGCCCTCCCCATATCGCTAAAAACTAACCCCTAATCCCTATAAACGACCCTGCCCCGCCCCCCACCCTAAACCCTAAAACTGCCCCCCAAGCCCTGAAAACTAAACTACCCCCTAAGCCCTATAACCAACCCTGCCCCCCCTAACTCCTAAGTGCTATCACGATCCCTGCCCCCCGCCCTGAACCCTAAAACGTCCCCCGATCCCTGAAAACTATCCCGAACCCCTCAATCCCTGAAAACTTCCCCGAACCCACCCCCGGCCCTCAAAACACCCTCAGGCCAGAAAACTACCCCCGACCCACAATCAGCCCACAAAACAACCCGACCCCCCAGACCACCAAAGAACCCCGTCCCAGCCTAACTTTAAATAACCCCAACCCACTCCCCAGCCCAGAAAACTACCCCCGACCCACCCTAAGTCCACAAAACAACCCCGACCCACCCCCAACCCCACTTACCTCACAACGATCTCTTCCTGCTTCCATCCGTCTGCCAGCCCTACCGCGCATATACCTTAACCACGCACATGCGTGGTTAAGGCATATGCGTGGTAGGGCTTGCGTAGTTCAGCCTTCGTTGTTAAGGCTGTTCGTTGTTCAGCCTTCGTGGTAAAGGCTGTTCCCCGTCTGACTGTAGCTGGTAGGAAACCGGTAGACTGAAGAGTCTTGAGGCGAAGCATCGTTATAGCCTCGAGCGCGGTTTAAATAGACAAGCCATACCCAAGAGCTCTACGGGAGGTCTTCCACATGCACCCAGCATGCAGCTTTGTTGACATGCGGCTCATGGCAGGAGAGTGCTAAGTACTTTCAGCACACGGCCCTCACTACTGTTTGAATCAGCGCACATCTGCCATTACACAGCACATTCTGAAACGTGGGCACATGGCAAAGAGGAAGCAGTTGAAAACATAAACGATAAAGGTGACGAAGAAGTATGGGCATATTACACGATACATTGGTAGTGAAATACAAAGAAGCGTGCAGGAGCTCTGGTTGAGCAATGACTGCACATCTATTTTTACATGAACCCAATACTTAATCAGGCACATGCATCAAAGCTTTTGCGATCGCAAACGGTGCGATTCGCAAAAATCGGTCGTTTGCGATCGCAAAATTAGCTTTGCGATGCATCAAGGGTCAAGGCCCTCGCAATTCTGAGAATTCGCAATTAATTGCGAGTTCTCAAGTTGCGATTGCATTTAAGGAATCGCAAATTGAGATTCCTTAAATGCAATGCATTAAAGTAAAATAATTAGCGATTTCGCTAATTAGGGGCGCAAATTACCATGAAGTTGAACTTCATGGTAATTTGTAAAATCTTTGAAAAATGCACTAAAGTGCATTTTTCAAAGTTTCATTTTACACACACACATGCCCTTGGGGCATGTGTGTGTGCAAGATGTACTCATATGCAGATTTCAGGGTGCAACAGGGTGTCCTTTTGACACCCTGGCACCCTTGAAATTGCATTCTCAATTTGCGATTCTCTAATTGAGAATCGCAAATTGAGAATGTCTTCCCATTCATTCCTATGGGCCTCTAGGCCCATAGGAATGAATGGGGAGGTATTCCTTAATTGCGACTCGCAATTTGCGAGTCGCAATTAAGGAATGTTTAGAAATCGCTATTTTTTAAGCGATTTCTACATGCATAGGCTTTTGCGAATCCTTAATTGCGATTCCTTAAAAATCGCAATTAAGAAATCGCAAAATCCAACATTGATGCATGTGCCTGAATGTGCCTTACGGCCTGCTTTTGCAGCTCAATGCAATTGCTTTGGGGTGATAAGGACAGGTCCCTGACAGTACCTCCCTCGACGAATGAGCCCCAACACTGGGAAAACAGGACAGGGTTTGGCAAAGTGACGTACATGGAATGCGTAAATGAGGTGCGAGGCATTGCTTACATTGGCTAAGGGTTCCCAAGATTGTTTTTCTGGGCCACAACCCTTCCAGTCCACAAGATAGTAAAACTGGCCACTTCGTATCCCTCATATCCATCAATTAAAAGAGGTGGAGGTGGGGTGGTGAGATGGGTACCAGGTGTGATAGCTTTATTAGTGAGATGTGAAACACAGGGGGAATTTTCATGTGAGGGGGTAAGGAAAGGCGGATGGCCACCGGATTGATGATGTCAGTAATTGCATAAGGAACAATGAATTTGGGCAGGAAGGTTTTGCGACCGCATAAATTCAAGTGTTTAGTAGACAGCCAAACCTTATCTCCAGGGGCATATAGTGGTTCAGGTTGGCATTTTGTATCGGCTGAGGCCTTGTAGGCCTTCTTAGCATGTGATAGATTGCGTTGTGTAGTGTGCATAAGAGATTGTAGAAAGGCCTTGTGACCTTGCAGAACAGGGACAGCAGAGTGGATAGGTTTTTTTCAGAGGAGTGATCCGTTGATGATAACCTTGTAAGCAATAGAATTGAGACATGCCTACAGAAGTGTGTTTGGAATTATTGTGAATGAATTCAGCTGCCCACAAGTATGTGCCCACTTCCCCCCCTAGGATGCTTGTTTCCGGTCCAGGGAAGACATGGCTTGGCAGTTCGGGCTGGACTGTTCCCATGAGGCACAGGGTCAGACTGATTTGCATATGGCCATGTCTGAACTGGGGTGGTGGAGTGAGCTAAAGAATGATGATGGATTAAACCCAGATCAGTTGACTGGGGGTGAGTGTTTGATTGGCTCAAACGTTCCGTCCATCATCCCCTTTTGTATCGCTTTGGTCGCCCTAAGTTGGCGGGGTATGCCCAGACGTGGGTCCCTTGCTCACTTTGCCACTGGATTCAAGCAAGCCTGGCTGATGACGGCTGAAATGCCAGAAACCGGTCCTAGGATGCTTGTTTCCGGTCCAGGGAAGACATGGCTTGGCAGTTCGGGCTGGACTGTTCCCATGAGGCACAGGGTCAGACTGATTTGCATATGGCCATGTCTGAACTGGGGTGGTGGAGTGAGCTAAAGAATGATGATGGATTAAACCCAGATCAGTTGACTGGGGGTGAGTGTTTGATTGGCTCAAACGTTCCGTCCATCATCCCCTTTTGTATCGCCTTGGTCGCCCTAAGTTGGCGGGGGTATGCCCAGACGTGGGTCCCTTGCTCACTTTGCCACTGGATTCAAGCAAGCCTGGCTGATGACGGCTGAAATGCCAGAAACCGGTCCTAGGATGCTTGTTTCCGGTCCAGGGAAGACATGGCTTGGCAGTTCGGGCTGGACTGTTCCCATGAGGCACAGGGTCAGACTGATTTGCATATGGCCATGTCTGAACTGGGGTGGTGGAGTGAGCTAAAGAATGATGATGGATTAAACCCAGATCAGTTGACTGGGGGTGAGTGTTTGATTGGCTCAAACGTTCCGTCCATCATCCCCTTTTGTATCGCTTTGGTCGCCCTAAGTTGGCGGGGGTATGCCCAGACGTGGGTCCCTTGCTCACTTTGCCACTGGATTCAAGCAAGCCTGGCTGATGACGGCTGAAATGCCAGAAACCGGTCCTAGGATGCTTGTTTCCGGTCCAGGGAAGACATGGCTTGGCAGTTCGGGCTGGACTGTTCCCATGAGGCACAGGGTCAGACTGATTTGCATATGGCCATGTCTGAACTGGGGTGGTGGAGTGAGCTAAAGAATGATGATGGATTAAACCCAGATCAGTTGACTGGGGGTGAGTGTTTGATTGGCTCAAACGTTCCGTCCATCATCCCCTTTTGTATCGCTTTGGTCGCCCTAAGTTGGCGGGGGTATGCCCAGACGTGGGTCCCTTGCTCACTTTGCCACTGGATTCAAGCAAGCCTGGCTGATGACGGCTGAAATGCCAGAAACCGGTCCTAGGATGCTTGTTTCCGGTCCAGGGAAGACATGGCTTGGCAGTTCGGGCTGGACTGTTCCCATGAGGCACAGGGTCAGACTGATTTGCATATGGCCATGTCTGAACTGGGGTGGTGGAGTGAGCTAAAGAATGATGATGGATTAAACCCAGATCAGTTGACTGGGGGTGAGTGTTTGATTGGCTCAAACGTTCCGTCCATCATCCCCTTTTGTATCGCTTTGGTCGCCCTAAGTTGGCGGGGTATGCCCAGACGTGGGTCCCTTGCTCACTTTGCCACTGGATTCAAGCAAGCCTGGCTGATGACGGCTGAAATGCCAGAAACCGGTCCTAGGATGCTTGTTTCCGGTCCAGGGAAGACATGGCTTGGCAGTTCGGGCTGGACTGTTCCCATGAGGCACAGGGTCAGACTGATTTGCATATGGCCATGTCTGAACTGGGGTGGTGGAGTGAGCTAAAGAATGATGATGGATTAAACCCAGATCAGTTGACTGGGGGTGAGTGTTTGATTGGCTCAAACGTTCCGTCCATCATCCCCTTTTGTATCGCTTTGGTCGCCCTAAGTTGGCGGGGGTATGCCCAGACGTGGGTCCCTTGCTCACTTTGCCACTGGATTCAAGCAAGCCTGGCTGATGACGGCTGAAATGCCAGAAACCGGTCCTAGGATGCTTGTTTCCGGTCCAGGGAAGACATGGCTTGGCAGTTCGGGCTGGACTGTTCCCATGAGGCACAGGGTCAGACTGATTTGCATATGGCCATGTCTGAACTGGGGTGGTGGAGTGAGCTAAAGAATGATGATGGATTAAACCCAGATCAGTTGACTGGGGGTGAGTGTTTGATTGGCTCAAACGTTCCGTCCATCATCCCCTTTTGTATCGCTTTGGTCGCCCTAAGTTGGCGGGGGTATGCCCAGACGTGGGTCCCTTGCTCACTTTGCCACTGGATTCAAGCAAGCCTGGCTGATGACGGCTGAAATGCCAGAAACCGGTCCTAGGATGCTTGTTTCCGGTCCAGGGAAGACATGGCTTGGCAGTTCGGGCTGGACTGTTCCCATGAGGCACAGGGTCAGACTGATTTGCATATGGCCATGTCTGAACTGGGGTGGTGGAGTGAGCTAAAGAATGATGATGGATTAAACCCAGATCAGTTGACTGGGGGTGAGTGTTTGATTGGCTCAAACGCTCCGTCCATCATCCCCTTTTGTATCGCTTTGGTCGCCCTAAGTTGGCGGGGGTATGCCCAGACGTGGGTCCCTTGCTCACTTTGCCACTGGATTCAAGCAAGCCTGGCTGATGACGGCTGAAATGCCAGAAACCGGTCCTAGGATGCTTGTTTCCGGTCCAGGGAAGACATGGCTTGGCAGTTCGGGCTGGACTGTTCCCATGAGGCACAGGGTCAGACTGATTTGCATATGGCCATGTCTGAACTGGGGTGGTGGAGTGAGCTAAAGAATGATGATGGATTAAACCCAGATCAGTTGACTGGGGGTGAGTGTTTGATTGGCTCAAACGTTCCGTCCATCATCCCCTTTTGTATCGCTTTGGTCGCCCTAAGTTGGCGGGGGTATGCCCAGACGTGGGTCCCTTGCTCACTTTGCCACTGGATTCAAGCAAGCCTGGCTGATGACGGCTGAAATGCCAGAAACCGGTCCTAGGATGCTTGTTTCCGGTCCAGGGAAGACATGGCTTGGCAGTTCGGGCTGGACTGTTCCCATGAGGCACAGGGTCAGACTGATTTGCATATGGCCATGTCTGAACTGGGGTGGTGGAGTGAGCTAAAGAATGATGATGGATTAAACCCAGATCAGTTGACTGGGGGTGAGTGTTTGATTGGCTCAAACGCTCCGTCCATCATCCCCTTTTGTATCGCTTTGGTCGCCCTAAGTTGGCGGGGGTATGCCCAGACGTGGGTCCCTTGCTCACTTTGCCACTGGATTCAAGCAAGCCTGGCTGATGACGGCTGAAATGCCAGAAACCGGTCCTAGGATGCTTGTTTCCGGTCCAGGGAAGACATGGCTTGGCAGTTCGGGCTGGACTGTTCCCATGAGTCACAGGGTCAGACTGATTTGCATATGGCCATGTCTGAACTGGGGTGGTGGAGTGAGCTAAAGAATGATGATGGATTAAACCCAGATCAGTTGACTGGGGGTGAGTGTTTGATTGGCTCAAACGTTCCGTCCATCATCCCTTTTGTATCGCTTTGGTCGCCCTAAGTTGGCGGGGGTATGCCCAGACGTGGGTCCCTTGCTCACTTTGCCACTGGATTCAAGCAAGCCTGGCTGATGACGGCTGAAATGCCAGAAACCGGTCCTAGGATGCTTGTTTCCGGTCCAGGGAAGACATGGCTTGGCAGTTCGGGCTGGACTGTTCCCATGAGGCACAGTGTCAGACTGATTTGCATATGGCCATGTCTGAACTGGGGTGGTGGAGTGAGCTAAAGAATGATGATGGATTAAACCCAGATCAGTTGACTGGGGGTGAGTGTTTGATTGGCTCAAACGTTCCGTCCATCATCCCCTTTTGTATCGCTTTGGTCGCCCTAAGTTGGCGGGGGTATGCCCAGACGTGGGTCCCTTGCTCACTTTGCCACTGGATTCAAGCAAGCCTGGCTGATGACGGCTGAAATGCCAGAAACCGGTCCTAGGATGCTTGTTTCCGGTCCAGGGAAGACATGGCTTGGCAGTTCGGGCTGGACTGTTCCCATGAGGCACAGGGTCAGACTGATTTGCATATGGCCATGTCTGAACTGGGGTGGTGGAGTGAGCTAAAGAATGATGATGGATTAAACCCAGATCAGTTGACTGGGGGTGAGTGTTTGATTGGCTCAAACGTTCCGTCCATCATCCCCTTTGTATCGCTTTGGTCGCCCTAAGTTGGCGGGGGTATGCCCAGACGTGGGTCCCTTGCTCACTTTGCCACTGGATTCAAGCAAGCCTGGCTGATGACGGCTGAAATGCCAGAAACCGGTCCTAGGATGCTTGTTTCCGGTCCAGGGAAGACATGGCTTGGCAGTTCGGGCTGGACTGTTCCCATGAGGCACAGGGTCAGACTGATTTGCATATGGCCATGTCTGAACTGGGGTGGTGGAGTGAGCTAAAGAATGATGATGGATTAAACCCAGATCAGTTGACTGGGGGTGAGTGTTTGATTGGCTCAAACGTTCCGTCCATCATCCCCTTTTGTATCGCTTTGGTCGCCCTAAGTTGGCGGGGGTATGCCCAGACGTGGGTCCCTTGCTCACTTTGCCACTGGATTCAAGCAAGCCTGGCTGATGACGGCTGAAATGCCAGAAACCGGTCCTAGGATGCTTGTTTCCGGTCCAGGGAAGACATGGCTTGGCAGTTCGGGCTGGACTGTTCCCATGAGGCACAGGGTCAGACTGATTTGCATATGGCCATGTCTGAACTGGGGTGGTGGAGTGAGCTAAAGAATGATGATGGATTAAACCCAGATCAGTTGACTGGGGGTGAGTGTTTGATTGGCTCAAACGTTCCGTCCATCATCCCCTTTTGTATCGCTTTGGTCGCCCCTAAGTTGGCGGGGGTATGCCCAGACGTGGGTCCCTTGCTCACTTTGCCACTGGATTCAAGCAAGCCTGGCTGATGACGGCTGAAATGCCAGAAACCGGTCCTAGGATGCTTGTTTCCGGTCCAGGGAAGACATGGCTTGGCAGTTCGGGCTGGACTGTTCCCATGAGGCACAGGGTCAGACTGATTTGCATATGGCCATGTCTGAACTGGGGTGGTGGAGTGAGCTAAAGAATGATGATGGATTAAACCCAGATCAGTTGACTGGGGGTGAGTGTTTGATTGGCTCAAACGTTCCGTCCATCATCCCCTTTTGTATCGCCTTGGTCGCCCTAAGTTGGCGGGGGTATGCCCAGACGTGGGTCCCTTGCTCACTTTGCCACTGGATTCAAGCAAGCCTGGCTGATGACGGCTGAAATGCCAGAAACCGGTCCTAGGATGCTTGTTTCCGGTCCAGGGAAGACATGGCTTGGCAGTTCGGGCTGGACTGTTCCCATGAGGCACAGGGTCAGACTGATTTGCATATGGCCATGTCTGAACTGGGGTGGTGGAGTGAGCTAAAGAATGATGATGGATTAAACCCAGATCAGTTGACTGGGGGTGAGTGTTTGATTGGCTCAAACGTTCCGTCCATCATCCCCTTTTGTATCGCTTTGGTCGCCCTAAGTTGGCGGGGGTATGCCCAGACATGGGTCCCTTGCTCACTTTGCCACTGGATTCAAGCAAGCCTGGCTGATGACGGCTGAAATGCCAGAAACCGGTCCTAGGATGCTTGTTTCCGGTCCAGGGAAGACATGGCTTGGCAGTTCGGGCTGGACTGTTCCCATGAGGCACAGGGTCAGACTGATTTGCATATGGCCATGTCTGAACTGGGGTGGTGGAGTGAGCTAAAGAATGATGATGGATTAAACCCAGATCAGTTGACTGGGGGTGAGTGTTTGATTGGCTCAAACGTTCCGTCCATCATCCCCTTTTGTATCGCTTTGGTCGCCCTAAGTTGGCGGGGGTATGCCCAGACGTGGGTCCCTTGCTCACTTTGCCACTGGATTCAAGCAAGCCTGGCTGATGACGGCTGAAATGCCAGAAACCGGTCCTAGGATGCTTGTTTCCGGTCCAGGGAAGACATGGCTTGGCAGTTCGGGCTGGACTGTTCCCATGAGGCACAGGGTCAGACTGATTTGCATATGGCCATGTCTGAACTGGGGTGGTGGAGTGAGCTAAAGAATGATGATGGATTAAACCCAGATCAGTTGACTGGGGGTGAGTGTTTGATTGGCTCAAACGTTCCGTCCATCATCCCCTTTTGTATCGCTTTGGTCGCCCTAAGTTGGCGGGGGTATGCCCAGACGTGGGTCCCTTGCTCACTTTGCCACTGGATTCAAGCAAGCCTGGCTGATGACGGCTGAAATGCCAGAAACCGGTCCTAGGATGCTTGTTTCCGGTCCAGGGAAGACATGGCTTGGCAGTTCGGGCTGGACTGTTCCCATGAGGCACAGGGTCAGACTGATTTGCATATGGCCATGTCTGAACTGGGGTGGTGGAGTGAGCTAAAGAATGATGATGGATTAAACCCAGATCAGTTGACTGGGGGTGAGTGTTTGATTGGCTCAAACGTTCCGTCCATCATCCCCTTTTGTATCGCTTTGGTCGCCCTAAGTTGGCGGGGGTATGCCCAGACGTGGGTCCCTTGCTCACTTTGCCACTGGATTCAAGCAAGCCTGGCTGATGACGGCTGAAATGCCAGAAACCGGTCCTAGGATGCTTGTTTCCGGTCCAGGGAAGACATGGCTTGGCAGTTCGGGCTGGACTGTTCCCATGAGGCACAGGGTCAGACTGATTTGCATATGGCCATGTCTGAACTGGGGTGGTGGAGTGAGCTAAAGAATGATGATGGATTAAACCCAGATCAGTTGACTGGGGGTGAGTGTTTGATTGGCTCAAACGTTCCGTCCATCATCCCCTTTTGTATCGCTTTGGTCGCCCTAAGTTGGCGGGGGTATGCCCAGACGTGGGTCCCTTGCTCACTTTGCCACTGGATTCAAGCAAGCCTGGCTGATGACGGCTGAAATGCCAGAAACCGGTCCTAGGATGCTTGTTTCCGGTCCAGGGAAGACATGGCTTGGCAGTTCGGGCTGGACTGTTCCCATGAGGCACAGGGTCAGACTGATTTGCATATGGCCATGTCTGAACTGGGGTGGTGGAGTGAGCTAAAGAATGATGATGGATTAAACCCAGATCAGTTGACTGGGGGTGAGTGTTTGATTGGCTCAAACGTTCCGTCCATCATCCCCTTTTGTATCGCTTTGGTCGCCCTAAGTTGGCGGGGGTATGCCCAGACGTGGGTCCCTTGCTCACTTTGCCACTGGATTCAAGCAAGCCTGGCTGATGACGGCTGAAATGCCAGAAACCGGTCCTAGGATGCTTGTTTCCGGTCCAGGGAAGACATGGCTTGGCAGTTCGGGCTGGACTGTTCCCATGAGGCACAGGGTCAGACTGATTTGCATATGGCCATGTCTGAACTGGGGTGGTGGAGTGAGCTAAAGAATGATGATGGATTAAACCCAGATCAGTTGACTGGGGGTGAGTGTTTGATTGGCTCAAACGTTCCGTCCATCATCCCCTTTTGTATCGCTTAGATCAAGTACTAGGCACGAAAGATATTGCTCCATGGTTTGGTTAGCTTTCTCGGCTTGACCTTCGGTTTGGGGTGGTGACTTGATGATAGTCGGGCATTCATTTTTAGAAAGTCACACAATGCTGTCCAAAAGCATGAAATGAATTGGGACCCTCTATCAGTGATAAGGACAGAAGATAAACTGTGTAGTCGAACTATGTTGGTCATGAAAGTATGGGACAGTTCAACTGAAGAAGGAAGTTCCTTTAGTGGTATTAAATGGGCCATTTTTGATAAATGATCTGTGACCATTAAGATGGTAATGTTCCCAGATTGTGTCTTTGGTAATTCTACTATGAAGTCCATAGATATGGTGTGCCATGGGCCGGGGGTAGAGGGATGGGGCGTAACAAACCCGCGGAGGACTGATGGCTACTTTTCCCTGAGCACATATTCAACATTTCTTCACCTATTGCAGTATATCTGTAGCCATAGAGTGCTACCAGAAGTGTTGTTTGAGTCAGTGCTTAATTTGTAAAAAAACAATAAGTGCCAGGGCTCTAGTCAGCAGGCCACTTACACTTACACTACCCATTGCCGCTGTCAATTACAGTAACTGCATAACTAACAAGTCACACTCCTACAGGTGTTACAATTCTGACAATTTCAGGACCCCAAAGTTAAAAGAATGGCTTTTTCAGTAGGTATTACTCATTCTTAATGTATATTGAATTAATAAACAACAGCAGTTGTGCTCATCTCAAAATTCAAAAACAGTGCCACCATGTGGCAGACTGCCATAGGTACCAGTGCTGACTGGCACTGGTTTGAGTTGATCTAATGTTTTAGAAGCCTCTGGGTGACCTGCTAGGATAGAATCATGATATATTTGTAATGCTTCTTCTTGTAAATCAGCACCAGGTACAAATAAACACTGGTCATGCATTAACAGGCCATTATTGAACACAACATCATCCAACTCATGAAGCCATTTGTCCTGTGGCCTGTCTTGAATGAGTGGTCGCAAGTTGGTTAGAAAGTCATCTGTGATAATGACACTTTGAAAGCAATCAGGAGACAAAATAGGTGGAGAAGTATGCTCAGGCCTGTTTGGTTCTGATTCTCCAATTTGTGAAAGGACATCCGCCTTGGCATTGTCTTTATCTGGTCGGTGTGTTATTACAAAATTATAATCACTGAAAAAGTGTGCCTAACTTAACTGCCTATGGGTAAGGACTTTGATTGAACGAGGAAATTGCAAATTCCTGTGATCAGTGTAAATCGTTATTGGATGTTTGGCTCCCATCAAGTATTGAAGCCATTCCTCAAAAGCTGCTTTTATGGCCAATAACTCTCTGTCTGCGATGGAATAGTTACGTTCTGCTGGCAAAAACTTGCGTGAATAAAAAGCGATGGGATGTAATTGTCCCGTTTCTCTATTTCTTAGAGATAGAATGCCTACCAAGGCCATCTGGGAAGCATCCGCTTCCACAATGTATGCATTGTCTGGATTTGGCTGGGCTAAGATATGGGCTGTAGTTATTTTTTGTTTTAGAGTTGTGAATACCTTTTCAGGCTGTTTATCTTACACAACGGGTACCTTTTTGCATATAATAGGTGTGTGATAGGGGTAATAGTTTTGGAGAATTGATCTATAAATCGGCGATAAAAATTTGTGAAATTTAGGAAATGCTGAATTTCCTTCACCATAGTTGGGGAAGGCCAATCAAGTATGGAGGCAATCTTCTTTTGGCCCCTGCTAATTCCTTTGGGGGTGATACTATATCCCAAAATTACACTTCTGTGGTATGAAAGACACATTTTTCAAGTTTGTCATACAAGTCATTATTCCAGAGCTTTTGAAGAACGACGCATACCTGCTGTGTGTGTTCTTCTTCTGAGTTGGAGTATATCAGGATGTCATCTATATACACACACCACACAACAGTATTTATTTCTAAGGGTGGTGGGTCTTGTTACTGTGACAAAGACTCATGGGAGCTGAAAGGCGTCGGACTTGAATGCACAATAAAACAAGTATTGCCGTTACATCCTCAAGTGCCCTTCTTTTTGGTTTTCCAAATTGGTGATATATATTCTGCGGGGACTTGCACCCGCGATGGAGCACACACACGAAGTGGGAAAGTGACCTTATTGATGCAAAAACTGAATAGCTGCTCGCTCTTGTGCACCGTATGGTGCTGTTCTCGCCGATTGCTCACGCTACTGGCACTAAATTGCTGCTGAGCAGTGCAATGGGCACATTTTCCACCTGTTAGCGTAACGCCACTGAATCTCGCAGAGTTTTTATGAAACTCTGCGGAATTCCGTGGAGTGAAGCTCCGCGAGTTCTGCCCACCCCTACTAATAATTTTGCCGCTGTTAGATGAATCTTCACAGAACATTTTTAAAAAGTCTCATCCACCTCATCTACTTCCTGGATGTTTTGGGGTGGGATGTCAACCGGGACCAAAAAAAAAGGGGGGTCGCAAAATTTGTTTTCCTCATGCAATTTGTCATAGGAAAACTGAATAGTAATACCGCAAAAACAGATGAATGGAATTACAACAGATTTGGCAGAAAGCTTGACTTTGAGCCAGAAAGCATGCTTGTGTGATTTGGTGTAAATCCATTCAGTAGTTTTTGAGAAATGAAGGTTCAAAATGTATGTATATATCATGCTAAAAGGAGCCACTGATCCAACACATCAAAAGATGAGATATTTAGATCTCAATAACTATGTACCGGCAGCCATTTTGTGAGTAGGAAACTTGATCCCTTGTCCTCAAAAAAGGTTAAAAAAAAGTATATTGGGGCAGGCCTGCTAAGGGGTCTCAGAGGGACACTCACTGGTTTCAACTTAAAAAAATTAATTTTCACGGCACCATTGTACAGCGTTATTACCGCAACACCCTGTGGCCCCCCTACTCAAGCCATTACAAGGCCTCCGGGACGCCATCCTCTGGGACCGCAACCAATACAAAAACACAGTGGATGCCCTGGTCCCACCACTTCCAACCCCCAAGGCACTGCACCTAAGCCCCTGCCTCTGCGCACGGCTGAATATGTGATGTAACAACATAAAGGGTGTCATTTTAAGTAAGGTAGACCTACTGACTTTGTCAAAGGGTCAGAACACCAAAATATAAAAAATTTGCCTATTTGCTTTATCAAGGGGTCAGCATGTCAACATATTTGAAGCAGACTTATTATTTTTTTATTTCATACATAACTCTAATCAAATGCCTATTCTATAAACTCACCCACTTTAATAATACTTACTATCACAAAATATTTTCAATGAATCATTAAAAAAAATGTTAACATGTCTTTGGGTCTTTTTTGTAACATTTTTGCAAAATGCAGCCATAAAACTCCCCATAAGGGGTCCACATACTCCTGCTCAAGAGAATGCAGATGCAGCTCGTAGTGCTTTGGAAATAATAGTAAGCTCTCCTGACATCATGGATTAATTGACCCAGGGAACTTACTGCATTTTTTTAAATGATGTTAGTGGGACTGCGTGGCTCCCTGCAGCCCCCACATCATTTAAACAAAAGCTTGGTGCAGCCTCTGCCTCTTCTAGGGGCACCATCAGCATCAAAATGTATTAAACTAAAGCCCTTGCAGGGCATTATGGGACATTCCCGAGCTGGAGCAGTGAATGTGAAATGAGCGGTTACTCTGTCAATTTCAACTTTGCTACATTATTGATTTATTTTTATTTGAGGAGGGGGATGTGTCGACCTGCTCCCTCAGCCATTTCATGGCACCGGGGCCCACATTCCCGGGACCCAATCACTTTTTAAAGGGGAGAAGGCATGCGGCCCCCCTCCCCGAGACATTTTAAGGCCTCGGGAACCCCCTGGGGGAAAACAATTTTTGACACTGCTGTTACTTGCCCACCCGAAACCTACATCTCCCTGACCATGCTGTTGTGAACTACCTTTCTCCCGCCTGGCAGGAGCAGAGAGAAAAGCTGCTCCTCCAGGCACAAGCAAACCAAGGTAGCCATGGATAGGTGCAAGCAGGAGAACTGGTATTTGCTGTGGGTGTCCTGGGTGGGGCCAGAGCACATACAGCATTTTTGCATTGGTTGTGGCCCCACGGGATGAAGTCTCTGTGACCTCATAATGACTTTGGGGGGGGCTGCACACCCCAAATTTACCATGACCTGAAAAAGTTTTTTTAAATAATATGCTTCCCTGGGGGATCTCTGGGACCTTGCAATGGTTTGGGGATGCACCCCGCACAGCCTCTTTTCTAATAAAAAGTTTCCTGGTGGGGTGGGGTCCCCGGGGCCACATAACGGCTTATGAAGTGGGGTTGCTCTCCCCCACCCAGGAGGAGATTAAAAGTGAAAAGGGCGGGACCCTGCAAATTTTTCTTTTTTTTTAAACAGGTCAGCGGATCTGAGAATCCTCCACGGATCTCCTGTCCCAGGCCTAGGTGGTCAGAGTATCCCTACTCTGCCCCTTATATGTTTTTTTTAACCTTTTGTGAGGACAGGGACTGAGTCCCCGAGTCCTAAAATGGCTGCAAATTACATCTCATCTTTAGATCTCTTGGGTCCACTCATCCTCAGTGGCGTGATGCATACATACATTTTGTACCCTAAATTCTCAAAAAATACTGAACATCTTTATACCAAAACACAAAAAGACTACTTTCCCAGCTCAAGAAGATCTAGCTTTCTGCCAAATTTGGTGTAATATAGGTCAGCCGTTTTTGCTGTATCGCTGTTCAATTTTTTGATGGGAGATTGCATGGGAAAGGCTTTTGGGACCCTCTCTTTTTGTCAACTCCTGCTTGACCGATCACACCAAAACTCTACAGGAAGGAGCAAGGACGGTCTCAGGGCAGATGAGCATTTTTTAAAGAAGAGGCCAATCTATCCATACAATCACAATCAAATGCTGCTAAGATGATCAAATTATGTCTTACCAACAACTATTTTTTATTTGGCAAGGAAATTTTTCAGCAATTGAGGGGGGTTGCCATGAGAGCCTGCTTCTCCCCCAGCTATGCGTGCTTGAATTCTTGCAGGTTGGTTGGTGGGAGGAGCGGGTTCGCAAGGTGAACCATAGTCAGGTTTGGAATGATCATGTGGTGAGTTGGTGCTGTTTTATAGATGATGTTTTTATAGTTTGGAGGGGGTCAGAGAACAGTGCTGCTTTGTTTGTGCATACCATTAATAATAACACATTGAATTTGGAGTTCACTGCTCAGATAAACAGTCAAACAATAGATTTCCTGGATGTCCAAGTATACACTAAGGAAGGGAGATTGGAATCCAAATAGCATAGAAAGGAGACAGCAGGAAATTCAATCCTACACGCAACTAGTTTTCATCCTAAGCATCTAATTAAGAGTATTCCGTATGGGGAATTTCTTAGAATGCGTAAAATCTGTAGTTCAGAGGAAGATCTAATCATGTGTCAAAGAGAGATAACCGACAGATTTCTTGAGCGTGGATATAAGTTGGATCGTATTAATTATGCTAAAGCGAAGGCTAATGTTATATTCAGGGAATTCATCCTTTTTAAGATCCCAAAAAGTGCAAAGTATGACAGTGTTAGTGACTCCATGGCCCCAGAAGAACCTAACAACATCAGACTAATCACCACTTTCAGCAAACAGGAGAAACAGATAAGATCACTAGAGGCACTAGATCTCCTGAGGCTTGAGCCGGGAGAAGCACGAAGGAAGCTTGTATTTTGCACATTGCGCTGTTTGCACTTTTGTATGTTTAACTTTTGGGAGTGATTTTACTGTTTTTAAATACCTGCTATTTTTATCGCATTTACCCCCCTGGGGCAGGAAAGAGGGAAACCGATTCGGAGTTGAGAGGCGGGCGGGGCCGCCATCTTAGGGGGAACGTTGGTCAGCGGACTAGGCTCTTCCCTGACTGCACATAAATTGCCAGGCTGGCGCGAGCGCGCAGCACTCGATCTCCTGAGGCTTGAGCCGGGAGAAGCTCGAAGGAAGCTTGTATTTTGCACATTGCGCTGTTTGCACTTTTGTATGTTTAACTTTTGGGAGTGATTTTACTGTTTTTAAATACCTGCTATTTTTATCGCATTTACCCCCCTGGGGCAGGAAAGAGGAAAACCGATTCGGAGTTGAGAGGCGGGCGGGGCCGCCATCTTAGGGGGAACGTTGGTCAGCGGACTAGGCTCTTCCCTGACTGCACATAAATTGCCAGGCTGGCGCGAGCGCGCAGCACTAGATCTCCTGAGGCTTGAGCCGGGAGAAGCACGAAGGAAGCTTGTATTTTGCACATTGCGCTGTTTGCACTTTTGTATGTTTAACTTTTGGGAGTGATTTTACTGTTTTTAAATACCTGCTATTTTTATCGCATTTACCCCCCTGGGGCAGGAAAGGGGGAAACCGATTCGGAGTTGAGAGGCGGGCGGGGCCGCCATCTTAGGGGGAACGTTGGACAGCGGACTAGGCTCTTCCCTGACTGCACATAAATTGCCAGGCTGGCGCGAGCGCGCAGCACTAGATCTCCTGAGGCTTGAGCCGGGAGAAGCACGAAGGAAGCTTGTATTTTGCACATTGCGCTGTTTGCACTTTTGTATGTTTAACTTTTGGGAGTGATTTTACTGTTTTTAAATACCTGCTATTTTTATCGCATTTACCCCCCTGGGGCAGGAAAGAGGGAAACCGATTCAGAGTTGAGAGGCGGGCGGGGCCACCATCTTAGGGGGAACGTTGGTCAGCGGACTAGGCTCTTCCCTGACTGCACATAAATTGCTGGCGCGCCGAAGGTGCGCCTAAGGCAAGCCCGTCTGCGCCCGTCCGCGCTCGGCCTGCGCTCAGCGCCAGGACCCCTGTTAGTCATAGGTTAGGTAAGGCACCTATTCGCAGCTATGATAGATCTACCCTGTTAGAGCTGAAGGGGGAAGTTAGAACCAGGGATTGCATTTGCCTTTCGATGGATGCTTTACCGGCAATTCTCCCAGGTATCTGTCCTAATTGTAAAATTAGCTTACCAAGGATATTAGGCTTGCCTATATGTACAAGAGAAGACAAGAGGATAGAGGTAGCTGGTAGTGAGACTCGAGTATTTAAATGCATTTTGCTGAATGCAAGGTCCTTGGTCAAACATAGTGTAGAGTGCGCTAGGTTTATTGAGGAGAAGGGAATTAAGCTGGCCTTCATTACAGAGGCCTGGACAGATGATTCATCTGGCCCAGATATAGTAAAGGCCACCCCTCCAGGGTTTTTATGTCATACTCTAGACAGGCCGATTAGGAAAGGAGGAGGCCTGGCAGTGATCTATCATGGATCAATTAAGGCAGCCTTTCAGCCTATCCCAATAGATACATGTGAGGCCTTGTTTTTCAACCTCAGTCTTTCCCATCATCACACCTTCAAGGGGTGTTTATTGTATAGGCCGCCAGGAATTAGAAATCCCTTTTTAGCATCCCTTGGAAATTTACTAGAAGAGGGTATTTACTCAGAGGCATATACAATTATGGGAGATTTTAACTTTCATTTGGAAGCACTGGGTGAGCCAGATACGGTGATTTTAAATGATTTGATGCATGGTGCTGATCTGAAGCAGCAGGTGGTTGGTCCTACTCATGTGGCAGGACATACCTTGGATGGGATCTTCTCTAATCATCCGAGTCTTCAATTTATGGGCCTCTCACCCCTGGTGTGGTCTGATCACGTAGCCGTGCAATTTTGCGATAACACTGAGTGAGCATAGCGCGTGGGGTTTAGGTCCTAAGGAACATATAAGAACGAGAGCTTGGAATAAAACCGAGGGGACAATTCTACAGGAGCTGCTCACCTCCACAACAGTTCAATTGCCGCTGGAAGTGGAAGAGGCGAGCCTGGTATACACGGAATGGCTGGAGCAAGCCTGTGACATAATAGCTCCAATTAAAATCCTCCGTCCAAAAAGATCACATCCCTCCGCTCCATGGTTTACAGAGGAGTTAAGAAATCAAAAACTCATTTGCAAACAGTTTGAGCGGAGGTGGAGGAGAAGCTATAAGGAACCTGAGAAAAAATCCTACAAACTCAGCCTGCAAAACTATAAACAACTTATTTTTGCGGCTAAACAAAAATTCTATGCAATCCATATTGAAGGAACAAAGAATTCAGTAAAAGAATTGTTTAGAACAGTTGCCACCTTGGCCTCACCTAGGCCCACCATAGTTCAACCAAGTCAGGAATTATGTGAAGAAATTGCCAATTTTTTTCTGTCCAAGGTGGAATCTATTTTCTTGGCCTTTAGTGGGGCAAGCTTAGCCAGGACGAATGTAGGTGGGGAAGAATCCAAGGTAGTGAGGGCTCCCACCTCCACTTTTGAGATATTTTTGCCAGTGTCCCCTGCTGATACTCAAAAGATCCTCATGGATGTAAATTCAGGGTCACCATATGACCCATGTCCAGTTGCGGTGATCAAACTGGCCCCGGGCCCGATTGTAGGAACTTTGTCATCCATATTCAATACTATGTTTTTAACAGGGCATTTCCCCATTCGTTGGAAATTGGCTTCTATCCTGCCCCTTCTAAAAAGCCCAGCTTGGACCCTAAAGACCCGAACAATTTTCGCCCTATTTCGAGACTCCCATTACCAGCAAAATTGATTGAAAAAATAATGAATAGACAACTAAGCTTCTTTTTAGCAAAGACTCAAGCGTTGGATCCCTCTCAATATGGCTTCAGAGAGGGACACAGCACAGAGTCCGCACTCATTAAAGCCACAGAGGAGATCAGGGAAGCTGTTGATCGGGGAGGCAGGGCGGCCCTGATCCTATTGGATCTGTCCGCTGCCTTCGACACGGTCCATCACGTTATACTAATGGACCGTCTAAAAGCGTTTGGAATCCGTGGGAAAGCCTGGGATCTTGTGAGATCTTTTCTTGCTGACAGAAGACAAATCGTGGCACTGGGAGACTATCAGTCCAATTCTTTTGCACTGCCCTGTGGCGTGCCACAGGGGTCCTCTCTCAGCCCAACGCTTTTCAATGTTTATGTCAGTGCTTTGGCTCCTATTATAAGCGCATTTGGATTTGGTCTTACCTCTTATGCGGATGATACCCAAATTGTGGTATCTTTGACACCCGGCAAAGAGGCAGGCATTGAAGGACGTTTCCAGGACTGCATGCTGTCAGTGGGAAATTGGATGGCAGAGAACTGCCTAAAACTCAATTCGGGCAAAACCGAGGTTATATTGTTCGGGAACAATGCCAACTTTTGGACACCCAAGTGGTGGCCGGACTCGATGGGCACTCTCCCCGTTCCCACAAATAAGGTAAAAAACCTGGGTGTAATAGTGGACGAGAGACTCACCTTCGGGCCCCAAGTAAATGCAGTGGCATCAAAAACAATGTTTGTTATGAGAATGCTTAGGAAAATATTGCCATTTTTGCCCCTGGAAAGTAGGCAAACAGTGGTCACGGCTCTTGTGATGGCGAGACTGGACTATTGCAACAGTCTTTACCTAAATGCTCAGCAGAGATCCTTGAACAAGCTACAAGTGTTACAGAATGCAGCAGCTAGACTGCTCACAGGAACATCGAGATTTTCTTCGGTATCTAAAGACATTAAAAAATTGCATTGGCTCCCAGTAAGGAGTCGAGTACGCTTTAAAGCTCTATGCATGGTTTTTAAAGCACTCCAGGGCACAGGGCCGGAGTATTTAAAACGGCGACTCCAATGGTATACTCCGGAAAGAACACTACGATCAAAGGGGGCCAAGCTGGTTGTAGTGCCGCGTGTAAAAAAAGCCCAATGGGGTGGCAGAAGCTTCCTTCACTGTGCGGCAAAAGCTTGGAATGATTTGCCGTTTCATCTAAGAAACACCATGGATCTTCTGTCCTTCAGAAAGGGCTTAAAAACATGGCTCTTCTCACAATAATCCGGTCACGATATTCTTTATTCCGCCTACGGCCCTCAGAAGATTAAGCTAGCGCCAGGACACCTCCGGGTAATCGACGCGCTTTATAAATGTCATTAACATAACATTAACATCGATAGTCAACAAGCAGTGGCCTATCGTACTCACGGATGTCACATTGGGGCAATTTCTCCCTGATAAACCTACTCTGACATTTAGGTGAGCCCCATCGATGAAAGATTCCTTGGTCAGCTGTAGTTCAGAGTTGGGATCTAGCTCTGGCTGTCCCCCCAAAATGGATTTTTTAAATGCAGCTCATGTAGAGCATGTAAATTTGGAGTCAATAAGACCAGTTACAAGTCAGTGAAAACATGTTGACATCAGGGGCCATTAAATATGTAGAACGGAGTATGCAGTTTATGTTCTGGAGTGCTCATGTGGCCTAAAATACGGTGGTAGCACCAAACTACAGGTACATAGTAGAATACTGCAGCACCTCAGGGCCATTGTAAACTCTGATCCATCTTACCCTGTTGCACAACATTTTAAATTGGTTCATGATAACAATTTGTGCAATCTCAAATACTTTGTGATAGGGGCAGTTCCAGTTTTAAGAAGAGGTGGCAATAGAGAGAGATTGCTGAGGCAACTTGAATCCAAATTTATTTTAGAACTGGATTCAAAGATACCCAATGAGCTCAATACCAGTGAGGACCTACATAATTTTTTTATGAAAGCAGCACTTTATTACATTTAACTGTGAACCTACGTACATCAGATAGTAGATCCACTCATTATTTGGGTGACATAAGAGCTTCAATAAGCATTTATGTTGTTGATGAATTTTGCATCTTATATTCTTGTGAGTTTTTTAAAGTATTCTCTGCACGAGTCACTTTTTATGTGTAGTAATACTTATAGTATGGGATTAAGGTAAACAGAATTATCATTATGGCACTTTACCCAGAACAACAACAATGGAGCTATGACTGATGCTCATGTACACACATGAGATCCTTGAATACAGGATATTGACAGTTAAGAATTTTGCACGTGTTACTTTGCATATGCCTTAGCATTTGAGTCAACTAAGGCGGTTATACAGAAGGTACCCAATTACAAAGATGCATTAATGCTATACTGTGAGGGGAGTAAACCCAGAATAGAGTTAATGAGGTACAAACATATATAAAAAGAGATCCTGATGATTGGGACTACGTCTTTTGAAATTCTGCATGTGCCACTTTTGGTACAGCTTCTGCATTTCAGTCAAGGAAGGCGGGGATACAAGGGTATCTCTATTCAGCAACTACATTGAAGTATGAATTACGTTGCTGCCAGGCTTACCGTTGTCAGCACTTTTGCACATTTTTGCACTTTATTGGCACACTGCACTCTATTGAGGTTTTTCACATTAGGCAATTGTGACAGTAAGTTTCTTTTATTTGGCGCATTTATTTTATGGATTGTATACATTTTGAAATAGAATTTGATAATTATATATTTAATTATCATGCAATCAATGCATTTTAAAAACTATGATTATGCAAAAGAAACAGTATGTGTATGTAGTGATAGTGTATAACTACTGAAGTGTGTTGCCAATGTTCATTATTAAGTAGCACACGTGGTGTAAGGGGTTAAAAGAACGTTAGTATCCACAGCGCGTTCATGTGATCAAGGCCGTATGGTTGCGGTTGAAACGCATCATGGACGATACATTAGCGTATATCAATATAATGGATTAAGAAAATAAAGACACTATCGCACCTTGAAGGAGTCTGTGCCTACTTCGTTGGAGAAGTGTTTGTATATAAGGATTGGAGTTTGATATATATATATATATATATATATATAGGAAAGGGGGTTTCCTGTGTTTTCCCTCGATTTGTTTGTACCAAAATCCCAGAGGGGCACAGAAAGGCAGCACTCACGCCAGCAAAATCCAGGCAAGTCATAGTTGTTTTAGGCGATCATAGTTTTATTTTTATTTTTTGTTCATTTTCTCCATTATTCTCCATTTAAAACGTGCAAAGTGCATTGAGGAACAAACAATCGACTTACGCGTTTCGGCCAGAGGCCTTCGTCCGGGTCACATGATTACAAGTGCAGGGTGATTATAAAGAGGTTGGTTTGACCCGCCCTCATTTACAAAAAAACGTCCCAAGTTAAAAGCATCTTCTTTAAAGGAACAGTATCATATAATGACAGTTTAACAGTGATTTATAGCCATTGCTAAAAGGCACTTATCTTTAGAAGACAGGTTTTGGAACTTAATTACACAGTATTCGGGTGGTGAAGTACCTTAGGTAAAACATTATAATTTCATTAAAAATGGTAATTTGATCTGAAAAAGCCAATATATATATATATATATATATATATATATATTATCTACTGGCGGTCGCCAGTAGATAGTTATAGTTAGGACCTATTTTCCATAGGAAATCCGCGACATTCTATTTGAAATAACTCTTGCGTCGGTTGACGAATCTTCGTGAAATTTTCAAACTTTATGGCCCGCTCCGGTCCGCTCCTACCCTGAAAGTCTCAGGGTGATTCGTCAAGCGGGGGCCGAGAAAAAGGGGGGTCCCAAAACGTGTTTTCCCCATTCATTTACCCATAGGAAACTTTAGACACGGCTACAGCCCGAACTGCTGAACGGAATTACACCAAATTTGGCAAAGAGGTAGTTCTTGGTTCAGAAAGAACCCTTTTTGTTAAATGGTGTAAATCCGTTCAGTAGTTGCGGAGAAATTAAAAAATAAGAGTCAAAAAATCAATTTCCCATAGGAAACTTTATGCAAGGCTACAGCCCGAACTGCTGAACGGAATTACACCAAATTTGGCAAAGAGGTAGTTCTTGGTTCAAAAAGAACCCTTTTGTTAAATGGTGTAAATCCGTTCAGTAGTTGCTGAGAAAATCAAAAGTAAAAACACATATATATCTGGGCGGAGCCTAACCATACATGTCATCGTGAGATCTGATTGGCTGTCAGCACTTCATCCTGGAATTGCTGGCAGCCATCTTGGGACCAATATAAATGATAGTACCCCTTTGAAATGCATTGTAGTGAATCGAAGATTTTGAGGGTTACCAAAAGGAGAACTATAAAGGGTGATAACAGACTTTAGTTACATTAGAATTCATTTGTTGATGGTACCATACTAATTTCAGGAATTGTGGTGTGTTCTAAGGTGATTTTACCCTGTGAAAAACCTTCTGCTGGGATATCATGAATCATGTTTGAGAGAAAACTATTTTCACATGCTTGTCCCATACAGTTTTGGAAGGTGCCCCAGAAGCTAAAATGAGAGCATATTTTCTGTAAATTCACATTATCTTTCTCAGTCATGTGAGAATGAAGTCTGACATTCTCAGTAAAACATGTACATCCAACAAGGGCAGAGACTGTCAGTTGATTCCTTTGTGTTCTACTGCAGCTTCCCAGAGTGTTCTAAAGAACAACTAGAGTGCTAACAGCCTTACTTATGACAAAAGTATGGCACACCTGAAGCCATCTTGATTGGAATAAACTGGTAACACTTAAAACATTTAGTTTAAAAAGGAACAAAATGATGGGGTTCATCTTGTCATAGAAATTATGGTTAGTGCTCTGGAAAGAAAAATTAGGACATGTTTCAAGTGTGATCTCAAATATCTTCCTGTTATATTTCAACAGGAGCAGCCTGTCAGTTGATGCCTTTGTGTTCTACTGCAGCTTCCCAGAGTGTTCTAAAGAACAACTAGAGCGCTAACAGTCTTACTTATGACAAAAGTATGGCACACCTGAAGCCATCTTGATTGGAATAAACTGGTAACACTTAAAACATTTAATTTAAAAAGGAACAAAATGAGGGGGTTCATTTTGCCATAGAAATTATGGTTAGTGCTGTAGAAAGAAAAATTAGGACATGTTTTAAGTGAGATCTCAAATATCTTCCTGTTATATTTCAACAGGAGCAGCCTGTCAGTTGATGCCTTTGTGTTCTACTGCAGCTTCCCAGAGTGTTCTAAAGAACAACTAGAGTGCTAACAGCCTTACTTATGACAAAAGTATGGCACACCTGAAGCCATCTTGATTGGAATAAACTGGTAACACTTAAAACATTTAATTTAAAAAGGAACAAAATGAGGGGTTCATTTTGCCATAGAAATTATGGTTAGTGCTGCAAAAAGAAAATTTAGTGCATGTTTTAAGTGAGATCTCAAATCCTCTTCTATTTCATTAGAAAATTCTGACATGCAGGCTGAAACAATCACTTTCAATACCAGCAGTAGACTTCCAGTTAACTCCTTGGTGAGCAGTAGCTTTACTACAGTGATCTAATGAACAACTAGAGTAATAACATTCTGAATTTATGGCAAATGTGTGACACATCTGAATGCCTTCTTGATGGAATCAAAGTAAAAAACTGAAAGCATTTCCTACTGAGGAGACTGCAGTAAATGAGGAAATTAGGAAACTTCATAACAAAGAAGTCTTCCAAGATGGCCAGCAGTGAAAAAAGAGCCCAAATGTAGCACAAATATTACCCAGATGTAGCCCACATATAGCCCAATGACAAAAGTGTGCAAAACACTTTTTATTTTTAGTTTTTTGCAGTTTTATGTAGTGCAGACTGGTCAGGTATTGGAGCGTTGCATCTTAAAACATGACCCCCCTACACTACAAAAACACCACTGCACTACCCTAAACCCTAAAACACTACCCCAGCACGACCCCCTACACTACACAAGCACCACTGCACTATCCTAAACCCTAAAACACTACCCCCAGCATGACCCCCTACACTACACAAACACCACTGCACTACCCTAAACCCTAAAACACTACCCCAACACCACTGCACTAACCTAAATCCTAAAACACTACCCCCAGCACGACCCCCTACACTACCCAAACACCACTGCACTACCCTAAAACATGACCCCTACACTACACAAACACCACTGCACTACCCTAAACCCTAAAACACTACCCCCAGCACGACCCCCTACACTACACAAGCACCACTGCACTACCCTAAACCCTAAAACACTACCCCCAGCACGACCCCCTACACTACACAAACACCACTGCACTACCTTAAACCCTAAAACACTACCCCCAGCACGACCCCCTACACTACCCAAACACCACTGCACTAACCTAAATCCTAAAACACTACCCCCAGCACGACCCCCTACACTACCCAAACACCACTGCACTACCCTAAACCCTAAAACACTAACCCCAGCACGACCCCCTACACTACACAAGCACCACTGCACTACCCTAAACCCTAAAACACTACCCCCAGCACGACCCCCTACACTGCCCGAACACCACTGCACTGCCCTAAACCCTGAAACACCAGCCCCTGCACGACCCCCTACACTGCCCGAACATCACTGCACTGCCCTAAACCCTGAAACACATACCCTAGCACGACCCCCTACACTGCCCGAATACCACTGCACTACCCTAAACCCTGAAACACCACCCCCAGCATGACCCCCTACACTGCCCGAACACCACTGCACTGCCCTAAACCCTGAAACACCAGCCCCAGCATGAACCCCTACACTGCCCGAACACCACTGCACTGCCCTAAACCCTGAAACACCAGCCCCAGCACGACCACCTACACTGCCCGAACACCACTGCACTGCCCTAAACCCTGAAACACCAGCCCCAGCACGACCCCCTACACTGCCCGAACACCACTGCCCTAAACCCTGAAACACCACCCCCTGCACGACCTCCTACACTGCCCGAACACCACTGCACTGCCCTAAACCCTGAAACACGACCCCTACACTGCCCGAACACCACTGCCCTAAACCCTGAAACACCACCCCCAGCACGACCCCCTACACTGCCCGAACACCACTGCACTGCCCTAAACCCTAAAACACCACCCCCAGCATTACCCCCTACACTGCCCAAACACCACTGCACTGCCCTAAACCCTAGAACACTACCCCCAGCACGACCCCCTACACTACCCGAACACCACTGCACTACCCTAAACCCTAAAATACTACCCCCAGCACAACCCCCTACACTACCCGAACACGACTGCACTGCCCTAAACCCTCAAACACTCCCCCCAGCACGACCCCCTACACTACCCGAACACCACTGCACTGCCCTAAACCCTAAAACACTCCCCCAGCACGACCCCTACACTACCCGAACACCACTGCACTGCCCTAAACCCTAAAACACTCCCCCAGCACGACTCCCTACACTACCCAAAGACCACTGCACTACCCTAAACCCTAAAACATGACCTCCTACACTACACAAACACCACTGCACTACCCTAAACCCTAAAACACTACCCCCTACACTACACAAACACCACTGCACTACCCTAAACCCTAAAATACTACCCCCAGCAGTACCCCTACACTACCCAAAGACCACTGCACTACCCTAAACCCTAAAACACGACCTCCTACACTACACAAACACCACTGCACTACCCTAAACCCTAAAACACTACCCCCTACACTACACAAACACCACTGCACTACCCTAAACCCTAAAATACTACCCCCAGCAGTACCCCCTACACTACCCAAACACCACTGCACTACCCTAAATCACTACCCCCAGCATGACCCCCTACACTACCCAAACACCACTGCACTACCCTAAACCCTAAAACACTACCCCAGCACGACCCCCTACACTACCCAAACACCACTGCACTACCCTAAACCCTAAAACACTCCCCCCAGCACGACTCCCTACACTACCCAAACACCACTGCACTACCCTAAACCCTAAATCTACCCCCAGCATGACCCCCTACACTACACAAACACCACTGCACTACCCTAAACCCTAAAACACTACCCCCAGCACGACCCTCTTCACTACCTAAACACAACTGCACAATTTGTTACAGGCGTTGCAACGCAGGCCTGTGGTGCTTACTGGAAGTACCTAGTGGGCTAGTTGGGCCCCAGGGACCCTCAGGATTCATGGTGACCTAATCCCCCAACTTAAAACGCACCACGGGGCGCGTTTGCACAGTGGTGAAGGGAGGGGCGGGGCCTCAGGTGACATGTGCGAAAACACGCCCTGTGGTGCGTTTTAAGTTGAGGAATTAATTCCCTTTGAATCCTGAGGGACCCTGGGGGCCAACTAGCCCACCAGGTACCTTCAGTAAGCACAACAGAGTTGCGTTGCAGAGAGGTGAAAAAAGGTGCGTGGCCTTGGAACGCCTCTCTGCAACTCAGCTCTGTGGTCCTAACTGTAGGTACCTGGGGGGCTAGTTGGGCCCCAGGGACCCTCAGAATTCAAGGGGACTTAATCCCGCAACTTAAAACGCGCCACGGGGTGCGTTTGCACACGTCACCTCAGGCCCCCCTCCCTTCACCACTGTGCAAACGCGCCCTGTAGCGCGTTTTAAGAGGTAGTTTTAATCCCCCTGCCCTATTATGTACTAGGGACTTGCAGAGGAGGTCATGCTAATAACAGGGGTACCCCAACGCATAGTGTTCCCTAGTGTATGTAGGTGTTTTCACTGTATTCTAAGTGTCTTTTAGCATAGCACTGGCTCTGGTTAGTCAGAGTCAGTTACCACCAGTACACGTCTGAAAACGTTGTGGGCACAGGATGATTTTGCAACAAGGCCTCTTTCTGCTCCTCTGTTGGTTCTTTCTGCACATCTTTTGCTTCTTTCTGTGCGTTTTTTCTTCTTTCTTCACATGTCCTACCTCTGTAGGCATAGTTAGAAACTAGCATTTAAAAAAACCTTTGAAATTCACTTAAAAAATCATAGGTTTCAGGCACGTTATAGTTAGAAATTAGCATTTAAAAAACCTTTGAAATTCACTGAAAAAACCATAGGTTTCAGACACGTTATAGTTAGAAATTAGCATTTAAAAAACCTTTGAAATTCACTGAAAAAACCATAGGTTTTAGGGACAGTTATAGTTAGTTGGACATTTCACTCGTACAAAACCATAGAAATTCCCCCGTTATAGTTAGTTCAGCTAACTATAACTCGCGCCCGCAATGCACTGCTGATGACGTCACATATTACATCACTCATGACATGGTCAGTGACATCACTGATGACATCACTGATGACATCTCAAATGACATCACTGATGACATCATCCATGTGATAATTTCATGCATCTTCTCACACCCTAATATAACTTTTGATACACCCACTCTAAATTACAGACTTCCATTCTCAAAACCATAGACACTCCAACACCAAAAACTACATACCCACTCACTGATTCTTAGGTCTACACACACATCCACTCACTCACCCGTACAGTCACTCATACTTAGTCACTCAGTACAGGACTATCATATGCACTCATACACCTATATAAACACTCACACACCGCCACTCATCCATAGAGGTACTCACACACCTAGTCAGTCATGCAAAAAACTTAATCACACACCCATTTACTCACCTATACAGTTATACACACACCAGCTCACTTATACAAATACTAGCACATTCTTACGCTCTTATACAATCACTGATACAAGTACACACTCATCCATACAGCCACTCTCACAATCACACACTCTCACTTATAGCCATTTATATACTCCAACACACATATATACTGCCTTTCACATATGTAGTTACTCACACATGTACCACTGAGATATACATTCAATCACTAACACACCCATACACACACTCACCCACCCATACAGTCCATCACAGATGCACTCTTGAAACCATGCACCCAGTGAATCACCAACTCACACATCTATGCACAGAGTCACACACACCCCACCCACACAAACACTCAGGCACCCATACAGATACTCAGACAATCAATCAATAACCCATGTAGACACTCATGTAGCTATTCAGAAAGCCATGCAGCCGCTTACAAACCAACAGACAGACGGATACAGACATTCACACAGTTTAGTCACTAACCCATGCATTCAGTAAGATACATTTAATCACTCACTTGTAGAGTCAGTCACTCACGTACTAAATCATCCATTCAGACACTTATACACCCACTCATTCTTCAATACGCCTTTCCCTATATATATTAAACATATTTAAACTTTACAGAAACACACAGTCACTGGATGATGTCATCAGTGATGTCATCAGTGATGTCATTTGAGATGTCATCAGTGATGTCATCAGTGATGTCACTGACCATGTCATGAGTGATGTAATATGTGACGTCATCAGCAGTGCATTGCGGGGGCGCGAGTTATAGTTAGCTGAACTAACTATAACGGGGGAATTTCTATGGTTTTGTACGAGTGAAATGTCCAACTAACTATACCTGTCCCTAAAACCTATGGTTTTTTCAGTGAATATATATATATATTCACTGAAAAAAACGTATCTTCAATACACCTTGGTATATATATATATATATATATATATTATCTACTGGCGGTCGCCATTAGATAGTTATAGTTAGAACCTATTTTCCATAGGAAATCCGCAACATTCTATTTGAAAAAACTCTTGCGTCGGTTGACGAATCTTCGCGAAATTTTCAAACTTTATGGCCCGCTCCGATCCGCTCCTATCCTGAAAGTCTCGGGGTGATTCGTCAAGCGGGGGCCGAGAAAAAAGGGGGGTCCCAAAACGTGTTTTCCCCATTCATTTTCCCATAGGAAACTTTAGCCACGGCTACAGCCCGAACTGCTGAACGGATTTACACCAAATTTGGCAAAGAGGTAGTTCTTGGTTCAGAAAGAACCCTTTTTGTTAAATGGTGTAAATCCATTCAGTAGATGCTGAGAAAATCAAAAGTAAAATCACATATATATCTATGGCCGCGTAGGGTCCGCGCACCCTCCCGATCACGCGAGCTGTATGCTAATTGGCTGTCAACACTCCAAATCAGGAAGTGTTGGCAGCCATCTTGTTCCTCGAGGAACAAGAAAGCAGTAAAAAAAGTGCGCAAAATGCAAAAAGGGGGCAGGGTAGAAACACCCTGACCCCCTAGGCCTGCTCATATATATATATTTTTTTAAATCGGCAAAAAACGCGCTGGGTGCGCGGATCCTGCTTTGTTCTATATTGGCCCCCGGGTGGGCCAAGTCCCGGGGGCATGTGGGGGTTTATCATATTTATGATGGGGCGGCCTCTAAGGCCCCCCAAGCCCCAAGGACCGCCACCCCCCAGGGCTTTACAAAAAAAATGGTGAGCCCCGGGGACCGCCACCTCCCCGGGGCACTAAATATTTAAATATGGGGGTCCGTTACGGACCCCCAGAGCCCCGGGGACCACCACCTCCCCGAAGATGTGCACACGATGGGAGGGGGGCCGCGCGGCCCCCCTCCTGGAGCCCTTGATGGCCCTGGGGACCACCACCCCCCAGGGCCGGCTCCTGCAGTGTCCCGGGGTGCCCACCCCCGGGACACTGTAGTTTGCTATGACAGGACGGGAGCCTCGCGGCTCCCGTCCTGTCATAGCAAACTGCTTTGGTTTTTGGAAGAGAGAGCAGGGAAACCTGCTCTCTCTTCCAAAAACCAAAGACGATTGCTTTTCCACACGGGGAGCTGCATCTTAGCAGCTCCCCATGTGGAAAAGCAATGCCGGCTCCCGCAGGATGCGGGGAGGCGGCGGGACCGTGCGGGGATTGGGGACCCCCCCACGGTCCCCAACGGAGAGGGCCAGCCCCGGGGGATGGGGTCCCCGGGGCTACAAGTGGCCCAGGAGGGGGGCCACGCGGCCCCCCTCCCCAAAATGAAATAAAATTGTTTTTTTTAAAAAGGCCGGCCCCGGGGGATGGGGTCCCCGGGGCCATAAGTGGCCTGAGGAGGGGGGCGACGCAGCCCCCCTCCATAAGTATTTTTTGGGGAAAAAAAGGCCAAGCCCCGGGGGATGGGGTCCCCGGGGCCGATTAAGGCCTGGGGAGGAGGGCCACGCGGCCCCCTTCCAAATTTTTCGTTTTCAAAAAAAAATATTAGGGGGCAGGCCCTGGGGGATGGGGTCCCCAGGGCCAAAAAATTAGAAAAAGAAGGGGGGCCACACAGCCCCCCTTCTTAAAAAAAAAATTAAAAAAAATACCGGCATCGCGCTGGAGGCCACGCCCCCTCCTTGGAGCACTCTGCAAACGCGCCCCCTGGCGCGTTTGCAGAAGGGGAACGAATTCCCCTTGAATACTGGGGGTCCCTGGGGGCCAACTAGCCCACCAGGAACCTCCAGTATGCGCCAGGGGGCTGCATTGCAGAGAGGTGTTCTGAGGCCACGCCCCTTTTTACACCTCTCTGCAACGCAGCTCTGTGGCGCTTAATGGAGGTAGCTGGTGGGCTAGTTGCACCCCAGGGACCCTCAGGATTCAAGGGGAGTTAATCCCCTGACTTAAAACGTGCCACAGGGCGCGTTTGCACAGTGGTGAAGGGAGGGGGCGGGGCTTCAGGTGACATGTGTGCAAACAGGCCCCCTGGCGCGTTTTAAGATGGGGAATTAAATCCCCTTCAATCCTGAGGGTCCCTGGGGGCCAACTACCCCACCAGGTACGTCCAGAAAGCGCCACAGAGCTGCATTGCAGAGAGGTGCAAAAAGGGGCGTGGCCTCTGAACACCTCTCTGCAACGCAGCTCCCTGGCGTATATTGGAGGTTCCTGGTGGGCTAGTTGGGCCCCAGGGACCCTCGGGATTGAGGAGGAATTAATTCTCCAACTTAAAACGCGCCACAGGGCGTGTTTGCAGACATGTCACCTCAGGCCCCACCTCCTTCCTTCACCATTGTGCAAAAATTCCTCTAAAATCAGCCGAACTACGAATTCCGATTTACTCACCTGTTATCAGGAGAGACCTCAGTGCTGCATATTTGAGCCCAGTACTGATCCTGAAAAGTAATTTTAACCGTACTTACCAGTAACTTGAATTTCCTTCCGTAGGCTAACATTGACTGGTTTCACTTGGAAATTCTTCTAAGTGTGGAGTTTTGGAACTTTATAATATTCCTCTAAAATCAGCTGAACTACGAATTCCGATTTACTCACCTGTTATCAGGAGAGACTCAGTGCTGCATCTTTGAGCCCAGTACTCTTCCTGAAAAGTAATTTTAACCGTACTTACCAGTAACTTGAATTTCCTTCCATAGGATATCATTGCCTGCTTTTTGCTGAAAAAGTTTCCAAGTGTCGATTTTTAAAACATACAAATATTCCTCTAACATCAGCAGAACTACGAATTCCGATTTACTCACCTGTTATCAGGAGAGACCTCAGTGCTGCATCTTTGAGCCCAGTACTGATCCTGAAAAGTAATTTTAACCGTACTTACCAGTAACTTGAATTTCCTTCCATGGGCTAACATTGACTGGTTTCACTTGGAAATTCTTCTAAGTGTGGAGTTTTGGAACTTTATAATATTCCTCTAAAATCAGCCGAACTACGAATTCCAATTTACTCACCTGTTATCAGGATTGACCTCAGTGCTGCATCTTTCAGCCCAGTACAGATCCTGAAAAGTAATTCTAACCGTACTTACCAGTAACTTGAATTTCCTTCCATAGGAATCCATTGTCTGGTTTTCAGCAGAAAAGTTTCAAAGTGTCGATTTTCACAAACTACAAATATTCCTTAAAAATCGCCTGTATGACTTAAACGCATTCTTTCAACTGTTTACAGGAGATGCACCAGTGCTGGATCCAGGATCCACCACTGAGTAAGAAAAAGTAACGATAACACTACTTACCTGCTAAGTGAATTTCCTCCCATAGGATAACATTGGTGATTCTATGTGAAAAAGTTTCTAAGTGTCAACTTTTAAAATACAATAATATTCCTTAAAAATCACTACTGTAACCAAAACGCTTTTACTCAACTGTTTACAGGAGATGTCCCAGGACTGAATCTAGGATCCAGTCCTGTGGTTAGAAAAGTAATCCATAAAGTAACTAATTGCATTTAACTAGAAATTCACATTGAGCTCAATGTTGCATTGTGTTTGAAATTGTGTTGCCCATTGCAACAACTGTAACTACTGTACTTAAAAGTCTATTGCCTATTTGCAAAGTATTTAAACTAAAGTAATTCATTCTGAGAAAGTATATTTTGTAATGTAATGTATAATGTAATTATAATGTAATTTAAAAAATAAAATATCTAAAAATAAATAGTTTAAAAAAATGTAGTAAATCAGTATCAAAAAAATAAATATAACAATTAATACATTTAAAAATTGTCATTTACAAAACCTTTGAAATTCACTGGAAAAAACCATAGGTTTGAGGCACGTTACAGTTAGGAATTAGCATTTAAAAAACCTTTGAAATTCACTGAAAAACCATAGGTTTCAGGCACGTTATAGTTAGAAATTAGCATTTAAAAAACCTTAGAAATTCACTGAAAAAACCATAGGTTTTAGGGACAGTTATAGTTAGTTGGACATTGCACTCGTACAAAACCCGTGAAATTCCCCCGTTATAGTTAGTTCAGCTAACTATAACTTGCGCCCACTGCTGATGACGTCACATATTACATCACTCATGACATGGTCAGTGGCATCACTGATGACATCACTGATGACATCTCAAATGACATCACTGATGACATCACTGATGACATCATCCATGTGATAATTTCATGCATCTTCTCACACCCTAATATAACTTTTGATACACCCACTCTAAATTACAGACTGCCATTCTCAAAACCATAGACACTCCAACACCAATAGCTACATACCCACTCACTGATTCTTAGGTCTACACACATATCCACTCACTCACCTGTACAGTCACTCATACTTACGGTCACTCAGTACAAGACTATCATATGCACTCATACACCTACATAGACACTCACACACCGCCACTCATCCATAGAGGTACTCACACACCTAGTCAGTCATGCAAATAATTAATCACACTGCCATTTACTCACCTATACAGTTAAACACACACCAGCTCACTTACTCATACAAATACTAGCACATTCTTACGCTCTTATACAATCACTAATACAAGTACACACTCATCCATACAGCCACTCTCACAATCACACACTCTCACTTATACCCATTTATATACTCCAACACACATATATACTGCCTTTCACACATGTAGTTACTCACGCATGTACCACTGAGATATACATTCACTCACTAACACACCCATACACACACTCACCCACCCATACAGTCCATCACAGATGCACTCTTGAAACCATGCACCCAGTGAATCACCCACTGATACATCTATGTGCAGTCACACACACCCCACCCACACAAACACTCAGGCACCCATACAGATATTCAGACAACCAATCAATAACTCATATAGACACTCATGTAGCTATTTACAAACCCATGCAGCCACTTACACACCAACAGACAGACGGATAAAGACATTCACACAGTTTAGTTACTAACCCATGCATTTAGTAAGATACGTTTAATCACTCACTTATAGAGTCAGTCACGCACCTACTAAATCATCCATCCAGACAGACACTTATACACCCAATCATTATTCAATACACCTTGGCATATATATTAAACATATTTAAACTTTATAGAAACACACAGTCACTGCATGATGTCATCAGTGATGTCATTTGAGATGTGATCAGTGATGTCATCAGTGATGTCACTGACCATGTCATGAGTGATGTAATATGTGACGTCATCAGCAGTGCATTGCGGGGGCGCGAGTTATAGTTAGCTGAACTAACTATAACGGGGGAGTTTCACGGGTTTTGTACGAGTGCAATGCCCAACTAACTATAACTGTCCCTAAAACCTATGGTTTTTTCAGTGAATTTCTAAGGTTTTTTAAATGCAAATTTCTAACTATAACGTGCCTGAAACCTATGGTTTTTTCAGTGAATTTCAAAGGTTTTTTAAATGCTAATTTCTAACTATAACGTGCCTGAAACCTATGGTTTTTTCAGTGAATATATATATATATAAAACATATTTAAACTTTACAGAAACGCACAGTCACTGGATTATGTCATCAGTGATGTCATCAGTGATGTCATTTGAGATGTCATCAGTGATGTCATCAGTGATGTCACTGACCATGTCATGAATTATGTAATATGTGATGGCATCAGCAGAGCATTGCGGGGGCGTAAGTTATAGTTAGCTCAACTAACTATAACGGCCGAATTTCTCTGGTTTTGTACGAGTGAAATGTCCAACTAAGTATAACGTCCCTGAAACCTGTGGTTTTTTCAGTGAATTTATAAGGTTTTTTAAATGCTAATTTCTAACTATAACGTCCCTGAAACCTATGGTTTTTTCAGTGAATTTCAAAGGTTTTTTAAATGCTAACTTTTAACTATAACGTCCCTGAAACCTATGGTTTTTTCAGTGAATTTCAAAGGTTTTTTAAATGCTAATTTCTAACTATAACGTCCCTGAAATCTATGGTTTTTCAGTGAATTTCAAAGGTTTTTTAAATGCTAATTTCTAACTATGCCTACAGAGGTAGGACATGTGCAGAAAGAGGGGAAAAAGCACAGAAAGAAGCAAGAGAAATGCAGAAAGAGGCAACAGAAGTCCAGAAAGACGAAGAAAGGTGCAGAAAGAAGCAAGAGATATGCAGAAAGAACCAACAGAGGTGCAGAAAGAGGCCTTGTTGCAAAGTCATCCTGTGCCCCCAACTTTTTGCTGACTCATACTGGTGGTAACTGACTCTGACTAACCAGGCCCGGAGCCAGTGCTATGCTGAAAGACACTTAGAATACAGTGAAAACACCTACATACACTAGGGTACACTATGGGTTGGGGTACCACTGTGATTGGCATGACCTCCCCTGTAAGGCCCTAGTACATAATAGGGCAGGGGGATTAAAACTACCTCTAAGTCAGAGGTGCAGAAAGAAGCAAGAGAAGTGCAGAAAGAAGCAACAGAGGTGCCGAAAGAGGCAAGAGGGGTGCAGAAAGTAGCAAGTGAAGTGCAGAAAGAGGCAAGAGAATTGCTGAAAGAAGCAACAGAGGTGTAGAAAGAAGCAAGAGCAGTGCAGAAAGAACCAGCAGAGGTGCAAAAGGACACAAGAGCGGTGCAGAAAGAGGTAGGAGAGGTGCACAAAGAGGCAAGAGAGGTACAGAAAGAGGCAGGAGGGGTGCAGAAAGAAGGAAGAGAAGTACAGAAAGAGGTAAGAGAATTGCTAAAAGAAGCAACAGAGGTGTGGAAAGAAGCAAGAGAAGTGCAGAAAGAGGCAGGTGAGGTGCAGAAAGAAGCAAGAGCAGTGCAGAAAGAACCAACAGAGGTGCAAAAAGAGGCAAGAGGGGTGCAGAAAAAGGTAAGAGGGGTGCACAAAGAGGCAAGAGAGGTACAGAAAGAGGCAGAAAAGGTGCAGAAAGAGGGAACAGGGTTGCAGAAAGAGGCAAGACGGGTGCAGAAAGAGAAAAGTGGAGTGCAGAAAGAGGCAAGAGGGGTGCAGAAAGACGCAAGAGAGGTGTAGAAACAGGCAAAAGAAATGCACAAAGAGGCAAGAGAGGAGCAGAAAGAGGCAAGAGAGGTGCAGAAACAGGCAGAAAAGGTGCAGAAAGAGGGAACAGGGTTGCAGAAAGAGGCAAGACGGGTGCAGAAAGAGAAAAGTGGAGTGCAGAAAGAGGCAAGAGGGGTGCAGAAAGACGCAAGAGAGGTGTAGAAACAGGCAAGAGAAATGCACAAAGAGGCAAGAGAGGAGCAGAAAGAGGCAAGAGAGGTGTAGAAAGAAGCAAGAGAAGTGCAGAAAGAGGCAAGTGAGGTGCAGAAAGAGGCAGGAGAGGTGCAGAAAATGGCAAGAGAACTGCAGAAAGAGGCAAGAGGGATGCAGAAAGAGAAAAGAGGGTGCAGAAAGAGGCAAGAGGGGTGCAGAAAGACACAAGAGAGGTGCAGAAACAAGCAAGAGAAGTGCAGAAAGAGGCAAGAGAATTACTGAAAGAAGCAACAGAGGTGTAGAAAGAAGCAAGAGAGGTGCAGAAAGAAGCAAGAGAAGTGCCGAAAGAAGGAAGAGAGGTGCAGAAAGAGGGAAGACGAGTGCAGAAAGAGACAACAGAGGTGCAGAAAGAAGCAAGAGAGGTGCAGAAAGAGACAAAAGAAGTGCAGAAAGAAGCAACAGAAGTGCAGAAAGAAGCAACAGAGGTACAGGAAGAGGCAAGAGAGGTGCAGAAAGAGGGAGGAGGGGTGCAAAAAGAGGCAAGAGGGGTGCAGAAAGACGCAAGAGAGGTGCAGAAACAAGCAAGAGAAGTGCAGAAAGAGGCAAGAGAATTGCTGAAAGAAGCAACAGAGGTGTAGAAAGAAGCAAGAGAGGTGCAGAAAGAAGCAAGAGAAGTGCAGAAAGAAGCAAGAGAGGTGCAGAAAGAGGGAAGACAAGTGCAGAAAGAGACAACAAGGGTGCAGAAAGAAGGAAGAGCGGTGCAGAAAGAGGCAAAAGAAGTGCAGAAAGAAGCAACAGAAGTACAGAAAGAAGCAACAGAGGTATAGAAAGAGGCAAGAGAGGTGCCAAAAGAGGGAGGAGGGTGCAAAAAGAGGCAAGATGGGTGCATCAAGAAGCAAGAGAGGTACATAAAGAAGGAAGAGAAGAGAAGAAAGAAGCAACAGAGGTGCAGAAAGAGGCTAGAGGGCTGCAGAAAGAGGCAAGACAAGTACAGAAAGAAGCAATAGAGGTGCAGAAGGATGCAAAAGAACTGCAGAAAAAGGCAAGAGAGTTGCAGAAACAGGCAAAAGGGTGCAGAAAGAGGGAACAGCTGTGCAGACAGAGGCAAGACAGGTGCAGAAAGACGGAAGAGGGGTGCTGAAAGAGGCAAGAGGGATGCATAAATTTGCAACAGAGGTGCAGAAAGAAGCAAGAGCAGTGCAGAATGAACCAACAGAGGTGCAGAAAGAAGCAAGAGTGGTACTGAAAGAGGCAAAAGAAGTGCAGAAAGAAGCCAAAGAGGTGCAGAAAGAGGCAAGAGAACAGCAGTAAAGGTAAGAGAGGTACAGAAAGAGGAAGGAGAGGTGCACAAAGAGGCAAGGCAAGAGGGGTACAGAAAGAGGCAAGAGGGGTGCAGAAAGAAGCAAGAGAAGTGCAGAAAGAAGCAAGAGCAGTGCAGAATGAACCAACAGAGGTGCAGAAAGAGGCAAGAGTGGTACTGAAAGAGGCAAAAGAAGTGCAGAAAGAAGCCAAAGAGGTACAGAAAGAGGCAAGAGAACAGCAGAAAAAGGCGAGAGGTGCAGAAAGAGGAAGGAGAGGTGCACAAAGAGGCAAGAGGGGTACTGAAAGAGGTAAGAGAGATAGAGAAAGAAGCTCGAGAAGTGCAGAAAGATGCAAGAGAAGTGCAGAAAGAGGCAAGAGAGGTGCAGAATGAAGAGAGTGAGGTGCAGAAAGAGGCAAGTGACGTGCAGAAAGAGGCAAGAGAGGTACAGAAAGAGGCAAGGGAAGTGCAGGAACAGGCAAGAGAAATGCACAAAGAGGCAAGAGAGGAGCATAAAGAGGCAAGAGAGGTGTGGAAAGAAGCAAGACAAGTGCAGAAAGAGGCAAGCGAGGTACAGAAAGAGGCTAGAGAGGTGCAGAAAGAGCCAAGAGAGGTGTAGAAAGAGGAAAGAGATCTGCAGAAAGAAGCAAAAGAGGTGCAGAAAGAGGCAAGAGAACTGCAGGAAAAGGCAAGAGAGGTGCAGAAAGAGGAAGGAGAGGTGCACAAAGACGCAAGAGGGGTAAAGAAAGAGGCAAGAGGGGTGTAGAAAGAAGCAACAGAGGTGCTGAAAGAGACAAAAGGGGTACAGAAAGAGGCAAGAGAAGTGCAGAAAGAAGCAACAGAGGTGCAGAAAGAAGCAAAAGGGGTGCAGAAAGAGGCTAGAGGGGTGCAGAAAGAGACAAGACAAGTGCAGAAAGAAACAACAGAGGTGCAGAAGGAGGCACAAGAACTGCAGAAAGAGGCAAAAGAGTTGCAGAAACAGGCAAAAGGGGTGCAGAAAGAGGGAACAGGTGTGCAGACAGAGGCAAGAGAGGTGCAGAAAGACGGAAGAGGGTTGCTGAAAGAGGCAAGAGGGATGCATAAATTTGCAACAGAGGTGCAGAAAGAAGCAAGAGAAGGGCAGAATGAACCAACAGAGGTGCAGAAAGAGGCAAGAGTGGTGCAGAAAGACGCAAGAGAGGTGCAGAAACAAGCAAGAGAAGTGCAGAAAGAGGCAAGAGAATTGCTGAAAGAAGCAACAGAGGTGTAGAAAGAAGCAAGAGAGGTGCAGAAAGAAGCAAGAGAAGTGCAGAAAGAAGCAAGAGAGGTGCAGAAAGAGGGAAGACAAGTGCAGAAAGAGACAACAAGGGTGCAGAAAGAAGGAAGAGCGGTGCAGAAAGAGGCAAAAGAAGTGCAGAAAGAAGCAACAGAAGTACAGAAAGAAGCAACAGAGGTATAGAAAGAGGCAAGAGAGGTGCCAAAAGAGGGAGGAGGGGTGCAAAAAGAGGCAAGATGGGTGCATCAAGAAGCAAGAGAGGTACATAAAGAAGCAAGAGAAGAGAAGAAAGAAGCAACAGAGGTGCAGAAAGAGGCTAGAGGGCTGCAGAAAGAGGCAAGACAAGTACAGAAAGAAGCAATAGAGGTGCAGAAGGATGCAAAAGAACTGCAGAAAAAGGCAAGAGAGTTGCAGAAACAGGCAAAAGGGATGCAGAAAGAGGGAACAGGTGTGCAGACAGAGGCAAGACAGGTGCAGAAAGACGGAAGAGGGGTGCTGAAAGAGGCAAGAGGGATGCATAAATTTGCAACAGAGGTGCAGAAAGAAGCAAGAGCAGTGCAGAATGAACCAACAGAGGTGCAGAAAGAAGCAAGAGTGGTACTGAAAGAGGCAAACGAAGTGCAGAAAGAAGCCAAAGAGGTGCAGAAAGAGGCAAGAGAACAGCAGTAAAGGTAAGAGAGGTACAGAAAGAGGAAGGAGAGGTGCACAAAGAGGCAAGGCAAGAGGGGTACAGAAAGAGGCAAGAGGGGTGCAGAAAGAAGCAAGAGAAGTGCAGAAAGAAGCAAGAGCAGTGCAGAATGAACCAACAGAGGTACAGAAAGAGGCAAGAGTGGTACTGAAAGAGGCAAAAGAAGTGCAGAAAGAAGCCAAAGAGGTACAGAAAGAGGCAAGAGAACAGCAGAAAAAGGCGAGAGGTGCAGAAAGAGGAAGGAGAGGTGCACAAAGAGGCAAGAGGGGTACTGAAAGAGGTAAGAGAGGTAGAGAAAGAAGCTCGAGAAGTGCAGAAAGATGCAAGAGAAGTGCAGAAAGAGGCAAGAGAGGTGCAGAACGAAGAGAGTGAGGTGCAGAAAGAGGCAAGTGACGTGCAGAAAGAGGCAAGAGAGGTACAGAAAGAGGCAAGGGAAGTGCAGGAACAGGCAAGAGAAATGCACAAAGAGGCAAGAGAGGAGCATAAAGAGGCAAGAGAGGTGTGGAAAGAAGCAAGACAAGTGCAGAAAGAGGCAAGCGAGGTACAGAAAGAGGCTAGAGAGGTGCAGAAAGAGCCAAGAGAGGTGTAGAAAGAGGAAAGAGATCTGCAGAAAGAAGCAAAAGAGGTGCAGAAAGAGGCAAGATAACTGCAGAAAAAGGCAAGAGAGGTGCAGAAAGAGGAAGGAGAGGTGCACAAAGACGCAAGAGGGGTAAAGAAAGAGGCAAGAGGGGTGTAGAAAGAAGCAACAGAGGTGCTGAAAGAGACAAAAGGGGTGCAGAAAGAGGCAAGAGAAGTGCAGAAAGAAGCAACAGAGGTGCAGAAAGAAGCAAAAGGGGTGTAGAAAGAGGCTAGAGGGGTGCAGAAAGAGACAAGACAAGTGCAGAAAGAAACAACAGAGGTGCAGAAGGAGGCACAAGAACTGCAGAAAGAGGCAAAAGAGTTGCAGAAACAGGCAAAAGGGGTGCAGAAAGAGGGAACAGGTGTGCAGACAGAGGCAAGAGAGGTGCAGAAAGACGGAAGAGGGTTGCTGAAAGAGGCAAGAGGGATGCATAAATTTGCAACAGAGGTGCAGAAAGAAGCAAGAGCAGGGCAGAATGAACCAACAGAGGTGCAGAAAGAGGCAAGAGTGGTCCTGAAAGAGGCAAAAGAAGTGCAGAAAGAAGCCAAAGAGGTGCAGAAAGAGGCAGGAGAACAGCAGAAAAATGCCGGAGAGGTGCAGAAAGAGGAAGGAGAGGTGCACAAAGAGGCAAGAGGGGTACAGAAAGAGGCAAGAGGGGTGCAGAAAGAAGCAATAGAAGTGCAGAAAGAAGCAACAGAGGTGCTGAAAGAGGCAAGAGAGGTAGAGAACGAAGAGAGTGAGATGCAGAAAGAGGCAAGTGAGGTGCAGAAATAGTCAAGAGAGGTACAGAAAGAGGCGAAGGAAGTGCAGAAACAGGCAAGAGAAATGCACAAAGAGGCAAGAGAGGAGCAGAAAGAGGCATGAGAGGTATCGAAAGAAGCAAGAGAAGTGCAGAAAGAGGCAAGTGAGGTGCAGAAAGAGGCAGGAGAGGTGCAGAAAGAGGCAAGAGAGGTGCAGAAAGAGGCAAGAGATCTACAGAAAGAAGCAAAAGAGGTACAGAAAGAGGCAAGGGAACTGCAGAAAAAGGTGAGAGGTGCAGAAAGAGGAAGGAGAGGTGCACAAAGATGCAAGAGGGGTACAGAAAGAGGCAAGAGGGATGCAGAAAGAAGCAACAGAAGTACAGAAAGAAGCAGCAGAGGTGTTGAAAGAGGCAACAGGGGTGTAGAAAGAGGCAAGAGAAGTGCAGAAAGAAGCAACAGAGGTGCAGAAAGGCAAGAGAGGTGCAGAGACAGGCAGGAAAGGTACAGAAAGAGGGAACAGGGGTGCAGAAAGAGGCAAGAGGGATACAGAAATTTGCAAAAGAGGTGCAGAAAGAAGCAAGAGCAGTGCAGAAAGAACCAACAGAGGTGCAGAAAGAGGCTAGAGGGGTACAGAAAGAGGCAAGACAAGTGCAGAAAGAAGCAACAGAGGTGCAGAAGTAGGCAAAAGAACTGCAGAAAGAGGCAAGAGAGTTGCAGAAACAGGCAAAAGGGGTGCGGAAAGTGGGAACAGGTGTGCAGACAGAGGCAAGGGAGGTGCAGAAAGATGGAAGAGGGGTGCTGAAAGAGGCAAGAGGGATGCATAAATTTGCAACAGAGGTGCAGAAAGAAGCAAGAGCAGTGCGGAATGAACCAACAGAGGTGCAGAAAGAGGCAAGAGTGGTACTGAAAGAGGCAAGAGAAGGGCAGAAAGTGGCAAATGAGGTGCAGAAAGAGGCAAGAGAGATATAGAAAGAGGCAAGAGAAGTGTAGAAAGAGGCAAGAGAAGTACAGAAAGAGGCACTTGAGGTGCAGAGAGAGGCAAGCGAGGTACAGAAAGAGGCTTGAGATGTGCAGAAAGAGGCAAGAGAAGTGCAGAAAGAAGCAAGTGAGGTGCAGTACGAAGAGAGTGAAGTGCAGAAAGAGGCAAGTGAGGTGCAGAAAGAGGCAAGAGAGGTACAGAAAGAGGCAAAAGAGGTGCAGAAAGAGGCAAGAGATCTGCAGAAAAAAGCAAGAGAGGTGCAGAAAGAGGCAAGAGAGGTGCAGAAAGAGGCAAGAGATCTGCAGAAAAAAGCAACAGAGGTGCAGAAAGAAGCAAGTGAAGTGCAGAAAGAAGACAGCGAGGTGCAGAAAGAGGAAGAAAAGTGCAGAAAGAAGCAAGAGAAATGCAGAAAGAGGCAAGAGAGGCACAGAAAGAAGAGAGGTTTGTGCACCATTAGTACCAGTTTAACACCGACATTTTGTAATAAGTAACACATGACCATTCCAGCTTTTCAAAGGGCCTTCCACCACGCTGTAACACGTGACGCTGCATTTTTGGGAACATTTGAGCTGTTTGAGCTAGAAACAAGGCTTTTTTTTGTTCAAATCTGCAGATTAGGCAGCAGATGATGGAATATTTGGCAAATGCAGAAAATGTTTAATTATGTGAAAATTGGTGCAGCCGAACAGTCACATAATTCCAGTGGCCCTGCTCATACCTCTGACTAGGTCCAGAAGTGCTCCTCAGTGGTTCCTTCTGTTTTTTGTGTCTCATTGAGTTTATAGTTTAACTTCTATGGAAACGAGGAAGACTAAACCTGAGGTTACCACTCCACAACACAGACTACAATACCACATAATTACTTTCCAAAACACATAATCCCACTCCACATAATTCCTATACACTAAATACCACATACTTTCTATTCACATAATTTCACTGCACAACATACCACATAATTTCACTACACACAACGTACATCCATTCTACACCAAAAAACATTAGTAAAAATCTTTTACATTTTCAACGCCAATAGCTCTAACTCTCACAAATGCGAGACCTATTACATTAAAAATGCTTCTTTAACTGGTAGTCGCGTTTGCAGAGTGGTGCAGAAAGGGGGCTGGGCCTCCAACCAGTGCTCAGGAATTCCGCTGAGTAGCACTTACAAGAGGTACCAGGAGGGCTTCTTGGCCCCCAAAGTCCCTCAGGAGTAAAGTGGACTTCATCCCCCAACCAGTACTGTACCAAGAGGCGCGTTTGCAGAGTGGTGGAGAAAGGGGGGCGTGGCCTCCGAAGACCTCTTAGCAATCCTACTGTGTGGGACTTAGTGGAGGTAATAGGAGAGGTAGTTGGCCCCCAAGGATAACCTTGGGGGCCAACTACCCCTCCTATTACCTCCAGTAAGTCCCACACACAGCGGGATTGCTAAGTTCTCATAGCAGGCCACGCCCCCTTTCCCCATCACTCTGCAAACGCACTCCCTGGTGCGCTCTTGGATGGGGATTAAAGTCCCCTTCACTGCTGGGGGTCCTTAGGGGCCAACTAGCCTACCTGATACCTCCAGTATGCCCCAGATAGTGGGATTGCTGATAGGTGGGCACAGGCGACACCCCCTTTGTCCACCACTCTGCAAACGCGCCTCCTGGCATGCTCCTGGTTGGGGGATGAAGTACCCTTGCCTCCTTAGGGTCCCTGGGGGCCAACTAGCCCACCAGGTACCTCCAGTAAGCCCCACACAGCTGGATTGCTGAGAGTGGTCCGAGGCCGCGCCTCCTTTTTACACCACTCTGTAAACGCGCCTCCTGGCGCACTGCTGCTCGGAGGATGAAGTCCACTTGTGTCCTGAGTGTCCGAGAAAAAAAGGGGGGTCCCAAAGCGCGCTTTCCCCATGTTAATTTCCATAGGAATTTTGAAACAGGTTACATCCCGAACTGCTGAATGGAATTACACCAAATTAGGCAAAAAGGTAGGCTTGGTCTAGAAAGCGTGCTTTTTTTTTAAATGGTGTAAATCCGTTCAGTAGTTTCTAAGAAATTCATTAATAAAAAAATATCGATATCTGGGCGGAGCCTAACCACACATCTCATCGTGAGATCTGATTGGCTGTCAGCACTTCATCCTGGAATTGCTGGCAGCCATCTTGGGACCAATATACATGATAGCACCCCATTGAAATGCATTGTAGTGAATAGAAGGTTTTGAGGGTCACCAAAAGGAGAACTATAAAGGGTGATAACAGACTTTAGTTAAATTAGAATTCATTTGTTGATGGTACCATACTAATTTTAGGAATTGTGGTGTGTTCTAAGGTGATTTTACCCTGTGAAAAACCTTCTGCTGGGATATCAGGAATCATGTTTGAGAGAAAACTATTTACTCATGCTTGTCCCATAGAGGTTTGGAAGGTGCTCCAGAAGCTAAAATGAGAGTATATTTTCTGTAAATTCACATTATCTTTCTCAGTCATGTGAGAATGAAGTCTGACATTCTCAGTAAAACGTGAACATCCAACAAGTGCAGAGACTGTCAGTTGATTCTATGTCAGGACCGGAGGCTCCGATTATGAATATGACTCTTTACATCGTATAGCAATACCACGCATACCATTACAACGCGGGTATTACTACGCGATGTCAATTACAACGCAAAATTTTACCACGACTATGCCTTTACCACGCATGCCATTTCAACGCAAAGGCATGCGTGTTAAAGGCATAGTCGTGGTAAACGTTTGCAAGGTAAGTGACTCCTCCCTACCCTACCCTAAACCCTAATGTAGTACCACTGCACGACCCTCCCCCGACCCCCAGTCCTCTCCCTACAATAACACTACACTACCCTGCATGACCCCCCGACACTACCATAAACCCTAAAACACTACCCTACACTACACAAACACCACAACACTACCCTAAACCCTAAAACACTACCCCCAGCATGACCCTCCCCCTCCCCCTACCCCCAGTCCGGTCCCTACACTCCAACACTACCCTGCATGACCCCCAACACTACACTAAACCCTAAAACACTACCCTACACAAACACCACAACACTACCCTAAACCCTAAAACACTACCCCCGGCGTGACCCTCCCCCTACCCCCAGTCTGGTCCCTTCACTCCAACACTACCCTGCACGACCCCCCCGACACTACCCTAAACCCTAAAACACTACCCTACACTACACAAACACCACAACACTACCCTAAACCCTAAAACACTACCACCAGCACGACCCTCCCCCTACCCCCAGTCTGGTCCCTACACTCCAACACTACCCTGCACGACCCCCCGACACTACCCTAAACTCTAAAACACTACCCTGCACTACACAAACACCACAACACTACCCTAAACCCTAAAACACTACCCCCAGCACGACTCTCCCCTACCCCCAGTCTGGTCCCTACACTCCAACACTACCCTGCATGACCCCCCCGACACTACCCTAAACACAACCCTACACTACACAAACATTACAACACTACTTCGACACTACCCTAAACCCTAAAAAAGTAACCCCCACACCAAGCACAATCCCCCTTACCTCTCTCTCCTCGTGGTTCCTCTCTTCTGGTTCCAGCGTCGTCTCTGTTCCGGTGCACGTCGTTGTGAGGAAACGGAACAGCCTCAGTTTCCTCACAACGATGTGGATAGCCATTACATTGCATGCGTTGTAAAAGCGCATGCGATGTAATGGTATGCATAGTAATGGCTACGCGTTGTTACATCGCATGCGTTGTAACGCATGCGATGTAATGGTATTCGTAGTAACAGCCTCGTTGTAATGGCTGTTTATCTCCGATTATGCTTCTCATTTCTTTACTGCAAAATTTCAGCAGCCAATAAAACAACAAAATACTACAATACCCATGAACACTTGCATGTCACATGAACAACCATAGAGTTTTCCCCTATATAAGCTCAGTACAAGGAAACAGTGTCCTCTTTCTTTGCTGCTCCGCAGCCAGTTAAGTGCTCACTCAATTATTATATGCATTTTGTTGCCATTGTTATGCGATATTTCTTGATGTTAATGACAACTGTTATCGGGGGTAATTGCTTACTGTCAGGCTTGCTTTGCTACTCAATATTCCCCGCATTTGTTGCCCTTGGGCTGTGGTTGTATGCGGTCCTGTCCGTTTCTTCCCCCAAGCTCGGTTTCTCTGCATCGTCTCCTGTGCGCGTTAGGAGCGCTCGGCCTCCCTAACCGGGCGTTCCCGCCCGCGTTCAATCATCTGTGGAGCGGGAGGTTGAGGGAGCGAGGACGCGCATCTGCCTGACCCGGAGTCCTCTTTTACTGGCACTGTGTGGCTCGCATCGCGGCGGCCATTTTGGGGGCATTTTCACTTTCGCTACGGCGTTTTCTTACGAGCGAGAGCAGCGTTTAAGCTCGTAGCTCGATTTCTTCGGTGCCTGCTCCAGACGACGTCCCACATGGTCAGGAGTGTTGGGGCTGCATAATTGGCATAGGCTCTGCCTAGAGTGGATCGGCAAGCCCTCCCTCCACACTTTAACTGTTATTTCACTACACTGTCTGGCTTGCCTGGGGTTGCTCCACTCCCCCTGATTTTGGTCTTACCCAATAATTTAAGTCCCGGTTGTGGGATTTTGTCCCCCATTATTGAATATTCCACTCCTCGACTCGTACATACCCTGTCTTACAGGATGTCTGAATTCTACAATGAGGAGGAGTATGGTGATGAAGATCCTTCTGGTTCTATGGAGCAGGAACTTGTTGAGGCCCTTGACGCTGGAGTACAGCACTCCGTAAATAGAGCACTGGTCAGGGCTATTGAGCCACTGAAACACCATCTTTGTTCTTATGCTCAACAGCACGGCTGGCTTCCCACTCCAGGTTCCCGTCCAAAGGCCAGTGGGAAAAGGGTCACAAATCCTCACACAGCAGATTTTGCCAAACTAGCCGAGTCCATGGCTTCAGATCATGCCTATGGAAACCCCAAGGGTGAGGCAACCATCATGGGGATTCCCCAGGAGGACTCCTCCGGTGCATCCTCGGACCAGTCTTCAGATCAGGAGGAGGCTCCTCACCCCTCTAAGAAAGCTAGGAAGGAGCGTCATGTGCAGACGCCCTCCCGGCCCAAACTCCTGACTTTGACCCTACAGAGATGTGCATCCTAACTCCACGGCATGGCTCCCACCGCAATAACTGGCAGACTATGTCCAGTCTCACCTTCGTCAAGCGTTTGACAAAGACGTGAGAGCACGTCTCCACTCAGAATGCCCTAGACCTGACCTGGCAGGCAAAATAGCAGAGACGCCGGAGGTAGACCCCTCAATGCTGACCTATCTGAAAAATTATTCTAAGGACCCAAAAAAGGGTATTGATAAGGCATGGGGAACCTACCAGGATAAGTTATTGGACATGGCAGGTCCCCTTACAAAGATTCTGGAGCCTGGTTTCTGCGCCAAGGAATCAGCAATGGACATAGACCCCGAGGAAATGATCAGCTGGGCTCAGTGCGCGATCTGTTAATTGGGCAATGCCAACTGTGCTATGTCTAGTGAGCGTGGATGCGCTATACTATTAAAACTGGACCCTAAGTTGGCCGAACTCGCCTCCTCTGAATCGGGCCCGTTAGCCCAGGGCCTACTCTTTGGACAACCATTCCAGAAGGAGCTCACCAAGTTCGTTGCCACTTTTAGTGGCTTGGAAAAAGCCCAAGGCTCGCTCAAATGAGCATTCCGACCGGTTTCTGGCAGGGCCGGACGCTTCCGAGGGTGATCATTCGGCCGGGGATATAATCAAGCAGCCCCCAGGGGACAGTACCAGCAGAGAGGTGGTTATCAGGACCCCAACTATAACAACCCCTCCTTCTACCCAACTCGCCGTGCCAGGAACAGGTTGCGAAAAATCAGGTTCGGAGGTAACCAAGGTGGACAACAGGAGTCCTGAAATGCAGGTGAGAATTATCCCTTATTCGGAGGTAACTCTGGGGGGCAGAATTCAATGTTTTCTGCATATGTGGCGGACTATTTCACAAGATGCATGGGTGCTGGAGACCGTGCAGGGCTTCAAGATCGATTTTTACAATCCCCCGAGTCAGATTTCCGCCCGTCATCACATGTATTTTTCCCGACAAGATCAGGTCTTTATTTCAGAAGAAATAGACTCACTTCTTCGCAAGGGGGTGATTGTGGCTACGGACCCTCGTCCTCACGGCTTCCTCAGCAGCATCTTTCTGGTGGAAAAGAAAGGGGGTGGGTCCAGACTAGTGTTAAATCTCAAGGGTTTCAATGGTTGGGTGGTGTACCGCCACTTCAAGATGGAGGGCATCCATCTCTTGCGCTATCTTCTTCAAGAGGGCGATTGGCTAGTTCATCTAGACCTGAAGGACGCATATCTTTCGGTTCCAATCTTTGCTCCCCATCGTCGATTCTTGCAGTTTCTCTGGCAGGGGATTTGCTACGAGTACCATGTTCTCCCCTTCGGCCTTTCGTCAGCACCTTGGTGCTTCACGAAACTCCTGCGACCGGTAGTAGAATCTCTAAGAGCAAAAGGTGTACGTCTGATTATTTAGACGACATCTTCATTATGGCTCGGTGCCCTCGCCTGGTAGTAACTCACCTGGAATGGACGATCGATCTTCTTCAGAGTCTGGGATTCTTGGTGAATCCGCAGAAGTCAATTTTAATACCAACCCAATCCATAGAGTTCTTGGGGTTCCAGATTGACTCCCTGTCTTGTCAACTCCTCCTTCCCTCTCAGAAAGTCTGCACAGTCAAGAGAGAGTTGAGGTCGATTTTGAACAAGCAGATTGTGTCCTTGAGATCTGTAGCCCGGATTGTAGGACTCCTCTCTTCATCAATCCAAGCGATCTTTCTGGGCCCCCTCCACTACCGTGCGCTGCAACGACTAAAGATTCAGCATCTCCGGAAAGGCTGCGGGTATGCAGATCAGATTCCCCTCTCGGAGGAGGCGAAGTTGGAGATGCAATGGTGGTTAGACCACATGGAGGCTTGAAACGGTCGAGCCCTCTTCGGATCCAGCCTGAAGTGGTGATAGAATCCGATGCCAGCAGGTGGGGTTGGGGAGCCCGCTGCGGCCAGTTGTCAACTGGAGGCAGGTGGTCACAGGAGGAACTTTCGCTGCATATAAATTGTCTGGAGCTTCTCACAGGCTCTTTTGCGATTCGTTGTCATTCCCCCCAAAAGACAGATTGTTGCATCTTTCTCCACATGGACAACATATCTGCCGTGCGATACGTGAACAAACTGGGGGGGACCAAGTCCCGGATTTTGGCAGAGATAGCCAAGGATTTTTGGCACTTTTGCCTGCAACACAGGATTTTAGTGATAGCAGAATATCTTCCTGGTCACAACAACGAGGTGGCCGACTGGCACTCTTGACATCTTCAGGACTTCAGCGACTGGAGACTCCATCCCAGAGTCTTCCAGTCGTTGGTTCATCTCTGGGGTCCGTGCTAGATAGACCTATTTGCCTCTCGCCTCAGCAGACAGGTGCCGTCTTTTTTCAGTTGGCGTTTGGATCCGGAGGCATTAGCCACGGATGCCTTTCTTCAAACGTGGCCAGTGACCCTCTGTTACGCTTTTCCTCCGTTCATGATGATCCCCAGGGTTCTGGCTCAGATCCGACGCCATCACTCGGAATTAATTCTGATCACCCCCTTTGGAGGGCTCAGCCCTGGTACCCTATGATTCTCGAGTTGTTGTGTGCAACCCCAATCCTCCTGCCGCAGCTCTGGAACCTATTGCTGGACCCTCAAAAGTCCCTCATCCTCTGATAGGGTCGGGGCATCTTCATCTAGTAGCCTGGCGGGTTTCAGGGATAGATGGAAGATCCCGGGCCTTTCAAGAGACGCTGACAGATTCATTAATGAGGCCTGGTCAGCTAAAACGCATAAGAGATATTCCTCTGCATGGAAACGTTGGTGTAGCTGGTGCTCTCAACGGGAAGTGGATCCCGTTAAAGCACAAGTCTCCTTGATGGTAAATTTTTTGGCTTCCCTAGCTGACTCGGGTTTGGCTTATAGGACTATCAACAATTTTCGGTCCGCCATCTCAGCGGGTCACCTAACGGTTGACGGTAAACCAGTGGGTGAACATCCCTTAGTATGTAAACTGCTCAGAGGCATACGTATGGTCAAACCTCCTTGTCCGAAGTATTCTGAATTGTGGGATGTTTCATCTGTGCTGAGATTTCTCGAATCCTGGCCTTCTAACAAATATTTGTCTAGAAAACAATTATCAGCCAAATTGACTATGTTACTTTGTTTAGTATCGTGCAAGAGGGTTTCAGACGTTAGGGCTTTGGATCTGGCTGGGAGAAGATTCTCCCCGGAGGGTGTGACCTTTTCTATTACTAAGCGGACTAAATGTAATACCCCTTCGGTCTCTTATCTGGCTTTTCCTGCTAATCCTAAGCTATGTGTGGTTCAATGTTTGAAGGATTACGAGGTAAGTACAGCAGAGTTTCGTTCTGACATGAATGGTCAATTATTGATTGCATTACAAAAACCATTTCATCCTGTGACTCCAGCTACCTTGGCTAGATGGGTACGCTGGTTAATGGCGGAAGCTGGCATTGATGTGTCAAAATTTGGAGCTCATTCAGCTCGTGGAGCGATGGCTTCTAAGTCTTTTTCTTTGGGTGTCAGCTTGACTGATATTATGAATGCAGCTGACTGGTCGTCAGAATCTACTTTTAAATCCTTTTATTACAAACCTATTGTAGACGTAGCATCTGTGGTGGTGGCTAAGCTTTGAACAAGCATAATCGGAGCCTCCGGTCCTGACATAGAATTAAAAATTTCCGAACATACGTGACAAGAATTTTCAATTCTATTAAGGACACGGAGGCGAGGATTATCCCACCCAATCGTCAATGTATTGATATATGTATAATGTTTTATACTGCATATGTTTCCTTGTTTTCCCTGCCCTTTGATTGTTGAAGAAATATGGTGAACTATGTTACGGCGTATTCCTTGTATTTCAGGTGCCGATAACAAATGAGGTTTGATGATTCCAATTGGAAGTTTCCCCTTCCAAGGAGTTTTGCGAATCCCGCTGGATCAGGATCCAGGTTCGGAGGTTGAGCCCCGTTGGGCTACTGGTTATTTCTCGAGAAGTTTTTTCCCGTTCTATAAAGATGCTTTCAAGAGCGGAGATCATATCACGGACTTAACTGTTGGATGTCGTGCAAAGAAAGAGGACACTGTTTCCTTGTACTGAGCTAATATAGGGGAAGACTCTATGGTTGTTCATGTGACATGCAAGTGTTCATGGGTATTGTAGTATTTTGTTTTCTGTTGTTTTATTGGCTGCTGAAATTTTGCAGTAAAGAAATGAGAAGCATAATCCTTGCCTCCGTGTCCTTAATAGAATTGAAAATTCTTGTCACGTATGTTCGCAAATTTTTAATTCCTTTGTGTTCTACTGCAGCTTCCCAGAGTGTTCTAAAGAACAACTAGAGAGCTAACAGTCTTACTTAGGACAAAAGTATGGCACACCTGAAGCCATCTTGATTGGAATAAACTGATAACACTTAAAATATTTAATTTAAAAAGGAACAAAATGAGGGGGTTCATTTTGCCATAGAAATTATGGTTAGTGCTGTAGAAAGAAAAATTAGGACATGTTTTAAGTGAGATCTCAAATATCTTCCTGCTATACTTCAACAGGAGCAGCCTGTCAGTTGATTCCTTTGTGTTCTACTGCAGCTTCCCAGAGTGTTCTAAAGAACAACTAGAGTGCTAACAGTCTTACTTATGAAAAAGTATGGCACACCTGAAGCCATCTTGATTGGACTAAACTGGTAAAACTTAAAACATTTAATTTAAAAAGGAACAAAATGAGGGGGTTCATTTTGCCATAGAAATTATGGTTAGTGCTGCAGAAAGAAAAATTAGGGCACATTTTGAGTGACTTCTCAAATCCTCTTCTATTTCATTAAAAAATTCTGACATGCAGACTGAAACATGCACTTTCAATACCAGCAGCAGACCTTCAGTTAACTCCCTGGTGAACAGTAACTTTACTACAGAGATCTAATGAGCAACTAGAACATTTTGAATTTATGGCAAATGTGTGACACATCTGAATGTCTTCTTGATGGATTCAAAGTAAAAAACTGAAAGCATTTCCTACTGACGAGACTGTAGTAAATGAGGAAATTAGGATCTTCATAACAAATAAGTCTCCCAAGATGGCCACCGGAGAAAAAAGAGCCCAAATGTAGCACAAATATCACCCAGATGTAGCTCACATATAGCCCAATGACTGTAGTGTGCAAACACTTTTTATTTTTGTTTTTTTGCAGTTTTATATAGTGCAGACTGGTCAGGTATTGGAGCGTTGCATCTTCAGGATCTTAGTGAGGGTTTCTGATATGTCCAGTAACTTGTCCTGGCATCTCCTCCATGCCCTATCCAACCCTTTCTTGGGATCCTTCGCGAACGTCTTAAGGAAGGTCGCCATAAACTGATAACACTTAAAATATTTAATTTAAAAAGGAACAAAATGAGGGGGTTCATTTTGCCATAGAAATTATGGTTAGTGCTGTAGAAAGAAAAATTAGGACATGTTTTAAGTGAGATCTCAAATATCTTCCTGCTATACTTCAACAGGAGCAGCCTGTCAGTTGATTCCTTTGTGTTCTACTGCAGCTTCCCAGAGTGTTCTAAAGAACAACTAGAGTGCTAACAGTCTTACTTATGAAAAAAGTATGGCACACCTGAAGCCATCTTGATTGGACTAAACTGGTAAAACTTAAAACATTTAATTTAAAAAGGAACAAAATGAGGGGTTCATTTTGCCATAGAAATTATGGTTAGTGCTGCAGAAAGAAAAATTAGGGCACATTTTGAGTGACTTCTCAAATCCTCTTCTATTTCATTAAAAAATTCTGACATGCAGACTGAAACATGCACTTTCAATACCAGCAGCAGACCTTCAGTTAACTCCCTGGTGAACAGTAACTTTACTACAGAGATCTAATGAGCAACTAGAACATTTTGAATTTATGGCAAATGTGTGACACATCTGAATGTCTTCTTGATGGATTCAAAGTAAAAACTGAAAGCATTTCCTACTGACGAGACTGTAGTAAATGAGGAAATTAGGATCTTCATAACAAATAAGTCTCCCAAGATGGCCACCGGAGAAAAAAGAGCCCAAATGTAGCACAAATATCACCCAGATGTAGCTCACATATAGCCCAATGACTGTAGTGTGCAAACACTTTTTATTTTTTGTTTTTTGCAGTTTTATATAGTGCAGACTGGTCAGGTATTGGAGCGTTGCATCTTCAGGATCTTAGTGAGGGTTTCTGATATGTCCAGTAACTTGTCCTGGCATCTCCTCCATGCCCTATCCAACCCTTTCTTGGGATCCTTCGCGAACGTCTTAAGGAAGGTCGCCATTTTGGGGTCTAACTCTGGGGTGTCTTTCACCTTACCTAACAAGGAGGGTCTAGGACACTCTGATTTCAAAGTAGTACGCACTTCGCGTTCAAACCCTTGTCTGATGTTATCTTGGACATAATGCACTACCTCAACGCAAGGCACCCATTCTATAGATCTCGGGTGGATAATATTTTTTTAATCGAACAAGAGGTTTTTATTTGGGGCCTCTGTACTCACATAATAAGTTTTACGCTTACGTTTTACTTCTTTGCGCGATATCTCAGTGTCCCGGTCTGACGTATCCTCCGCCTCTCCTGGATTAGAAAGGGAAGAATAGCCTGATGGGCCAGAAGGGAAGGGACTGCCATATCCATGGTCCTTAAGGACCGACGATGCCACCTGGGACAATACCTCTGCTGAGGAGTTAAATGAACGTCTCTCTGAGGCAAAGCTCTGTTCACTCGCACTCCCAGACCTAGTTGAGGGTTCGCCCAACGAGGCACTCAATACTCTTCTCCCATAATTTTTTAAGGGTTTAGTGTAGGGGTGTAATGCCATAATCAAAGCCCTGTTGACCGAACTCTGAACATGGCAGTCCAAGGCCTCTACTAGCTGCTCCTCCATGTGGTGCTTATAAGGCACCTCCTCAAATTCAGCCTAATCATTATAATCTGTGTATTGATCAACCTCCTCGGCGAAGTACCCCATCTTTACTAAAGGAGGTGTGGAGGAGGTTCAGGGGAGAGCAACCCAGGGGTGAAATAACTAATAGTTCTTATTTCAGACTATCACCGGCCTAGAGCATCCAGTCCTCAGGCTTAAACAAATAAAGAGGTTCTTTTAGAGTTAGCCTGATTTAAATTTTGCAATTGTTTTACCAGTGGAGGGAGCCACCCCTTTACACTCTCCTAGGGCAAAGCCCTACAACGTTTTTGCGCCCTGTCGGGCGTTCCAGAGACCGAGGAAGAGGGGAAACCACCAGCACTGACACAATGAGCCGATCGGAAAGCAATTAACTCTGATCGGCTGCTCGCACATGCGTGGGGTTACTGGCAGTGAAACAGGACTGCCTCCTCATGCGCTCGAGACGCGCGTCTGTCCCGCTCCCACTCCACAGTTTCTGAATTAATGCCTAATGCAGTCACCAAACAAAGCGTTTAAATTGCCGCTATGCTATCGCTGTGCTGCGCGAATACCGTCAGATTTCACCATCAAAGCATTACTCATACCTTTACATGTACACGAAATGAAGGATAAAATGTACTTAGCTCGCTGCAGCAGCAGCAGGGAAGGAGGACGGACTTTGGTGCTCTGGTGTTGTATGCCCTGTGGGGGGCGGTCTGATTGGTGGAGTGATGTCATACTAAGCATCATGGGTTGTGTGGTTTGGAGTTTGTTGGCTGCTGTTTTGGCTTCGGTGGAGAAAGAGAAGCATAATCAGAAGCCTCAGTTTCCTGGCATAGAATTGGCCACATTATGAAAAGCATTAGGGCATTTCCAAATATGATTCCTATGTACTACTCGACTTTCACCTGTGCACATTGCAGCAAGGTGTACACTTGCTGCATTTTTTTTTTTTATTATGGCATTTAGCAATTTCCCAGTCCAATTCAACAGAGATGGAGGAAGATCAAATGAAAGTAAGACCTATTCTATTTTAGTCTCTTTACTTAGCAGTGCCACTGCTAGCCCCCGGACGTTTGCTGAGGAATCTCTGAGGCTTTCCATTCTTGTGTTTATAAACTATGCCTCCTCAAATTGTGAAAATGGTTCCTGCTTTTTGTGTTAAAGCCTTTCTCTTTGCAGCTAATGATGCTAGGAGAATAGATTGAAAGTAATTTGTGTGTGACATGATCTTAGTTATGGTTGTTAGTGCACAGTGGCATGATACCTGGAGCCACATCTTAAAAACTACTGTTTCAGTTTCCCTTGAGAGTGACTCTACAAAGAGGGTCACCCTCACAGGTTATCTTAGTAGCACTGTTGCTATTGTTTCGTTGTCAGATTTCCCTTGCTGTTTAGAGTTTAGTAGTGTTCCTCCTTGGTTCAAAGACTTCTATATTTGTGAACGCATCTTCAGCCTTAGTTGAGGTCGATGGTCATCCTTGTGCTTGCAAGAGTAAATGGATAGCTCCAGAGCTGCATGTTTCTTAACTTTGCCAAGACCTCACCAAGTGTATGTGAATGGCAGTAGGTGTACTTCTATATTGTTGCATACTTTTATGCTATGCAATACAAGCATGGGGATCATTTGGTATACTCTATTATCTTAGCAACTGTGAACGCCTCCAGGGATTCTGCTGCATAAGTATTTGTGAAAGACATTAAGCGCGATCAAACTAATTTTCTTTCAGATTAACCAACACGATCCATTACAAAACCAGACACTTTACAAGTCTCCACTGATCATGCAACCATACAAAACCGATGGATGCACATGCCAGAACCATAATGTAAGCTGTTTAAACTGTGTTTAATAGGGACTGTGCACTTCGTTTTTTGGCCAGGAGAGGGAGTAAAGTTTTATACAAATAGTGTTGTTAGAGGACAAGTTTGTTGGGGCCTTACCAAAGTGTGGATTGAGCCTGTCAGTCTCCTAGGAGATCTGTGAATAGAGCAGCTCCCCAGTCCCAGTCCCCACCCCCAGGCCAGCAGACCTAGGACTGGGGATTGGCTATTCAGCTCCCAGGCAACTCTGAGCCCTCCCCTCACACCTGCCCAGTCCCCTTAAGGCTTTGCTGGGTGCACCCCAAATCATTCTCCTCCATCTTGTGAGTTGCAGCCTACCTGTGCCCCAGATTGCAGTGAGCAGAGTCCCGGAAGTGGTAAGGAGGCAGACTAGTGCTGTCTCTTTCCTAAAAAGTTTAAAAACGATTTTCCCTACTTGTGATTGCATCATCTTATTTTTTCTTTTTACATTTCTTTAACTGTCTTTGCCTGTGGTTGTTACAGTTTAAAACTGTAGTTTTAACCTGCCAGTGATTGCATAATTTATCCCATGTTTTTGTGTTTAAACTTGTGTTTTTTCCTGCCTGTGACTGCTTCCATTTAACCTGTTGAATTGTGGGATTTGCAGTCCAAACTCTGTAGTTTTCCCTCTCATTCCCTGTGACTATCAGCTTTTTCCCTCCAAATGTCTCCTTTGCTCTGTGCTAAGATCTGTATGTTAAGCAGTGCACCCCCAGCGACCATCTTGTGTTAACAAGTCAGTGAAACCAGCCCCCCCTTCCCTCCTGAGACAGCAGTAATGTGCAAACCTTTTTTCCTTTTTTACCCCTCCCTAACCCTTTTCAATCCAAATAACTGACTAACCTATCCACCACTCAAATTACTTCATATTTCACAATACTAATTTTCAACACTAATCCTTTATGGGTTCCGGAGTAGCCTGCTACTCGCCAGAAAAGCGCTTCAACACCCCATCAGGGGTAACAGGCGCTATATGAATGCAAACCTTTCTTTCCCTTCTATCCCTCCGCTATCCTTCTCACTCCAAATAACTGACTAATATCCACCACTCAAATTACTTTCATATTTCACCATACTAATTCACCACTAATCCTTTATGGGTTTCCGGAGTAGCGTGCTACTCGCCAAAAAAAAGCGATTCAACACCCCATCAGGGGTTAGAAGCGCTATATAAATACAAACCTTCTTTCCTCTTCTATCCTTCTGCTATCCTTCCGAATCCAAATATCTGACTAACATATCCACCACTTAAAATTTACTTGCATGTTTCACTATACTAATTCAACACTAATCCTCTATGGGTCCCGGAGTAGCGTGCTACTCGCCGAAAAAGCGCTTTGACGCCTCATCAGGGGTAGTAAGCGCTATACAAATGCAATTACAATTACAATACAATACAATTACTTGGACCCCGTATTGCGTATTTTGCGCAAAGTACTTGAGATTGATCTTGCGAAACATTGAACTTTACTATTCTGTTACCTGAAGTTGCTCTGAGCTGGGCTTTGTAACACCCGTTTTTACATACTGGTTTTAATTAATTCTCATTGTATTGTATTAAGAAAGAGGATTTACTGTTTTTATGTATACTTTTATGATCTATGTTTCTAAATCAGATCGAAAAATGTTTATTGAATTGAATTGAAGTCTCCCAAGATGGCCACCAGTGAAAAAGGAGCCCAAATGTAGCACAAATATCACCCAGATGTAGCCCACGTATAGCCCAATGACAGAAGTGTGGAAAATTCCAGAACCAGTTTGAGCACTTTTAGAAGTCAGTTGGTAAGGGTTAATATATCTAACCAATAGAAATGAGTTTTATAATTTGAAATAATGTAGGAAGGAATGTGATTTGTTACTTACATGTATTTGTGTGGAGAAAGAGAGGGAAACTTTGCCATTAATGGTTTTGCCTTGCTGAGAGCAGTGCATTACATTTATTGTGTGCATAAGAAAATCTTTTCTGAGTTTCTGATATTTTATATTATACAAATCAATTTGGAAGGTGAGTTATAAATTTGTGAGGTGTTTTATGTGTAAGCTTTATTATTCAAGTTAAATAATTAATCAAGAACTTTGATGTTTGAAATATATTATTAAATGTAGAGATGTTGATTGTAGTTTATTTTATTGTAGTTAAATGTTGTTTGAAATAGATTCTGTATAGTATTATGTGTATATTGGAATATAGATTAGTGATTATGGTATCATTCAATCATCCAGGCACTACCCTTGCACTCATGCAATCATCCAGGCATTACCCATAAACTCATGCAATCACCCAGGCACTACCCATGCACGCCTCCTATCACCCAGCCAGTACCCATGCACTTATCCAATCATTCCGCCAATACCCAAGCACTTATAAAATCACCATGCACTACACTTGCACTCTTACAATCACCCAGGCACTACCCATATCCTCATGCAATCATCCAGGTATTACCCATAAACTCATGCAATCAGTCAGGCATTACCAATGCACTCTTCCAATCACCCATACATTACCTCTGCACTCATGCAATCACCCAGGCATTAACCAAGAACTCACAAAATCACCTAGGCACTACCCATGCATTGCTTCAATCACCCAGGCACTACTCATCCACTCATGCAATAACCCAGGCACTACCCATGCACTGCTCCAAACACTTATGTACTACCCATGCACTCCTCTAATTACCCAGACACTACTTATTCACTCCTTCGATTACCCAGCCAGTAGCCCTGCACTCCTCCAATCACCCAGTCACTACCCATGCACTTATAAAATCACCATGCACTATCCTTGCACTCCTCCAATCACGCAGTCAGTACCCATGCACTCATACAATCCTCCAGGCACTACCCTTGCACTCATACAATCATCTTCAGGATCCTCGAACGTATATGGACCTGTAGGAGTGTATCTCTCCACTTATATCCTTTGAACCCAGACTGGACCTGAACCTTCTATGTCTGGCTGCAATGGCTATGCCTGAAATCTGATGATCCCGTTTTGTTTATAACTACAGGACTCAGAACCTTGAAATTTATCGGAATTCATCGCTAAATCCATCCGTGTTCCGGCTCCTTTGTTTGGAGTTTTTAATATATTGGTATATCCCAAAGTCCCACATATCCAATCACCCAGGCACTACTCATCCACTCATGCAATAACCCAGGCACTACCCATGCACTCCTCCTATCACCCAGCCAGTACCTATGCACTTATCCAATCACTCTGCCAATACACAAGCACTTATAAAATCACCATGCACTACCCTTGCACTCTTACAATCACCCAGGCACTACCCATACACTCATGCAATCATCCAGGTATTACCCATAAACTCATGCAATCAGACAGGCATTACCCATGCACTCTTCCAGTCACCCATACATTACCTCTGCACTCATGCAATCACCCAGGCATTAACCAATAACTTACAAAATCACCTAGGCACTACCCATGCACTCCTCCAATCACCCAGGCACTACTCATCCACTCATGCAATAACCCAGGCACTACCCATGCACTGCTCCAATCACCTATGCACTACCCATGCACTCGTCTAATCACCCAGGCACTACTTATTCACTCCTTCGATTACCCAGCCAGTAGCCATGCACTCCTCTAATCACCCAGTCACTACCCATGCACTTATAAAATCACCATGCACTATCCTTGCACTCCTCCAATCACCCAGCCAGTACCCATGCACTTATCCAATCATTCCGCCAATACCCAAGCACTTATAAAATCACCATGCACTACACTTGCACTCTTACAATCACCCAGGCACTACCCATATCCTCATGCAATCATCCAGGTATTACCCATAAACTCATGCAATCAGTCAGGCATTACCAATGCACTCTTCCAATCACCCATACATTACCTCTGCACTCATGCAATCACCCAGGCATTAACCAAGAACTCACAAAATCACCTAGGCACTACCCATGCATTGCTTCAATCACCCAGGCACTACTCATCCACTCATGCAATAACCCAGGCACTACCCATGCACTGCTCCAAACACTTATGTACTACCCATGCACTCCTCTAATTACCCAGACACTACTTATTCACTCCTTCGATTACCCAGCCAGTAGCCATGCACTCCTCCAATCACCCAGTCACTACCCATGCACTTATAAAATCACCATGCACTATCCTTGCACTCCTCCAATCACGCAGTCAGTACCCATGCACTCATACAATCCTCCAGGCACTACCCTTGCACTCATACAATCATCTTCAGGATCCTCGAACGTATATGGACCTGTAGGAGTGTATCTCTCCACTTATATCCTTTGAACCCAGACTGGACCTGAACCTTCTATGTCTGGCTGCAATGGCTATCCCTGAAATCTGATGATCCCGTTTTGTTTATAACTACAGGACTCAGAACCTTGAAATTTATCGGAATTCATCGCTAAATCCATCCGTGTTCCGGCTCCTTTGTTTGGAGTTTTTAATATATTGGTATATCCCAAAGTCCCACGTATCCAATCACCCAGGCACTACTCATCCACTCATGCAATAACCCAGGCACTACCCATGCACTCCTCCTATCACCCAGCCAGTACCTATGCACTTATCCAATCACTCTGCCAATACACAAGCACTTATAAAATCACCATGCACTACCCTTGCACTCTTACAATCACCCAGGCACTACCCATACACTCATGCAATCATCCAGGTATTACCCATAAACTCATGCAATCAGACAGGCATTACCCATGCACTCTTCCAGTCACCCATACATTACCTCTGCACTCATGCAATCACCCAGGCATTAACCAATAACTTACAAAATCACCTAGGCACTACCCATGCACTCCTCCAATCACCCAGGCACTACTCATCCACTCATGCAATAACCCAGGCACTACCCATGCACTGCTCCAATCACCTATGCACTACCCATGCACTCTTCTAATCACCCAGGCACTACTTATTCACTCCTTCGATTACCCAGCCAGTAGCCATGCACTCCTCTAATCACCCAGTCACTTATAAAATCACCATGCACTATCCTTGCACTCCTCCAATCACGCAGGCAGTACCCATGCACTCATGCAATCATCGAGGCACTACCCTTGCACTCATGCAATCATCCAGGCATTACCCATAAACTCATGCAATCACTCAGGCAAAACCTAGGCACTTACAAAATCATCAAAACAATACCTATCCACTTACAAAATCACCCAGGCACTACCGATGCACTCCTGCAATCACCCAGGCACTATTCATCCACTCATGCAATAACCCAGGCACTAGTCATGCACTGTTCCAATCACTCGTGCATTACCCATGCACTCCTCCAATCACCCAGCCAGTACCTATGCACTTATCCAATCACTCCACCAATACCCAAGCACTTATAAAATTACCATGCACTATCCTTGCACTCTTACAATCACCCAGGTACTACCGATGCACTCATGCAATCATCCAGGCATTACCCATAAACTAATGTAATCAGTCAAGCATTACCCATGCACTCTTCAATCACCCATACATTACCTGTGCACTCATGCAATCACCCAGGCAGTAACCAAGCACTTACAAAATCAGCCAGGCACTACCCATGCACTCCTCCAATCACCCAGACACTACCATTGCAGTTATACAATCACTCAGCCATTATGCATGCACTCCTTCAATTAGTCACGCACCATAGGTTTCAGGGACGTTATACTTAGAAATTAGCATTTAAAAAACCTTAGAAATTCACTGAAAAAACCATGGGTTTCAGGGACGTTATAGTTAGAAATTAGCATTTAAAAAACCTTAGAAATTCACTGAAAAAACCACAGGTTTCAGGGACGTTATAGTTAGAAATTAGCATTTAAAAAACCTTAGAAATTCACTGAAAAAACCACAGGTTTCAGGAACGTTATAGTTAGAAATTAGCATTTAAAAAACCTTAGAAATTCACTGAAAAAACCACAGGTTTCAGGGACGTTATAGTTAGTTGGACATTTTACTCATACAAAACCAGAGAAATTCGGCCGTTATTGTTAGTTGAGCTAACTATAACTCGCGCCCCGCAATGCACTGCTGATGACGTCACATATTACATCATTCATGACATGGTCAGTGACATCACTGATGACATCTCAAATGATATCACTGATGACATCACTGATGACATCATCCACGTGATAATCTGATGCACCTCATCACACCCTAATTTAACCTAAGATACACCCACTCTAAAATACAGACTACCATTTTCAAAACCATAAACACACCAGTACCAGTTACTACATACCCACTCACTGATTCCTAGGTCTACACACACATCCACTCATTCACCCATACAGTCACTCATACATGCAGTCACTCATCAATACAGCACTATCATATGCACTCATACACCTATACAGACACTTACACACCACAACTCACCCATAGAGTTAGTCACACAGGTAGTCAGTCATGCAAAGAATCAATCACACTCCCATTTACTCACCTATACAGTTATACACACACCACCTCACTTATTCATACAGATACTAACATATACTTACTCTCTTGTACAATCACTGATACAAGCACACACTCATCCATACAGCTACTCTCACAATCACTCACTCTCACATATAGTCATTTATATACTCCAATACTCATATATACTGCCTTTCACATATGTAGTTATTCACACATGTACCACAGAGACATCCATTCGCTCACCAACACACCCATACACACACTCACCCACCCATACAGCCATTCACAGATGCACTCTTGAACCCACACACCCAGTGAATCACCCACTCACACATCTATGCACAGAGTCACACACCCCCCACTCACCCACACAGATACTCAGGCACCCATAGAGATGCTCAAACAACCAATCAATAACCCATATAGACACTCATGTAGCTACTCACCAACCCATGCAACTGCTTACACACCAACTGACAGACGGATAGAGACATTCACACAGTTTAGTCACTAACCAATGCATTCAAGAAGACATGTTTAATCACTCACTTATACAGTCAGTCACGCACCTACTAAATCCTCCATTCAAACACTTATACACCCACTCATTCTTCAATACACATTGGCATATATATATAAAACATATTTAAACTTTACAGAAACACATAGTCACTGGATGATGTCATCAGTGATGTTATCAGTGATGTCATTTGAGATGCCATCAGTGATGTCATCAGCAGTGCATTGCGGGGGCGCGAGTTATAGTTAGCTCAACTAACTATAACAGCCGAATTTCTCTGGTTTTGTATGAGTAAAATGTCCAACTAACTATAACGTCCCTGAAACCTGTGGTTGTTTCAGTGAATATATATATATATATAAAGACTGCAAAACAATCCATCCATCTTTAGTTGTTCCCATGTAGTGCTCGGGGGCTCCCCAGTGCATACAACTACATTCTGGGTTTTGAGGAATTACTGGAGAGCAGCTAAATCGCTGGTGGTGCAGGATAGAGGCGACACCACAAAACGCCTCTTTCAATACAAAGAATCCAGTGGCGGCTCGCCGAGGGAGTGCTGCGGGGCGGTGGGCGGGGCGGGGAGGGGCAGGGTAGATGGGTAGTGGACTCGGACAAACGACGGACAGAACTCAGAGTAAGGCTTACTCTGAGTTCTGTCCGTCGTATGTCCGAGTCTGCAAGACCCCCACCCTGCCCCTCCCCCGCCCCGCCCCATCACCCCGCAGCACTCTCTCGGCGAACCCCCACTGAAAGACTGCCATCTCTCCTTCAAGAAAAGGCCTGCACTCGAATCTCTGGAGTAATCCCTTTTATTTCAAAGGCAGCACTTGTGAAGACTTGGAACGCGTTTCGTCTGTTAACACAGCCTTTGTCAACGATAAAGTGCATCAAGTGTTAGTTTCAATTAAATCCTCTCCACAGGTGTTGATAATTACATAAACATGAAAGAGTGACTGCACTATCTTTCGTGTTTAAAAAAATCTATCAATAATGTCATTTGGCAATCACCTGTAGAATTATATACTTCAAACCTATTCCCTTCGGTTCCCGCAGAATAAAAAAACATTTGCTTGAATTTCATGTGCTCGCTGCATAATCTTCATGGAATCTTTGAAAACATCATTGTTCTTGATTAACATGTCCATTTCGAAAGTGCTGGCAGCCTTTCATAAATTAATTTTTCAGCGTGCCAGTAAGTATTTAAATAGAGTTCATACTTAATGTTCTGCCACTCACATATGAAATTACGAAGTAAACAATTTTTTTTAGTTCCTTAGTCCACGAAGTTATACAACAGTGCTCACCTTTTATTCACGGTTTTGGCTGCTGGAACTTGTATTTCTAATACATGCGCTGTCAGATAATAAAGAGGTCCCAGAGATTCACTGCTAGGCATGTGCCTGTAGCTGTGCCAGGCTCCGGACATTGCCATAAATCAAATGAAGAGGGCTTTCCGTAAAGCTCGAGTCCCCGCCAAGGGTAGCCCTTAGACTCCCAGCGCCGAACACGCGCTGTTACAAACAATCCATCCATCCTTAGTTGTTCCCATGTAGTGCTTGGGGGCTCCCCAGTGCATACAACTGCATTCAGGGTTTTGTGGAATTACTGGGTTGCAGCTAAATCGCCGGTGGTGCAAGATAGAGGCGACACCCTAAAACGCCTCTTTCAATACAAAGACTGCCATTTCTCCTTCGAGAAAAGGCCTGCACTCGAATCTCTAGAGTAATCCCTTTTATTTCAAAGGCAGCACTTGTAAAAACTTGGAACGCGTTTAATTACATGAACATAAAAGAGTTAATCAGTAACTCTTTTATGTTTATGTAATTATAAACACCTGTGGAGAGGATTTAAATTAAACCAACACTCGATGCACTTTATGGTTGACAAAGGCTGTGTTAACCGCCGAAGCGCTCTTCAAGTTTTTACAAGTGCTGCCTTTGACAGTTCAGATATAAATTCAGCAGATGAGGATTCAAACATTTCCAATCTGGATTTTCTGGGGAGATGTGAATAGTTCCAAGAGGAAGAGGGACTATTCCGGAGAGAGGATAAGGCAAGTCAAAAGTGGAAGTTGTAGAAGAAGAAGGAAAAATCAAACAAGGAAGAGGAAGGAAAAAGCAAAACTGAAAAAGAAATTAGCAACAGAAAATTTAGTCATTAACTTGTCATCTAAAACTCTTGGTCTAGATCAAATAAAGTTGCTGAATAAAGGGCTATCCTTCTGTCCGGATACAGACATCAATCTACCAAATCTATGTATTGACTTGTACAAATTTTGTAGCAAATTAAAACTAAGAAATCACTTTGAAAATCCAGGATAATTCTATCCGCAGCTTTGGATATATATTTCCATCTCAGGAATGTGAAATTCATTACAAGGGGTTTGACATTTTTATCTTATCTTTTTTGGTCCCTCATAGTTTTTTTCTTTTTTGATTTTTAGACATATTTGAAGAAGAAATTACAACTATCTGTTTACACCAACAAATTGGTAATCCTTTCTGGAAAATTATCGAGGACTACTTTACTAAGGAAGGACTGGTAGAAAATAACTAAGAATAAAATTAATTTACTGTGTATGCTTATTAGATACGTAAAAAAAACTTAAATATGAAGGAAAATAATGAGAAAAACTGTGAGTAAAGAAAGAGAATAAAATATCTAACCACAGATATGCTGCACACAATCAGCCCAATTAACAAAATGTTGTTTATATATATACATTTTAATGAAAAGATTAACATCTCTATTATATAAAATAGGAAATATCCCTGACTTTGTTTGCACTTTTTAGTAAGCACTCGCACTTTATAGATCAATTGATATTTTATCTCATTTGTAGATAGATATAATGATACAATATGTGTAAGTATAGTTTCTTAAATCATAGCTCTTGATTAATTGTTAAACATGTTGTCAGAACGAAAACTTGCTTATTCATGATGTATTGTACTTTACAAGATTGGAAAATGGCAAGTAGAAATTGCCTTTAAGCAAAATTAAGATTTGCAGTCAAGTTGTTTTTGTAAAATGAACATCAACAAGGGGTTACAGGACGAGAGCACTGTAAACGACGATCTAGACAATGGGACTCTATGGTCCAGTAGAAGACTGGGTGCCAAAACGCATAGACCATCCATCTGTTTTTTGCACTGATGGTAGTTTGAAAGAATAATAAAATTAATAAAAAAGAATTGGAATTGCACCTGAGTCCGCAGTGCCGAGATGGAGTGGACCATATATATATATATATATATATCTATATCTATATATATATTATCTATCTTTATCATATATATATATATATATATATATATATATATATATATATATATATATATATATATATATATATATATATATATATATATATCACTGAAAAAACCATAAGGTTTTAGGGACATTTATAGTTAGTTGGACATTGCACTCGTACAAAACCCGTGAAATTCCCCTGTTATAGTTAGTTCAGGTAACTATAACTCGCGCCCCCGCAATGCACTGCTGATGACGTCACATATTACATCACTCATGACATGGTCAGTGACATCACTGATGACATCACTGATGTCATCTCAAATGACATCACTGATGACATCACTGATGACATCATCCAGTGACTGCGTGTTTGTGTAAAGTTTAAATATGTTTAATATATATAGGGAAAGGCGTATTGAAGAATGAGTGGGTGTATAAGTGTCTGAATGGATGATTTAGTAGGTGCGTGACTGAGTCTATAAGTGAGTGATTAAACGTATCTTACTGGATGCATGGGTGAGTGACTAAACTGTGTGAATGTCTGTATCCGTCTGTCTGTTGTTGTGTAAGCAGCTGCATGGGTTTCTGACTAGCTAAATGAGTGTCTATATGGGTTATGGATTGGTTCTCTGAGTATCTGTATGGGTGCCTCAGTGTTTGTGTGGGTGGGGTGAGTGTGACTCTGTGCATAGATGTGTGAGTGGGTGATTCACTGGGTGCATGGTTTCAAGAGTGCGTCTGTGATGGACTGTATGGGTGGGTGAGTGTGTGTATGGGTGTGTTAGTGATTGAATGTATATCTCAGTGGTACATGTGTGAGTAACTACATATGTGAAAGGCAGTATATATGTGTGTTGGAGTATATAAATGGCTATAAGTGAGAGTGTGTGATTGTGAGAGTGGCTATATGGATGAGTGTGTGCTTGCATCAGTGATTGCATAGGAGCGTAAGAATGTGCTAGTATTTTTATGAGTAAGTGAGCTGGTGTGTATAACTGTATAGGTGAGTAAATTGGAGTGTGATTAATTATTTGCATGACTGACTAGGTGTGTGAGTACCTCTATGGATGAGTTGCGTTGTGTGAGTGTTTATATAGGTGTATGAGTGCATATGATAGTCCTGTACTGAGTGACTGTAAGTATGAGTGACTGTACGGGTGAGTGAGTAGATGTGTGTGTGTAGACCTAAGAATCAGTGAGTGGGTATGTACTTATTGGTATTGGAGTGTGTATGGTTTTGAGAATGGAAGTCTGTAATTTAGAGTGGGTGTTTCAAAACTTATATTAGGGTGTGAGAAGATGCATTAAATTCTCACATGGATGATGTCATCAGTGATGTCATCAGTGATGTCATTTGAGATGTCATCAGTGATGTCATCAGTGATGTCACTGACCATGTCATGAGTGATGTAATATGTGACGTCATCAGCAGTGCATTGCGGGGCGCGAGTTATAGTTACCTGAACTAACTATAACGGGGGAATTTCACGGGTTTTGTACTGAGTGCAATGTCCAACTAACTATAACTGTCCCTAAAACCTTATGGTTTTTTCAGTGAATTTCTAAGGTTTTTTAAATGCAAATTTCTAACTATAACGTGCCTGAAACCTATGGTTTTTTCAGTGAATTTCAAAGGTTTTTAAATGCTAATTTCTAACTATAACGTGTCTGAAACCTATGGTTTTTTCAGTGAATTTCAAAGGTTTTTTAAATGCTAATTCCTAACTATAACATGTCTGAAACCTACGGTTTTTTCAGTGAATTTCAAAGGTTTTGTAAATGACAATTTTTAAATGTATTAATTGTTATATTTATTTTTTTCATACTGATTTACTACATTTTTAGAAACAATTTTTTTTTACATATTTTATTTTTAAATTACATTGTAATTACATTATACATTACAAAAAATACTTTCTCAGAATGAATTACTTTAGTTTAAATACTTTGCACATAGGCAATAGACTTTTAAGTACAGTAGTTACAGTTGTTGCAATGGGCAACACATTTTCAAACACAATGCAACATTCAGCTCAATGTGAATTTCTAGTTAAATGCAATCAGTTACTTTATGGATTACTTTTCTAACCACAGGACTGGATCCTAGATTCAGTCCTGGGACATCTCCTGTAAACAGTTGAGTAAAAGCGTTTTGGTTACAGTAGTGATTTTTAAGGAATATTATTGTATTTTAAAAGTTGACACTTTGAAACTTTTTCTCATAGAATCACCAATGTTATCCTATGGAAGGAAATTCACTTAGCAGGTAAAAACTGTTATCGTTACTTTTTCTTACTCAGTGTTGGATCCTGGATCCAGCACTGGTGCATCTCCTGTAAACAGTTGAAAGAATGCGTTTAAGTCATACAGGCGATTTTTAAGGAATATTTGTAGTTTGTGAAAATCGACACTTTGAAACTTTTCTGCTGAAAACCAGACAATGGATTCCTATGGAAGAAAATGTAAGTTACTGGTATGTACGGTTAAAATTACTTTTCAGGGTCAGTGCTGGGCTAAAAGATGCAGCACTGAGGTCTCTCCTGATAACAGGTGAGTAAATCGGAATTCGTATTTCGGCTGATTTTAGAGGAATATTTTAAAGTTCCAAAACTCCACACTTAGAAGAATTTCCAAGTGAAACCAGTCAATGTTAGCCTATGGAAGGAAATTCAAGTTACTGGTAAGTACGGTTAAAATTACTTTTCAGGACCAGTACTGGGCTGAAAGATACAGCACTGAGGTCTCTCCTGATAACAGGTGAGTAAATCGGAATTCGTATTTCGGCTGATTTTAGAGGAATATTTGTATGTTTCAAAAATCAACACTTAGAAACTTTTTCAGCAAAAAGCAGGCAATGATATCCTATGGAAGGAAATTCAAGTTACTGGTAAGTACGGTTAAAATTACTTTTGAGGATCAGTACTGGGCTGAAAGATGCAGCACTGAGATCTCTCCTGATAACAGGTGAGTAAATCGGAATTCGTATTTCGGCTGATTTTAGAGGAATATTTTAAAGTTCCAAAACTCCACACTTAGAAGAATTTCCAAGTGAAACCAGTCAATGTTAGCCTATGGAAGGAAATTCAAGTTACTGGTAAGTACGGTTAAAATTACTTTTCAGGACCAGTACTGGGCTGAAAGATACAGCACTGAGGTCTCTCCTGATAACAGGTGAGTAAATCGGAATTACGTATTTCGGCTGATTTTAGAGGAATATTTGTATGTTTCAAAAATCAACACTTAGAAACTTTTTCAGCAAAAAGCAGGCAATGATATCCTATGGAAGGAAATTCAAGTTACTGGTAAGTACGGTTAAAATTACTTTTCAGGATTAGTACTGGGCTGAAAGATGCAGCACTGAGGTCTCTCCTGATAACAGGTGAGCAAATCAGAATTCGTAGTTCGGCAGATTTTAGAGGAATATTTGCACAATGGTGAAGGGAGGGGGCGGGGCCTGAGGTGACATCTGTGCAAACGCGCCCCGTGGCGCGTTTTAAGTTGGGGGATTAAGTCCCCTTGAATCATGAGGGTCCCTAGGGGCCAACTAGCCCACCAGGAACCTCCAGTATGCGCCAGGGGGCTGCGTTGCAGATGCGTGTAGAGAGGCCACACCCCTTTTTACACCTCTCTGCAACGCAGCTCTGTGGCACTTTCTGGATGTACCTGTTGGGCTAGTTGGCCCCAGGGACCCTCAGGGTTGAAGGGATTTAATTCCCCATCTTAAAACGCGCCACGGGGCCTGTTTGCACACATGTCACCTCAGGCCCCGCCCTCCTTCCCCACTGTGGAAACGCGCCCCGTGGCGCGTTTTAAGTCGGGGGATTAACTCCCTTGAATCCTGAGGGTCCCTGGGGTGCAACTAGCCCACCAGCTACCTCCATTAAGCGCCACAGAGCTGCGTTGCAGAGAGGTGTAAAAAGGGCGTGGCCTCTGTACACCTCTCTGCAAGGCAGCCCCTGGCGCATACTGGAGGTTCCTGGTGGGCTAGTTGGCCCCCAGGGACCCCCAATATTCAAGGGGAATTACTTCCCTTCTTAAAACGCGCCAGGGGGCGCGTTTACAGAGTACTGCAGGGAGGGGGGCGGGGCCTCCGGCACGATGCCGTTTTTTTTTTTTTAATGGGAGGGGGCTGCGTGGCCCCCTTCCCTCGGCCACTTTTGGCCCCGGGGACCCCATCCCCGGGGCCTGAGCATTTTTTTTTTGTTTTATTTAAAAAAAAAAAAAACGGGAAGAGGGCCGCGTGGCCCCCCTTCCCTGGGCCCCTATTGGCCCCGGGGACCCCATCCCCGGGGCATGCCCTCTTTTAAATAAAAAATAAGGAGGGGCTGCGTGGCCCCCTCCTCCAGGCCATTTAAGGCCCCGGGGACCCCATCCCTCGGGGCCGGCCTTGCCCTTATTTTTTTTATTTTATTTTATTTGGGGAGGGGGCTGCGTGGCCCCCTCCCGGGCCACTTATGGCCCCGGGAGCCCATCCCCCGGGGCCTGGCCTCTGGTTGGGGACTGTGGGGGGTCCCCAAACCCCCACAGTCCCGCCGGCTCCCCGTGTCCTATGGGAGCCGGCATTGCTTTTCCACATGGGGAGCAGCTAAGATGCTGCTCCCATGTGGAAAAGCAATTGATTTGCATTTTGAAAGAGAGAGCAGGTTTCCTGCTCTCTCTTTCAAAATGCAAACCAAGTTTGCTATGACAGGACGGGAGCCGTGAGGCTCCCGTCCTGTCATAGCAAACAGCAGTGTCCCGGGGGTAGGCACCCCGGGACACTGCAGGAGCCGGCCCTGGGGGGTGGTGGTCCCTAGGGCCATCACTGGCTCCAGGAGGGGGCCGCGCGGCCCCCTCCCTACATTTTGAAAGCCCCGGGGAGGTGGTGGTCCCCGGGGCTTGGGGGTCCAAAACGGACCCCCATTTTCAATTTTCTTAGTGCCCCGGGGAGGTGGTGGTCCCGGGCGTGTGGGGGGCTGGAGCCCCCCACACAGGTTTAAAAAAGAAAAGAAAAAAAAGCCCCGGGAGGTGGCGGTCCCGGGGGCTGCGGGAGGGCTCAGAGCCCTCCCGCACCATTTATGATAAAGCCCCGGGGGGTGGTGGTCCCCGGGGCTTGGGGGGCCCTTAGAGGCCCCCCATACATAAAATAAACCCCCCCCCAGCATGCCCCCGGGACTTGGCCCACCCGGGGGCAAATTAACATTTTTTTTTTTATCGGCAGGATCCGCGCTCCCTGAGCGCATCCTGCCGATTTAAAAAAAAAAAAATGCTTTTTTTTGCCCAGGGGGTCCTTGTGGGACCCCTGAGCAGACCTAGGGGTCAGGGTGTTTCTACCCTGCCCCCTTTGTGCATTTTGCGCACTTTTTTACTGCTTTCTTGTTCCTCGGTTCTACCGAGGAACAAGATGGCTGCCAACACTTCCTGGTTTGGAGTGTTGACAGCCAATTAGCAGACAGCTCGTGATCGGGAGGGTGCGCGGATCCTACGTGCCCATAGATATATATGTACTTTTACTTTTGAGTTTCTCAGCAACTACTGAACGGATTTACACCATTTAACAAAAGGGTTCTTTCTGAACCAAGAACTACCTCTTTGCCAAATTTGGTGTAATTCCGTTCAGCAGTTCGAGCTGTAGCCGTGTCTAAAGTTTCCTATGGGAAATTGATTTTTTGACTCTTATTTTTTTAATTTCTCCGCAACTACTGAACGGATTTACACCATTTAACAAAAGGGTTCTTTCTGAACCAAGAACTACCTCTTTGCCAAATTTGGTGTAATTCCGTTCAGCAGTTCGGGCTGTAGCCGTGTCTAAAGTTTCCTATGGGAAAATGAATGGGGAAAACACGTTTTGGGACCCCTTTTTCTCGGCCCCCGCTTGACGAATCACCCTGAGACTTTCAGGGTAGGAGCGGACCGGAGCGGGCCATAAAGTTTGAAAATTTCGCGAAGATTCGTCAACCGACGCAAGAGTTATTTCAAATAGAATGTCGCGGATTTCCTATGGAAAATAGGTCCTAACTATAACTATCTACTGGCGACCGCCAGTAGATAATATATATATATATATATATATATATATATATATATATATCAAGACCAAAGGTTGCCCCATTGGAAGGCCTCACTCGAGGGGGTTTGCACACTCGTTTGCCGCGGTAGTGGCACCGCAGTTCGCCATGCTTTACTCCATCTCGTGCCAAACGCGTTTCGGGCGTATCTCCCGCCCTTGATCACTGGCTGAAACAACAGGAGACATAGGCTGATTACTTGCACATGATTTATTTAGAAAATTAAGTCCCGCCCATCTAGGCGTCATCAGGGAGCATTATGGTATTTGCAGTTCCTTGTTGGACAAAGTGCAAAATCCCCAGTGGTTGCCAGTATTCCCCGTTGTTGAAAATGTCAAGCCCCAGTGGGCAGAGTACAACCTGGTAAGAGCCGCAATGACACCAATATTTACCCGCGGCTCAGGCCCCCCTCGTTCAGTTCACTGCTCAAAGTCCCGGGCAATGTAGATCCGCTATTATCAAAGCGGCGGGGCCTTCCGCGACCGGACCAGCCGCATAACATCAAGACCAAAGGTTGCCCCATTGGAAGGCCTCACTCGAGGGGGTTTGCACACTCGTTTGCCGCCGGTAGTGGCACCGCAGTTCGCCATGCTTTACTCCATCTCGTGCCAAACGCGTTTCGGGCGTATCTCCCGCCCTTGATCACTGGCTGAAACAACAGGAGACATAGGCTGATTACTTGCACATGATTTATTTAGAAAATTAAGTCCCGCCCATCTAGGCGTCATCAGGGAGCATTATGGTATTTGCAGTTCCTTGTTGGACAAAGTGCAAAATCCCCAGTGGTTGCCAGTATTCCCCGTTGTTGAAAATGTCAAGCCCCAGTGGGCAGAGTACAACGTGGTAAGAGCCGCAATGACACCAATATTTACCCGCGGCTCAGACCCCCTCGTTCAGTTCACTGCTCAAAGTCCCGGGCAATGTAGATCCGCTATTATCAAAGTGGCGGGGCCTTCCGCGACCGGACCAGCCGCATAACATCAAGACCAAAGGTTGCCCCATTGGAAGGCCTCACTCGAGGGGGTTTGCACACTCGTTTGCCGCCGGTAGTGGCACCGCAGTTCGCCATGCTTTACTCCATCTCGTGCCAAACGCGTTTCGGGCGTATCTCCCGCCCTTGATCACTGGCTGAAACAACAGGAGACATAGGCTGATTACTTGCACATGATTTATTTAGAAAATTAAGTCCCGCCCATCTAGGCGTCATCAGGGAGCATTAAGGTATTTGCAGTTCCTTGTTGGACAAAGTGCAAAATCCCCAGTGGTTGCCAGTATTCCCCGTTGTTGAAAATGTCAAGCCCCAGTGGGCAGAGTACAACGTGGTAAGAGCCGCAATGACACCAATATTTGCCCGCGGCTCAGGCCCCCCTCGTTCAGTTCACTGATCAAGAGCATTGCATGCTCGAAACGCGTTTGGCAGTCACGTTATGAGGAATTGAGGGCTGGCTACAAGTTTCTGCTGCTGGTGGCTGTGTGCGAGACCCCTTCACGTGTGATATCCTCATTTGGGGCAACCTGTGTTTTTTCTTGTTTAGCGGCTAGCCTAGCCGCGAGGAGGTCCCGCCGCTGTTTTGCGGGTCCATGGCGTTCGGATTTGCCGAGCGCTGACAGGAGTGAAGGGGGCCTAGCCGCCGGAATTACATTGGTAGCAATGGAAGCGGTTCTTGTATTCTTCATGCCCACTGGGGTAAGACATTTGTGAACTTTCGAACTGGGAAAGCGATACCCAACCGGGTTTAGATGGAACTGTGTCTAAGCTGCAATGGGCTCTACTACAAAGACCATGATGCCTTGTTCTGCTAACGCCCAGGTGGGCGGGACTATTCACTTCAATAAAGGCTGTTTTCCGCTTTCATTCGCTTTCCCTCATTTGTTTGAAAGAGCCAGTGATCAAGAGCATTACTTGCTCGAAACGCGTTTGGCAGTCACGTTATGAGGAATTGAGGGCTGGCTACAAGTTTCTGCTGCTGGTGGCTGTGTGCGAGACCCCTTCACGTGTGACATCCTCATTTGGGGCAACCTGTGTTTTTTTCTTGTTTAGCGGCTAGCCTAGCCGCGAGGAGGTCCCGCCGCTGTTTTGCGGGTCCATGGCGTTCGGATTTGCTGAGCGCTGACAGGAGTGAAGGGGGCCTAGCCGCCGGAATTACATTGGTAGGAATGGAAGCGGCTCTTGTATTCTTCATGCCCACTGGGGTAAGACATTTGTGAACTTTCGAACTGGGAAAGCGATACCCAACCGGGTTTAGATGGAACTGTGTCTAAGCTGCAATGGGCTCTACTACAAAGACCATGATGCCTTGTTCTGCTAACGCCCAGGTGGGCGGGACTATTCACTTCAATAAAGGCTGTTTTCCGCTTTCATTCGCTTTCCCTCATTTGTTTGAAAGAGCCAGTGATCAAGAGCATTACTTGCTCGAAACGCGTTTGGCAGTCACGTTATGAGGAATTGAGGGCTGGCTACAAGTTTCTGCTGCTGGTGGCTGTGTGCGAGACCCCTTCACGTGTGACATCCTCATTTGGGGCAACCTGTGTTTTTTCTTGTTTAGCGGCTAGCCTAGCCGCGAGGAGGTCCCGCCGCTGTTTTGCGGGTCCATGGCGTTCGGATTTGCCGAGCGCTGACAGGAGTGAAGGGGGCCTAGCCGCCGGAATTACATTGGTAGGAATGGAAGCGGCTCTTGTATTCTTCATGCCCACTGGGGTAAGACATTTGTGAACTTTCGAACTGGGAAAGCGATACCCAACCGGGTTTAGATGGAACTGTGTCTAAGCTGCAATGGGCTCTACTACAAAGACCATGATGCCTTGTTCTGCTAACGCCCAGGTGGGCGGGACTATTCACTTCAATAAAGGCTGTTTTCCGCTTTCATTCGCTTTCCCTCATTTGTTTGAAAGAGCCAGTGATCAAGAGCATTACTTGCTCGAAACGCGTTTGGCAGTCACGTTATGAGGAATTGAGGGCTGGCTACAAGTTTCTGCAGCTGGTGGCTGTGTGCGAGACCCCTTCACTTGTGACATCCTCATTTGGGGCAACCTGTGTTTTTTCATATATATATATATATCCACCACCCCGCTTACCAAAGTCCAGTAAGCACGAGCCACACCGATCCAAGGTAAAGAAAATTCTGTTTATTTTTCGGGCAAAAACAGACGCGTTTCGAGCACACAAGCTCTTGGTCACATGACCACAGTTCGGAGTTCACTTTTTTTTATAGATAATGCGTCCCACATGACGCTCAAAATAAAGAAAAGACTATGCTTTACAACCATCAGAACTTGACTGAGAGCAAATAATTATTTAACACAGTGTATATTATTCAAAGAATTATCAAAGAAGTACAAACCAGAAAACAAAATATAAATTACATTTAGTGCATGTTTAAACATAGATAGCAACAGGAGAATAATTTCGATGCTTGAAGCGTTAAAGTATCACCCAAAGAATTAAAATACATTCATTGATTAAGTGGTCACAGATACCAATAATCAGTTCAGTGATCGACACTGTTCAAGGAATATTCACTTACATGGTAAATGTGCTTCTGTAACAGAATACAAGAACAGTTGTGTTATAATGTGGTATACGTTTGCCGGGGGTCCTAAATCAATATAAGTGCAAACTCTGTGTTCCTATAGTAGGATTACCTTAAAGGGTATAAACACAATAAAATTAAAGTGTCCCTTCCATATTTACTCAATTAACTTTAAATGAGGCTCGAGGGTAAAGTACCCATGTGATATGTTCAGGGTGCCATGGCTATAAGTTAACGGTGTTAACATATTATCTTCCTTGCACGGGTATAGTACCCTATTTGTGAAAACAACAATAAGAGCGGGATTACCTATGTGCCACTACTTAAGGAGAGAGTGATTGCAGGAACAAACACCAATGTCTCCGTGCTCATACTTTTTAACCGTGGTGTAGGTAATCTCACATTGTAGTCAGGCAATCTGTAAAAGAAAGTGAAGAGACAGAATTATTTTACTTGTGCGAAAGGACCAAAAAATATTTATATACAAAAAACGGTATCGGTTCACCAAACCAGCGTTTCAATGTTCAAATGACCATAAACTTCACACAAGGGAAATTCAATGAGTTACCTTTTCAAATTCATTACATGAGTTATCCCATTACATGCATAGATCAAAAAATTCAAAAAATAATAAATTGAAACAATTGTACCAGTTACAGAAAGGAAAAACACAAAAGTGATGGTTAAAACAAAGAATAAAAAATCAGGAATATATTAAAAACATAAAATTACTGTATATCTAACTCCTATTCCTAAAAGGATTTACGAGAAGTATTTGATCATAGATGTACGTACATTTCCTCATCATTATTCATCCCAAAGGGAAAGACGCTACCAGCTTGCAAAATGAATCTTGATTCTGCTCTACGTAAGGCTCGGATCTGATTCCCACCCCTTGGGTTCTTGGGGATGGTGTCTAATGCAAAGTATCTAGCAGAAGTCCAATCACTGTCATGTACCTGGCTGAAGTGTCTAGCTGTGCTATAACTAAAATCCTTATTAGTGATAGCCCGCCAGTGTTCCAGGATTCTTTTCTTCACTGGGAAGGTAGTGGACCCCACGTACCACTTACCACAGGGGCATGTAATCACATAGATTGTGAAATCAGTGCCGCAGCTTATATTTTTTCTTATGCGCCACTGTCTGTTGGTTTTGAGAAGTGTAACTTCTCTTACATTAGTGCTGTTACTACAGGCTTTACATTTGCCACACTTTTGGAATCCTCCAGTTTTTTCAAGCCAGGTGGTCTTATGTTGTGACATATGGCTTCTGACTAGCATGTCCTTGAAAGAGGGCCCCTTTCTGTATGTGATCGATGGACCACACCCTAACTTGTCTTTAAGGATCAAGTCTTGTGTTAGGATGTCCCATCTCTTTCTGATTATCTGACTGAATTGAACCGATTGGGTGTTATACGTGGTAATCAGTCTTATCGGTGATTCTTTTTCTGTTGTTTTACTTTTAGGTGCTTTATATAGGGCATCCTCCCTCTTGATCGTATCAGCTTTTCTTTCACTCAACTCAAGCATCTTGAGGGGGTACCCTCTTGCAATAAATCTGTTTTTCATCTCTCTCTTATTGCTTTGATAGTTTGTATCAGAGCTACAGTTTCTCTTGGCTCTCAAGAACTCACTGAAAGGGATACTCCACCTGAAGTTGGGGGGGTGACAACTGGCTGAATGCAGAATAGAGTTCCCTGCTGTGGTTTTCCTGAAAAGATTAGTTTCCAATTTGTTTTCTTTGATAGTGAGTCTAATGTCTAGGAAGTCTACTGTATGTTGGCTATACTGCATAGTGAATTTAAGGTTAACTGTGTTTTCATTCAGTTCTTTCAAAAAATCAAGTAGTTCTTATTCCTTCCCCTCCCACACAAAAAAGACATCATCTATGTACCTTAGCCAGATGTTAACTTTGTTGGTCCAGTGTTCCAGGGATTCGCTCCAGAGCACCTGCTTCTCCCACCAGCCCACCAATAGATTGGCATAGCTGGGAGCGAAGCAGGTGCCCATCGAAGTTCCCTGGACTTGCTTGTACAATATACCATTAAACATGAAAACATTTTCCAACAGACATATCTCAATCATTTGTAAAAGCATTTGGGTATGTGCTAACAAGTGTATACTCCTAGTCTTCAAAAAATGTTCTCACGCCTTTAGGCCGTCATGGTGTCTGATATTTGTATAAAGACTTTCTACGTCCAAACACACCAGCCAATGATCTTTGCCCCAATGTATATTTTCGATTTTTTGCAAAAAATCTTTGGTGTCTCTCACATAAGATGTCAGGTCTTTGACATAACCTGCCAGAAAGTAATCAACATACATAGAGACATGTTCAAAAAGCCTGTTTTTAGAGGAAACTATAGGGCGACCAGGAGGGTTGTGTTGATCTTTGTGTATATATCTATATATATATATATATATATATTTATTTAGCAACAACAATTTCCGTGCCATCTGCCTCATGCCCAAGCAAAGCGGACCGCGTTAATGGGTCGGGAGCCAGAAAATATATGCACCATAGCCGTAGCTCTCAGCAAAAAACTCACTCCTGACGGCAGTTTTCAGGTGCAGCTATTTTTTATTTTTCATTGCAGTTATTTTTTATTTTTTATTCTTACTACATGCAAGAAAACAAACCAACACTTTTCGACATCAAGGTCTTTCAATCCTAATGTTTTTATTTTACTCCTAACCTCCCTTTACCACTACACACCCTTAAACCCTAAAATGACCTTTACCTTCGTTTACCACTGCCCACCCTGTGATAAAGGCATTGCGTGGTAAAGACTCTATTGCAAAGGTTGTTTACCCTACCAAAGGGGGTCCGAGTTAAAAAATGGGAAGGCAAAAAGTGTTTATTTGCTAATAACATTGGTACTATGTGATGAATCTGGACAAAATTTGGCAGTAGCTTGGAAGAGGACAATGACATATTTCAATTGTTTATAACTTTAGCACTGTTTTTTTAAACATATTTTTTATTGGCATTTTATAATATACTTTACAATATTATCAATGCACATCACAGAAATATATTCCATTGGCCTAAGACAGTATAACAATCAGATGAGTGACCCCTCATTAACCATCATCCTTCAATTAAAGGATAATTATCACATCTCAAGACATCAAGGAGCATATCTGCAAGGTAGTGGTGGAGCGCGGCGTTGGCCTCCTTGGCTTAATGCCGCACTCCACCACTTCTGAAACGCAGGGGTGCACCGTATTTATAAGAATATGGTGCAGCCTTGCTTTTCCCCCTGCGCTGGCGCTAATTTAGCTGCCTAGTGTCAGCGCAAGCACCCTAGCACTATAGTGCAAGTGTGCCTGCATTGAAGGGAATGATTATGTGCAGGAAGTTGTCCCTTCCTGCACACAAACAATCTGAAATGGTGTTTTGAAACTTCTGTGTGCTTCTTAACGCAGCACACATAGAAGTTGCAAAACGTCATTTTTTTTAAATGATTGTTTATGTGCAGGAAGGAACACCTTCCGGCTGTCCTGAATGACCTAAATCTGGAACAATTAGTAAATTGCCCAACGCATATCAAAGGACACATTCTGGATCAGATTTAGACCACCAAAATTCCCTGTGAGGAATTTGAGTATAGCCCCTTGGGGCTGGTCGAGTCATCATCTGTTGTCCCTCTCAATGACTCTGCCTAACTGGAACAGCCCCCTTATCGGTCCTACTATCTTCTCAAGAAATTGGGCAGAAAGCACCTTGTGTAGGGACTAGGTCACGGGAGCTCCCGTCATGCAACGTGACTGAAGGTGGGTGGTGCCAAGAGGCTGGCGGGCTAGGTCGGTTTTGAGAGAGGTGAAGCGGCGGCGGCTCGCAAAACAATCCCTGAGCAGCGCCTGAGCATTCTTTGGGCTTTTTCTGCACCAAGATGCCCGCAGCTCGTGTTGCTGAAAGACACGGTTAGGCCATTTCAGGCGCCATCTCCTTCTTGCAGTCAAAAGGCAGCACTGCCGATGGGACGCTGAGGCTGAGTGGGCAGGACACAGAGGAGGCGATTCGGCCACCCCGGGAGGAGACACACAGAGCAGCCACATGAACAACGCTGCCAGCAAGACTGTCGTTTGGAATGCTTTCTCGCTAGAGTGATGTAAAAGGGAGATCACGTTGCAGCTCCTGGGCCCCTCCTGATCGGTGCTGGTGCAGCAGGTCTCTAAGGTGAGACAAGGCGAAAGTCGCACCTGCCTGTAAGGACCTGGGTAAGACTGTTTTGGAGATACAGGAACACAGAATAGGTGCTGGAACTTACATTTCTTTTTTTTTCAAGGTCGTGGTTTTTCCTTTTTACAAGGTTTTCTTATAGAAATTTAAATATCACTCATCAAAGCTGCAATATCACCTATCTGGGCTATATGGGCTAAGCAAAGAAGAGACATTGAGGCTCCCTCTCTGAGATAGCCACACAGGGGATAGGGGATAAGGGATAGGAGATAGGGCGCGTAAGCGGCCCAATTGGATCGGGTGCGGCTTGCGCCCTCCTACCAAACGGTTCCATATCTGGCATATAAAGAATCAGGAAATAAGCTCAAAGTGGAATCCATCCCTCCCTCTCTCCTCTCAAAGACGTTGAGTTCAGGCTATTCAGCGGCAGCCTACGGAGGGACTCATCTAATAAGATCGCAGGTCCGCCAGGCCCGGGCCAGGGAGCTGTGGGTATCCAGCAGAAGCTGGTCATTCAGCAAGGTATGAATGCTCCTCAGGGCTACGAAGACCAATTAACGATACGGCCCTCTTTAACAATGGAGTCGTCGGGAGGTCCGGATAATTCCGATAAGTCCCTGCTTAGCCCTGCTAACTCGGCCTCTCTCCTAGGCAATGATAAACCTTCCCTGGCAACATCTGTGGCGCCAACTACGGAGGGTCTCCCAGCGGATAAACAGTACGTTTCTTGCCCGCCTTCTCTGGGCCCAAATGTGAAGGCTCAGACTCAGACCAATTTAAAAAGCTTCATCTTATCTAAACCTACTGCAAGTCCTGCGCTTCAGGATGTGGGGAGTCCCATGCTTTTGGATGCTTCCTTATTTACCACGGCAATGGAAGCTACAAATGCAACACCAGTCAAAATCTTACCCCAGGGCCCTAATACCCAGCAATTAGCCTCAACGCCTTCAGACTCAAGGAGAGGGTCTTCCACAGGAGATTCGACACAAACTCTTCTTCTCCAGATTTTAACAGAGTTAAAAAATATGAAACTCTCCCAAGAAGAAGCCCAGAAAAGGACAGAATCACAACTGAGCTTAATACAATCTCATGTTCAGCAGCTTACATCTTGTGTCTCGGAAGCGGAACAACGCATATCTGATCTTGAAGATATCGCCCCTCGACAAGCGGGTTAGGTTATCAAAATACAAACTGAGCTAGCAAGCCTTCTTCTTAAGGTAGATGATGCGGAAAACCGCGCTCGAAGATGTAATTTACGCATCACAGGGATTCCGGAAGACTACGAGAAGGGGCAAGCAATGGACAAAGTTATCACGGATTTGATTACCAAGTACGTTTGTCCTGAAGCCACCGCTCAGACGACGGATCTCACGACTCTACGTGCTCACTGAGTTCCGGCAGTTCAATTCCCTAACGCCAAGTATCCAAAAATGATCATTGTGAACTTCGGGGACTTTAGAATCAAGGAAAAAATTCTAGCTTGTGCAATCCGGGATAAAGGGTATCAGTCAAAAGACAATTTTTCGTTTAAAATCTGTTCAGATATGTCAGCCTTCGCTGCTAAACATAGAAATGCTTTTAGAGGCATGATAAATTCTTTCCAACAAGTGGGCGCACCTGCAGGTTTAGTCCAACAATCAAAGCTGAAGGTCCTTCATGAGGGGAGAGTTCATATATTTCAATCAGTTGAAGAGGTGCAAGACCTTCTCCATTCTCTGCAACATTCAGGGGTCAGGGGGGTTAAATGATCTAGGAGCTTGGCAAAAATATAATTAGGTGAAGCAAGAACTAGATGTCTTTCCCTCTGCTTCTCCCCTAATTTTTGCCTCCTTTCTTTTTAAGGGATTTTTTTTTTCCTTTTTTTCTTGTACCGCCAGCTAGCCATTGGCTCATCACCTTGGGTGCCATATCACTGCACCCCTATGTAGGATGGGGGGGAGGGTCACATGAGGTTGGTGAGAGGGTTTCAGGGTCACTTGCGGGGGGAAGAGACACCTCGGGGAGCCCCAGATGGGGGAGGCTCCGATATTGAGGCACACCGTGGGTGAGGGGAGGAAGGATGCACGAAGGGAAGAGGGGGATGAGGGGGTTGGGCTCACAGGCTACGGGGGTGAAAAAATAAAATGTAGCAGATTTTTTAGAAACGCAAGAGATCGAGATATTCCTTCTTTTCTTTCTTTCCTTATCTTATTTTCACACTTACATGTCTGCTAGACCATTGACGATAATTTCATGTAATGTTAATGGCTTTAATAATAGATTGAAGCGCCGCTCAATGATGACTTGGTTTAAGTCCCTCCAAGCTGATATAATTTTCTTACAGGAGACTCACTACAAAGAGGGTGCATCAAGGGATAAAATCCCTGCCTTCATTCAACATGAATTTTATGCCTCCGCAAGTGCGGCTATCAGGGGAGTAGCCATATTAGTCAGTAAAAAGGTTCAGGGGGATATTATAATGGTCCAAAGGGATAATAGCGCCCGATGGCTCTGGTTGCAGATGCAGATCTGTAACCAATTATTCAATTTTATTAGCTTCTATGGCCCAATAGAAGACTCGTCAGAAACGCTCCAGTCCCTCAATGACTTTGCCACTGCTCAAACAGGATATTTGATTATTGGGGGGGACTTCAATCTGTTAATCGACCCAACTATTGATTCTTCACGATCCCAGAAAACTCAGACAAAACCCAAATCCCTCAGGGTTTGTCAGGAGCTGATACGGGATTTCAGGCTGGTTGATTGCTAGCGCATTGAATTCCCCGAGAGAAGAAGTTCACTTGCCATTCGAGGAGATTCCATTCATCTTCACGAATTGACTTCTTTCTTATTTCTCACGCTTTTTTAGGTACTAAATCTGAGATTATTGAAAACCCCTTTTCAGACCATGCGCTAATTTCGGTCCGATTTCAAATTCAAGCTCAAGTTCGAAATGAGCTCAGATGGTCTTTGGACAAATCTCTTCTAGTGGATGAGCAATGGGTGGCGGGCATGCTCTTGTCGTTAGAAGATTTTTCGGAATGTAATAAGGATACAGCTTCGATTTTTGCAGTCTGGGGAGCTCTTAAGGCTTTATTTCGAGGGGAAGTTATTAATTATAAAGCATATAAAAGGAGAAAAGAGAATGAAGAAAGGGCTCAATTAGAAAAACAATTTTCGATTTCTACGGCTAAATATTTAGCAGTACCTTCTGGGGAAAATAAAATTAAACTACATCAAACAAAATATAATTTACAGGATTTTTTTGTTTCCAAGGAAATCCTAGCGCATGATGCGGTTTTGCAGAAAAGATATGAGGAGAATGAGCATATAGGCAAATATCTTGCATGGTCAGCAAAACGTAGGGCTAATAGGAGTACCATCAAAAAGATAAAAGACCCAGTTAATGGAAGATTAACATCTCACCCGCAGGGAATTTCTGCCATCTTTTTGGATCATTATAGGGAGCTTTACTCTGATCCTCTTAACACCTCAATAGAGGAAGCGGCTGCCTGGCTTAATGGAATTGACAGCCCTTCATTATCCCAGGAGAAAAAAGATAGCTTATTAACAGATATCACAGCTGAGGAAATTAATCAATCAGCTCGGCTCTTTTCTGAAAGTATTTTTTAATGAAATCTTGAAAGGCGAACCGATCCCGGCCTTGTTTACGCAAGCGGTGGTAGTCAGTTTTGTCAAAAAAGGCAAATCTGAGTAAGAGGTCAATTCTTATCGCCCGATAAGCTTACTTAATAATGATTACAAGATATTTTCAAAGATTTTGGCAAATCGCTTATCTCAAGTCTCGGCCTCTTTGGTACATAGGGACCAGAATGGGTTCGTCCCAGGCAGACTTCTAGCTACTAATACACACTTTCTCTGTCAATCAATTGATTATTTTAACACCAATAAATCCAAAGCAGTCATTATGATGTTGGATGCAGAGAAAGTGTTCGACAGAGTTCAGTGGAATGTACTATTCTCTAACTTAAGAGGATTTGCGGTTCCATCTGAATTCTGTCGAGCAGTGGAAAACCTATATTTAGGCACTCAGGCATCCATAGTTATAAACGGTAATAAGGTCGGCGACATTTCAATAAGCCAGGGGACGCGACAAGGCTGCCCCCTTTCTCCAATACTTTTTTCCCTATTTCTAGAACCTTTAGCTTGTGCAATAAGGCAGGTCCATTCTATCTTACCCCCGATTCCTGGCTCCCCCAAATTGAAGTTGTTCGCCGATGAAATGGCTCTATATCTGGCAGCCGAAGAAGATAATATCCTGTGCACTCTAGACAAAATAAGTGAATTTACAGCCACGGGGGTACAAAATAAATCATGCTAAGTCACAGGCCCTCCTTTTTAATTGCTCCCCAGCTATTCTACCTCTCTCAATGCAAGGATGACACCTAAGGTCCCATTCCGTAAGATATTTGGGTATTTTTGTTACGGCCCACTTAGAAGACTTGTTTTCGCTCAATTTTATTCCTACTTTCTATAAAATGCGTAATTTGTTATCACAATGGAAGGACCTCCCTCTTTCAATTATGGGTCGAGTAGCTCTTATCAAAATGAATATACTACCCCTGTTTCTATTTTTATTCTCCAATTTGATGGTCAAGATCCCTCGGTCCTTTTTTGAGCGAATCAACTCTGAAATAAGAGGTTTTATATGGCAAGGCAAAACACCAAGACTGAAGCTCGAAACCCTACAACTAGATGTCGAAGATGGGGGCCTCGCACTACCCAACTTGCGTTTGTATTATTAAGCTTCATTAATTGACAGGTTAAATTATAGCGGATAAGAAGAAATGTCTTCCGACAAGTTCTAGCTGGATTCAATGCTAGGGGAAATGGAGATTGCTCTTGTTCCTTTCCTGCGAATTCCTAAGCTTCCGAAGAGATCACGCTTCAAAATTCCCAGGATTATAGCCTCTCAGTTTCAAAAGATCTGGGAGACATTCGATATCCCTTGGTTACATCCACAGCTGAGATTAGCGGAATGCCTCTCCCTGGGTCTTCACATGTCCATCCGGACTTGTGATCTCTGGAAAAAATTTGGGTTTATCAAACTTCAGGATTTTTTCTTAAATAACAGATTGAGAACTTGACAGGAAATCAGGGAGCACAACAGTAATATTAGGACGTCTCTTTTTTTCAGCTTTTTCCAGATAAATAAGTTTTGTTCAGGTTTAAGGAATTTGGACAATTGCAAAGGTCTACTATTAAGCAGAGCTCATTTTATACTTAGAGTTAGGGGAATTGGGATTTGGTATAAACTGCTTAAATCCACTCAGAACGATCAAATAGTTTTAAGCCACCTAGAAAAAATCTCTGAATCAGTTGGCTGCCACCTCAATTTTCAGCAGTGGCAAAGCTTTAATAAAATGAGCTACAAAGCAGTAAGAGCAGCTAACCTAAGGAGGATGGCGTTTTTTAGTAAATGGCTGATTTATTTTACTCCGGCCAAACTCCATAAAATTTACCCTGCAGTCGATTCTCGATGTTTTAGATGTCATCAGGCTTTAGGAGATTGGCTACAAGTGGGATTTACTTGCACCCAGATTACAAGCTTTTGGGAAAATGTGTTTTTCGATATAGGAAGAATAGTGGCAGTTGAACTTCCTCCCGAGGCTTCTACAGCTCTTTTAGGTCGAGTAGAAGCTCGTAATCTACTAACTCTACCTCAACGCCAGTTTATCTTTATCTCCACCTTGGTTGCTAGATCATTAATTTTGGCTAATTGGAAATCAGCAGTAATTCCCACAATGTCCCATTGGTTAAATAAAATGAATAGAATTTTTAATCGTGAAACTTTTTATGCTAAAAGGGTGGGCTCTGTAATTAGATTAAATAGAGAATGGAATTAAAGTTTTTTTTTCCCCTTCTTATGCTTAGAGGAAGACTAGGTCATTAAGAAAGGTCTATGTAGATATAAGATATACTATTATACTATTAAAGTATTATCTATGAGTATTTTTTAAGGTTCCTATATGTCTAATGTATGGATTTATGATATGTAATTCGATCTCTGTATGCACTTTATGTAAATCTCGTGGAAGTAATATAAAATGCTTTTTTTATGCTACATTGAAAATAAAAACTTTAAAAAAAATAAAAAAATTGGGCTCGGGTCAACCTAACAACCTTCTGTGAGGAATTAAGTAAGTCTCCACCTGCACTGAAGGAGGACATAGATGCTTATGAGCACGACATTACGAGCTGGATGAAGGTGGTTAGTAATGATCATGTTCCCCTCCATAGATCTAGAGCACCAAGGTGCCATGAGGCCAACAAATGGTTCTCGGACGACCTGAAATTAGCCAAACTTAATCTCCGGCAAGCAGAAAGAAAATGGAGGACTAGGTACTTGCCAGGCCTGAAAATTAGGTATATTCAACAACTCGGAAATTATAAAACTCTCTTGAAGCAAACGAAAGTGAGCTTTTTACAGGCAAAATCATGAATGCCTCTAATAAATCCAAAGAGATATTTAAGATTGTCTCTGATCTCTCTAACCCAGATAGACAATGCCCTCTCTTTTGAGAAGCACGTCAAGTCTATGGCAGGGTCTTGTTTCGGTATTCTACGTGGCCTCAAACCCATTTTGGGCCTGTTTGACTCCCACACTCGTCAGCTGGTAGTTCAAGCCACAATCCTGGCTAGGTTGGACTACTGCAACAGTCTCCTGCTCGACGCTAATAAATCTATGACCCACAGGCTCCAGCACACCATGAACTCTGCAGCACGCACCTTATTTGCATTGCCTAAGTATAGCTCGGTGTCAGGTGTGCTGCGTCGACTCCATTGGCTGCCTGTTGAGCAAAGAATCAGGTTCAAAGTACTCTGTATCACACACAAAATACTGGCGGGCTTTGGCCCGATGATTCTCAGTGACCTAGGTCACCACTATGTTCCTACCCGTGTTCTGCGATCTGCAGATCTTCACTTGATGCGGGTGCCACGATTCCGTAGAGCCAGAGTTGGAGGTCGTTCATTTAAAGTTTTAGCACCGATTCTCTGGAACCCGCTGCCTCTCTCTATTAGGAACATCTCCAATCTCTTGGCGTTCAGAAAGGCAGTAAAGACCTGGTTGTTTCAGTAGCAGTATCCTCACATCCACCTTTTCCCTGACTCTTAGTGCTGGGACGTCCCTTTGCTGGGACAGCCATGCGCTCTACAAATCGCCTAACATAACATAGAGTTACCCTTCCGGTTATACCCACCCAAGATCTGTGCGACTCCCTCAATGCCTTCTAAGTCAACAAAATCGAGGCTATCAAAAATAGCATTCCCCCTGCCCCTCACTCAATAATCTACCATTAGGTGAGGAGAACAGTCAAATGAGTACCTGCTTCCCCAATCTAGCGCAAGAGGACCTAGTCTACCTATTGACAAAGGTGAAGTCAGGTTCACCGAATGATATTTGTCCCCCGAAGGTTCTGAGAGCAGTATGTACTCGGTTTCCTGACCTTGTACTTGTACTGTCTTTTCTTAATCAATCCATTAATTGGGAGTGGTCTTTCAAAAAAGCGACAATTTCACGAATCCTAAAGAAAGCTGGAGCCGATCCCACGGATATGAAAAATTTCTGGCCTATCTCTCTCTTACCTTATCTGGCTAAACTACTCGAGGGTCATGTTGCCCACCATATATGTTTATTTGTCGAGGAGTCAGGCTTCTTGGACCCAGCTCAAGCTGGTTTTCGGCCGGTACATTCTACAGAAGCAGTGATCATGTCTGTCGTTGATGACATGCGTAGGGAAGCAGACAACGGCAATACTCAAGTCTTGGTACTACTGGACCTGTCTGCAGCTTTTGACATGGTCAACCACATTATCTTGGCTGACTGGGTCAGTGCCGCAGGTTTTCGGGATTCTGTGCTGAACTGGCTTATCTCCTTTCTGAGTGATAGATTCCAATCAGTCCTACTACTCCCTTTCTCTTCTACTGAGGTACAACTGAATTGTGGGGTTCAACAAGGCTCTTCGCTGTCTCCTCACCTCTTTAACATCTATATTTGCCCCTTGTTCAATGCCCTCAAAAATAAGAATATCAACATCTTTAACTATGCGAACGACATGCAATTGTTATTCTCGATTAACGATAGCCCCACGTCTCGACAGCAATTTCAGGACACTATGCTGTTCATTCGGGATTGGATCAACAGCAACTATCTGAAATGGAACTCTGATAAAACGGAGATAATCATCATAAAAAGTAAGATGGATTATTGGACCCCTCGTTCTAGTCCAGCGAGATGGGCTCCCCCCTGCACCCAAAAAGGCAGCAAAAAGCTTGGGCATTATTATCCATGAGGAGCTATCCCTCAAGCAGCAGGTAGGAGCAGTGACTTCTGCTAGCTTCTGCCAGCTCTGACGCATAAAAAGGATTAAAAAAAATCTTACTAGGGAGGCTTTGACCCAAGTAATAATAGCTTTAGTCATGTCCAGAATTGACTATGCCAATTCACTCTACCTGGGTCTTCCCAAAATCCTGATGTGCAGGCTCCAGCTAATCCTAAATCAGCCCGCACAGCTGATACACAATCTGCCCAAACATGGCCAGATCTCCCAGGTGTCCATGGACCTTCATTGGCTGCCAATCGAACAGAGAATGATGTTCAAAGCATGTTGTATGGTCTTTAAGGCCCTCTATTTGAACTATCCCGCATTTGTGAAATCTCGGATCATAAAATACTGCCCTACTAGAGCACTAAGATCTAGTCACCTTCACTTCCTGGTGATCCCCTCATGTAAAAAACAAAGGATCGGAGGGCGCAGGTTTGCCGTTATCTCCCCTCGAGTATGGAATAGCCTGCCCCTGGACCTTAGGTCCACTACTGATCTTACTAGATTTAGAAAATCTCTGAAGACATGGCTTTTCAGACAGGCTTACCAATAAGTAGGGAGGAAGGACGATCAGTTACCTAGCGCCAAGAGACCTTTTGGTGAACGTGCGCTTAAGAAATGGACAGTAACATAACATAACATAACATAAACAATCAATGGAGTTTTGTTGTTTCTGTGTGTTCTGCACAACGCAGCCCACATGGAAACAGTAAAAACTAGGAGAAATTAAACATTTCTCCTTGTTGCGCCAGGATAAGATCAGGGTTTCCCTGGTCTTAATTTTGGCGCTACTCCATATTTACGCCACCCTTGTAAACATGGGGCAGCGTCAAAATCAATGAGTGTTGCAGTGGAACGCCCACCACAACACACATTGCCCACCCCTTTCATGCTAAGTATAGCGTGAAAGGTTGCCTTATTCAAAAGCCGGTGTTCAGCCACATTAAGTGGCTTAACAACGCCTTGTGAATGCAGCAAAGCCCCTATCGCCAACACAACGTCGAGAAAAGTGACATTATGGATAGGGGGTTGTAAATATGCCCCCAAATATGGGTTCGATCTCCATATTTGCCTTGTCTCTATCGCCTACTCTCCTCCACAATAATAGGCACCTTAGGCATCTATCAGTATATCAGGATATTGTACAAGGCCCTCTCTCAGGTTATAGTGCTCCATACCAGTTTGTATAGGGAACCTTTGCAGTGGTCATTTTAAAGAAATCAAAGCAAAAGCAACCATTTAACAACAAATATAACCAAAGCAAGCGTCTTTGGGAGGTTCTTCGCCGTCTGATATCAGGGCTGGCATATTACCAGTCCGTCATACATCAATCTATTGCTATCGAATGATGCAATGATGAGGAATATCTATAGTGGGGAAGGTGCATATATGTATATATATATATTACCTACTGGCGGTTGCCAGTAGGTAGTTATAGTTAGGACCTAGTTACCATAGGAAAAGCATTTTTTGATTTGCCAATATCTTTGGCGCCGTTTGACGAATCTTTGTGAAATTTTTCAAAAAACAGGGTTGGACCGCTCAGTTTGTGTGTTGAAAGTTTCGGGGTGATTCGTCAAGCGGGGGCCGAGAAAAAATGGGGGCCGAGAAAAAATGGGGGTCCCAAAACGCGTTTTCCCAAGTTAATTTCCATAGGAACTTTATTACAGGCAACTGCCCGAACTGCTGAACGGAATTACACCAAATTTGGCAAAAAGGTAGGTCTTGGTTTAGACTGCGCCCTTTTTGTTAAATGGTGTAAATCCGTTCAGTAGTTCCTGAGAAATTGATATCTGAGCACCGAGGAGGGTTCGCGAACCCTCCCGGGCATGAGCTTCACTCTGATTGGCTGCCAACGCTCAAAACCAGGAAGTGTTGGCAGCCATCACAAGAAAAGAGTGGAAAAAAGATTGAAAAACAAGAAAAGGGGGCAGTGTAGAAACACCCTGACCCACTAGGCCTGCTCAGGGCCAAAAAAAGCATTTTTTTTTTAAACCGGCAGAATTCATGTTGGGGTCGCGAATCCTGCCGAAAATTTTTAAAAAATGAAGTGCGGGTTCCCGCGCTTCATTTAAATGAGGCCCTCGGGTGGGCCAGGTCCCGGGGGTAATGCCAAAATGAAATAGCGGGGACCCATGGGGGTCCCCGCAGCCCCGGGGACCGCCACCTCCCCGGGGCTTCTTTCAAAATTAATGCGTGAAAACCTGCTCTCGCTTCAACGAAGCAAAGCAGGATTGCTTTTGAGCAAGGGGAGCTGCATGTCAGCAGCTCCCCTTGCTCAAAAGCAATGCCGGCTCCCGCAGGAGGCGGGGAGCCAGCAAGACTGTGGGGGCATTGGGGCTACCCCACGGTCCCCAACACAAAGGGAATCAGGACACAAGTGGACTTCATCCTCCGAGCAGCAGTGCGCCAGAAGCCGCGTTTGTAGAGTGGTGTAAAAAGGGGCGTGGCCTCGGACCAGCTCTCTGCAATGCAACTCTGTGGCGTTTACTGGAGGTACCTAGTGGGCTAGTTGGCCCCCAGGGACCCTCAGTATTCAAGGGGACTTAATCCCCCAACTTAGAACGCACCAGGGGGCGCGTTTGCAGAGTGGTGGAGAAAGGGGGCTTATCCTTTGTCCACCTCTCAGCAATCCCACTGTGTGGGGCTTACTGGAGGTAAGAGGTATGCTAGTTGGCCCTTAAAGGACCCCCAGCAGCGAAGGGGACTTCAATCCCCATCCAAGAGCGCGCCAGGGAGCGCGTTTGTAGAGTGGTGGGAAAAGGGGGCATGGCCGCCCTTGGAACTTAGCAATGCTGCTGTGTGGGACTTACTGGAGGTAATAGGAGGGGTAGTTGGCCCCCAAGGATGTCCTTGGGGCCAACTACCCTCTTGTTACCTCCAGTAAGTCCCGCACAGTGGGATTGCTAAGACGTCTTCGGAGGCCATGCCCCCTTTCTCCACCATTCTGCAAACGCGCCTCCTGGCAGACTACGGGATGGGGGATGAAGTCCAATTTACTCATGAGGGACTTTGGGGGCCAAGAAGCACTACTGGTACCTCCTATAAGCCCTACGCACCGGAATTCCTGAGCGCTGGCCAGAGGCCCAGCACCCTTTCTCCACCACTCTGCAAACGCGACTACTAGTTAAAGAAGTGTTTGCAATGTAATAGGTTTCGCATTTGCGAGAATTAGAGCTATTGGCATTGTAAATGCAAAAGTTTTTTACTAATGTTTTTTGGAGTGGAGTGGATGTACGTTGTGTGTAGTGGAATTATGTGATATGTTGTGCAGTGAAATTATGTGGATAGAAAGTATGTGGTATTTAGTGTATAGGAATTATGTAGGGAGGGATTATGTGTTATGGAGAGTAATTATGTGGTATGGTAGTCTGTGTTGTGGAGTGGTAACCTGAGGTTTAGTCTTCCTCGTTTCCATAGAAGCTCAACTATGAACTCAGTGAGACAAAAAAAGATGGAATCACTGAGGAGCACTTGTGGACCTAGTCAGAAGTATGAGCAGGGCCACTGGAATTATGTGACTGTTTGGCTGCACCGACTTCCGCACAATTATACATTTTCTGCATTAGCCACATAATTCATCATCTGCACCCTAATCTGCAGATTTGAACAAAAAAAGCCTTGTTTCTAGCTGAAACGGGTCAAACGTTACCAAAAATGCAGCGACAAGTGTTACAGCGTGGTGGAAGGCCCTTTCCAAACCTAGAATGGTCACCTGTTACTTATTGCTAAATGTGGGTGTTAAATTGGTACGAATGGTGTGCAAGCCACTCTTGCTTCCCTCTGCGCCTCTCTTGCCTCTTTCTGCATTTCTGTTGCTTCTTTCTGCACGTTTCTTTCTTTTTCTGCACTTCTCTTGACCTCATTCTGCAAATCTCTTGTACTTTCTGCACCTCTCCTCCTTGATGCAGGAATCCAGGACAAGGCCCTCGACTGGATCCGCTCCTTCCTCTCCGGCAGGACGCAGCGGGTCAGACTCCCCCCTTTCCTCTCGGACCCCACACCTACCACCTGCGGAGTCCCCCAGGGCTCCTCCCTCAGCCCGACGCTCTTCAACGTCTACATGGCTCCACTCGCCCCCATCGTCAGAACCTACGGACTCAACATCGTGTCATACGCAGACGACACCCAGCTCATCCTCTCCCTATCCAACGAGCCCAACACCGCCAGACGCAACTTTCGAGAAGGCATGGAAGCCGTCGCCAAATGGATGAAAAACAGCTGCCTACAACTAAACACCAACAAAACAGAAGTACTCATCATGGGCCCAAACCCCGATGCCTGGAGCGACACCTGGTGGCCCCCCGCCCTCGGAAACCCGCCAACCCCCATGGACCACGCACGCAACCTGGGAATCATCCTGGACTCCGAGCTCAAAATGGACCGCCAGATCAACTCTGTCTCGTCTTCCTGCTTCCACACCCTCCGCCTCCTTCGTAAGACCTTCAAATGGATCCCCCTCGAACACCGAAAGACCGTCACTCACGCCCTGGTCACCAGCAGACTCGACTACGGCAACGCACTCTACGCCGGAATAAACAAAAACCTCACCCGCAAGCTACAGAACATCCAGAACGCCGCCGCAAGACTGGTCCTCAACCTGCCAAAACACTGCCACATCTCCCAGCACCTGCGCACACTCCACTGGCTCCCTGTCGAGGCGAGAATCACCTTCAAGATGCTCACCCACGCACACAAGGCCCTCCACGGCACCGGACCAGCATACCTGAACAACCAACTCAAATTCCACGCACCCCAAAGGACCCTACGATCAGCCCAGCTCTCCTACGCCGTGATCCCCCGCACCAGAAAGACCAGATCGGGAGGCCGCTCCTTCTCCTTCCTCGCGGCCAAAGCATGGAACGCCCTTCCGCTCCACCTCAGACAGACAACATCGCTCCCCATCTTCGCAAGAAACCTCAAAACCTGGCTCTTTGACAGACCCCCTCCTTGATGGATGGAACCTGCACCCCTCCCCCTAGCGCCTTGAGACCCTTACGGGTGAGTAGTTGCGCTTTAACAAACCCCTGATTGATTGATTGATCTTTCTGCACGTCTGTTGCCTCTTTATGCACCTCATTTGCTTCTTTCTGCACCTCTGTTGTCTCTTTCTGCACTCGTCTTCCCTCTTTCTGTACCTTTCTTGCCTGTTTTTGCATCTCACTTGCCTCTTTCTGCACTTTTCTTGCTTCTTTCTACATCCCTGTTGCTTCTTTCAACAATTCTCTTGCCTCTTTGTGCACTTCTCTTGCCTCTTTCTGCACCTCTGTTGGCTCTTTCTGCACCTCACTTGCTCCTTTCTACACTTCTCTTGCCTCTTTCTGCACCCCTGTTGCTTCATTCTGCACTTTCCATGCTTCTTTCTGCACCTGTCTTGATTCTTTTTGCACCCCTGTTGTCTCTTTATGTACCTCTTTTGCCACTTTCTGCACTTTTCTTGCCTTTTTCTGCACCTCTCTTCCCTCTTTATGCACGTCTGTTGCCTCTTTCTGCGCCTCCTTTGCTTCTTTCTGCACCCCTGTTGTCTCTTTCTGCACTCGTCTTCCCTCCTTCTGTACCTTCCCTGCCTGTTTTTGCATCTCACTTGCCTCTCTCTGCACTTTTCTTGCTTCTTTCTACACCTCTGTTGCTTCTTTCAGCAATTCTCTTGCCTCTTTGTGCACTTCTCTTGCCTGTTTCTGCACCTCTCTTGCCTCTTTTTGCACCTCTGTTGGCTCTTTCTGCACCTCACTTGCTCCTTTCTACACTTCTCTTGCCTCTTTCTGCACCCCTGTTGCTTCATTCTGCACTTTCCATGCTTCTTTCTGCACCTGTCTTGCTTCTTTCTGCACCCCTGTTGTCTCTTTATGTACCTCTTTTGCCTTTTTCTGCACTTTTCTTGCCTTTTTCTGCACCTCTCTTGCCTCTTTTGGCATCTCTGTTGGCTCTTTCTGCACCTCACTTGCTCCTTTCTACACTTCTCTTGCCTCTTTCTGCACCCCTGTTGCTTCATTCTGTACTTTCCATGCTTCTTTCTGCACCTGTCTTGCTTCTTTCTGCACCCCTGTTGTCTCTTTATGTACCTCTTTTGCCTCTTTCTGCACTTTTTCTTGCCTTTTTCTGTACCTCTCTTCCCTCTTTCTGCATGTCTGTTGCCTCTTTCTGCACCTCATTTGCTTCTTTCTGCACCTCTGTTGTCTCTTTCTGCACTCGTTTTCCCTCTTTCTGTACCTTTCCTGCCTGTTTTTGCATCTCACTTGCCTCTTTCTGCACTTTTCTTGCTTCTTTCTACACCTCTGTTGCTTCTTTCAGCAATTCTCTTGCCTCTTTGTGCACTTCTCTTGCCTGTTTCCGCACCTCTCTTGCCTCTTTTTGCACCTCTGTTGGCTCTTTCTGCACCTCACTTGCTCCTTTCTACACTTCTCTTGCCTCTTTCTGCACCCCTGTTGCTTCATTCTGCACTTTCCATGCTTCTTTCTGCACCTGTCTTGCTTATTTCTGCACCCCTGTTGTCTCTTTATGTACGTCTTTTGCCTCTTTTTGCACTTTTCTTGCCTTTTTCTGCACCTCTCTTTCCTCTTTCTGCACATATGTTGCCTCTTTCTGCACCTCAATTGCTTCTTTCTGTACCCCTGTTGTCTCTTTCTGCACTCGTCTTACCTCTTTCTGTACCTTTCCTGCCTGTTTTTGCATCTCACTTGCCTCTGTCTGCACTTTTCTTGCTTCTTTCTACACCTCTGTTGCTTCTTTCAGCAATTCTCTTGCCTCTTTGTACACTTCTCTTGCCTGTTTCTGCACTTCTCTTGCCTCTTTCTGCACCCCTGTTGTTGGGGGCGCGAGTTATAATTAGCTGAACTAACTATAACGGCCGAATTTCTCTGGTTTTGTACGAGTGAAATGTCCAACTAACTATAACGTCCCTGAAACCTTTGGTTTTTTCAGTGAATTTCCAAGTTTTTTTAAATGCTAATTTCTAACTATAACGTCCCTGAAACCTGTGGTTTTTTCAGTGAATACGGTCGCCAGTAGGTAGTTATAGTTAGGACCTTGTTTCTATTCAAAAAGCTTTTTTCTTTTCCCAATAACTTTGGCGCCGGTTGACGAATCATTGCGAAATTTTCAAAACTAGTGGGGCGCTCCAGTCAGCTCCTGTTTTGAAAGTTTCGGGGTGATTCGGCAAGCGGGGGCCGAGAAAAAAGGGGGGTCCCAAAACGTGTTTTCTCCATGTTAATTCCCTTAGGAAACTTTAGACACGGCTGCAGCCCGAACTGCTGAACGGAATTGCACCAAATTTGGCAAAAAGGTAGCCCTTGTTTAAGAAAGAACTCTTTTTGTTAAATGGTGTAAATCCGTTCAGTAGTTCCTGAGAAATTTTAAAAAAAGAGGTCGAAAAATGCATTTCCCTTAGGAAACTTTAGACACGGCTACAGCTGGAACTGCTGAACAGAATTATACCAAATTTGGCACAAAGGTAGCCCTTGTTTCAGAAAGAACTCTTTTTCTTAAAAGTTTCGATATTTAGAGGCGCGGTGGATCCGCGCACCCTCCCGACCACAAGCTTCATTCTAATTGGCTGTCAACACTCCCAACCAGGAAGTGTTGGCAGCCATCTTGTGACTCAGTAGAAGAGGGATTCAGAAGAAAACAGGGAAACTAAGGTGAAAAATAAAGAAAAGGGGGCAGGGTAGAAACACCCTGACCCTTAGGCCTGCATAGGGGGTCCCACAAAGACCCCCAGGGCCAAAAAAAGCATTTTCTTTTTTTAAAACAGCGGAATGCGCGCTGGGTGCGCGGATCCGGATGAAAAATTAAAAAAAAGAAGCGAGGGCTTCCTCGCTCCGTTATCTTTAACCCCCCGGGTGGGCCAGGTCCCGGGGGGATTTCAAAATCAAAAACGGGCCCGGGCCCCCGCAGCCCCGGGGACCGCCACCTACCCGGGGCTCTGTTTTTTAAATAAAAAAAACTTGTGTGGGGGGGCTCGAGCCCCCCCCCACATGCCCCAGGGACCACCACCTCCCCGGGGCTTTGCAAAAGTTGTGAGGGGGGCCAAGGGGCCCCCCTCCAGGAGCCTTCGATGGCCCTGGGGACCTCCACCCCCCAGGGACACTGCTGTTTGCTATGGTAGGGCTGGAGCACGTCTCCCGCCCTACCATAGCAAGCTCTGCTTTGGATTTTGGAAGAGATAGCAGGGAAACCTGCTCTCTCTTCCAAAATCCAAAGCAGAATTGCTTTTCTACACGGGGAGCTGCATGTCAGCAGCTTCCCATGTGGAAAAGCAATGCCGGCTCCCGGAGGACGTGGGGAGCCGGCGGGACCGTGGGAGCATTGGGGCTCCCCCCACGGTCCCCATCGAAGTGCATAGGCCCCGGGGGATAGGGTCCCCGGGGCGAATATAAATTACTGGTAGGAGCCGGGTTTTTTTTTAGAAAAATTTGGAGTCGCGGCGCTCAGCGCGGCCCCCTGGTGTGAACGCGAGGGGTGCGCGACTCCCAGCACGGCCCCTGGTGTGAACGCGAGGGGTGCGCAACTCCTAGCCACGCTGGGTGCGCAACTCCAAAATATATAATTTTAAAAAAACAGGACATTACATAATTATATTAAAATTTTAAAAATTAATAATTATACAATATTACACTTTTATAAATTTTTTTAAAAAGAATTGCAATTTCCAGAAAAGTATATAATATTGTTTAATAAATATTATATTTACAAATTAACAGTTAAAAAACTCTAGAAATTCAGTAAAAAACATAGGTATAACGACTATTATACTTGAAAATTGTCATTTAAAAAACCTTTGAAATTCACTGAAAAAACCATAGGTTTCTGGGACGTTGTAGTTAGAAATTAGCATTTAAAAAACATTAGAAATTCACTGAAAAAAACATAGGTTTCAGGGACATTATAGTTAGAAATTAGCATTTAAAAAACCGTTGAAATTCACTGAAAAAACCATAGGTTTCAGGGACGTTATAGTTAGAAATTAGCATTTAAAAACCTTAGAAATTCACTGAAAAAACCATAGGTTTCAGGGACGTTATAGTTAGAAATTAGCATTTAAAAAACCTTAGAAATTCACTGAAAAACCATAAGTTTCAGGGGTGTTATAGTTAGCTGGACATTTCACTCCATAGAAATTCCACTGTTATAGTTAGTTCAGCTAACTATAACTCGCGCCCCCGCAATGCACTGCTGATGATGTCACATATTACATCATTCATGACATGGTCAGTGACATCACTGATGACATCACTGATGACATCAACCATGTGATAATCTGATGCACCTCATCACACGCTAGTATAACCTTTGATCACTTACTGTAAAATACAGAGTACCATTTTTGAAACCATTGACACACCAATACCAGTTACTACATACCCACTCACTGATTCCTAAGTCTACACAGACATCTACTCATTCACCCATAGAATTACTCATACATGCAGTCACTCATCAATAGAACACTATGAAATGCACTCATACAGCTATATAGACATTGACACACCAGCACTCATCCTAGTCGGTTATGCAGTCATCCTACTCACTCATGCAAACAATCAATCACACTTACATTTACTCACCTACACAGTTATACAAACACCACCTCATTTATTCATACAGATAGTAACTCATACTTACTGTCTTATAAAATCACTATTACAAGTATACACTTATCCATACAGTCACTCTCACAATCACTAACTCTTACGTATAGTTATTTATATACACCAACTCTCACATACACTGCCTTTTATTTTTCTACTTCGTTGGAGATGTACCACTGAGACATATATTCGCTCACCAACACACCCATAAACACACTCACTCACCCAAACAACTGTTTCCACATGGACTCTTAAACTCATACACCTAGTCAATCAACCACTCACACATCTATGCACAGAGTCACACACCCCCACCCAACCACACACACACTCAGTCTCCCATACAAATACTCAGCCAACTAATCAATAACTAATATAGACACTCATGTAGCTAGTGACCAACTGATGCAGCAGGTTACACAACAACAGACAGAGTGATACAGACATTCACACAGTTTAGTCACTAACCCATGTATTTAGTGAAACACTTTTAATTACTCACTTAAACAGTCAATCACACAGCTAATAAATCCTCCATCCAGACACTTATATATCCACTTATTCTTCAATACAGATTGGTATATATATAATACATATTTAAATTTCAAACAAAACCACATTCACTTGATGATGTCATCAGTGATGTCTTCAGTGATGTCATTTGAGATGTCATCAGTGATGTCATCAGTGATGTCACTGACCATTTCATGAATGATGTAATATGTGACATCATCAGCAGTGCATTGCGGGGCGCGAGTTATAGTTAGCTGAACTAACTATAACAGTGGAATTTCTATGGTTTTGTACGAGTGAAATGTCCAGCTAACTATAACACCCCTGAAACCTATGGTTTTTTCAGTGAATATATATATATATATATATATATATATATATATATATATATGGGAGGGGCATGCATTAGACACTCCTGTCCCGTATTATATGTTGTCCATGTTGCTGGGCATGACCCCCTTCCTGGCTTCAAGGCAAACTCTTTCATGTATAATTCAGAGAGCCACCTAGCTCATATTTCCTGTATCCAACATGTGTTGCAAGGAGCTACCCTGATCGTCTTCACTTCCTCCCTCCCCCTTTACAGTACTGTATGTATCCTCAGGTGGTCCCTCCCAATTCCACAGTACCTCAGACCACAGGTCTACGATGGGGCGTCTAGGCATTCATTACATGCCGCACCCAGGCTCTAAATTGGGGCCCTCTTCCGATTTCCACACAAGCGCTATGTGCCTTTTAGCATACGCCAAGGCTAAATCCAAGAATTTGGCACTCACCTTCTTCGCCTGAGGCCTCGGGAAAAGTCCCAGCAGACAGGTGTCCAGGGAACAGGCAAGTGGGCGTCCCAATACACATATCAATCTATGCACCACCTCCCCTCAAAACATGCACAGTTTGGGAAAACTCCAAGTCTTGGGTTCAAAGTCGGCATCTAGAACTGCATATCTAGGGCATGGTCACGGCCTCCCTCCATAGATGACCTGAAGTCTATGAGGTGTTAAGTAAGTTATGTGTGTGTAGTTAAACTGGGCACATTTCGGGCCCGTATTCCTGAATGCATCCGTTTAGGGTATGCTAGAACCTTACTCCTTTCACTGTCTGACAATTCACGCCCCAACAAAGCTACCCACTTAGTTCTTACAGCCAGAAGTGGTCTTTGTGTCATTTCCAGCAATGCTTTATAGAGAGCCATTTCACTTAATGTCGTGCATCGCCCATAGTCAGCATCAACTGGAGTGCTGTATGAGTCTTGGGTTCCTCCCCACCGTTAGACCACAAGTATCCAAACAATCTCGTCAATGCCTCAAATGTTAGGAACTGGCCTCAGTGCAACCCATATTGTTCCAGTATTTCTTCCAATAGGATCACTGTCTCCAGTTGAGAACAGTTGCCTGCTGTAGTTAGCCCTGCATCCATCCACGCTGTCAGCTGTGGCGCTGTAAAACTTAATAAGGTCACCATGAGGGAACCCCACCAACGGTATTGCTGGTGCATATATAACTTTAGCACTGTTTGATGACTCTGTCTGCACCAAATGAGGCAGGCGGTTGGCAAGGTACACCCAGTGCAGGTATTTCAGGTTTTCTGCAGATCCTATGGGGGGAGGAGTTAAAGAGGGTGTCAAAACATTTTTGATTTACTAATACCTCTGGCACTATCTGATGGATCGTAGCAAAACCAAAGGGGATGATGGACGGAGTGTTGAACATTGCAAGCACTCACCCCCAGTCAACTGATCTGGGTTTAATCCATCATCATTCTCTAGCTCACTCCACCACCCCAGTTCAGACATGGCCATATGCAAATCAGTCTCACCCTTTGCCTCATGGGAACAGTCCAGCCCGAACCGCCAAGCCATGTCTTCCCTGGAACGGAAACAAGCATCCTGGGACCGGTTTCTGGCTTACAGCCGTCATCAGCCAGGCTATCTTGAATCCAGTGGCAAAGTGAGCAAGGGACCCACGTCTGGGCATACCCTGCCAACTTAGGGCGAACATAGCAAAACCAAAGGGGATGATGGACGGAGTGTTGAACATTGCAAGCACTCACCCCCAGTCAACTGATCTGGGTTTAATCCATCATCATTCTTTAGCTCACTCCGCCACCCCAGTTCAGACATGGCCGTATGCAAATCAGTCTGACCCTGTGCCTCATGGGAACAGTCCAGACCGAACCGCCAAGCCATGTCTTCCCTGGACTGGAAACAAGCATCCTGGGACCGGTTTCTGGCTTACAGCCGTCATCAGCCAGGCTCTCTTGAATCCAGTGGCAAAGTGAGCAAGGGACCCACGTCTGGGCATACCCTGCCAACTTAGGGCGAACATAGCAAAACCAAAGGGGATGATGGACGGAGTGTTGAACATTGCAAGCACTCACCCCCAGTCAACTGATCTGGGTTTAAACCATCATCATTCTTTAGCTCACTCCGCCACCCCAGTTCAGACATGGTCGTATGCAAATCAGTCTGACCCTGTGCCTCATGGGAACAGTCCAGCCCGAACCGCCAAGCCATGTCTTCCCTGGACCGGAAACAAGCATCCTGGGACCGGTTTCTGGCTTACAGCCGTCATCAGCCAGGCTATCTTGAATCCAGTGGCAAAGTGAGCAAGGGACCCACGTCTGGGCATACCCTGCCAACTTAGGGCGAACATAGCAAAACCAAAGTGGATGATGGACGGAGTGTTGAACATTGCAAGCACTCACCCCAGTCAACTGATCTGGGTTTAATCCATCATCATTCTTTAGCTCACTCCGCCACCCCAGTTCAGACATGGCCGTATGCAAATCAGTCTGACCCTGTGCCTCATGGGAACAGTCCAGCCCGAACTGCCATGCCCGAACTGATTTGCATATGATCATGCCTGAACTGGGGTGGTGGAGTGAGCTAAAGAATGATGATGGATTAAACCCAGATCAGTTGACTGGGGGTGAGTGCTTGCAATGTTCAACACTCCGTCCATCATCCCCTTTGGTTTTACTATCTGATGGATCTGCACAAAATTTGGCAGAGATGTCGCATATTTAGCCTACTCTTATTTTCCTAATTTCATGTATGCCCATCAGGGATTTGGGTATTTCAAGTGGGGTGTGAAAGAAATATTCACCTTCTAATAAATTTGGCACTGTTTGATGAATCCACACAAATGTTTCTGTTCCTACAAGCCCAATAGGTGGAATTGTGAAAATGTATTTGTGTCGCGTCAGTAATTTACATTAACGTTATCACATGTAAAGGATGCCAGAATACATATCCATGAGCATACATGTGAAGCCACAAATGCGGATTGTGCTCCACCATATCACAAGCCACGCTTGCCAAGTTACACCTGTGCTGCCAATCAAGTGCGGGTTGCACCTGTGGGATTGACTGCGGATACTCTTGTGCGAACAACTGAGGATGCACTGACGCTGTAGATTAAAGTCAGACTGCACAAACCCCATCCACTGAGTTTGCCACTGCACCTCTGGCAGAGGCAAGATAGCAGCTGTGCTGGTACAAAAAAAAGATAAGGACTGGTGCGTGGAGGCACAAACACAAGTACATTCACAGGTGAGGGCACACTGGTTTTTGTATCCCTAACATCTTTTGATAAAGTTAACATCAAAGCTGTAGAGGTGTGGTGCAGCGGCCAGGGCAGCTCACTTCGGAGCACAGGATTCACGGTTCGATCGCCGGCTCCGGCGGCAGCTCAGCTCAGCACCATGTGACTCTGGGCAATAGCTCACTTAATTTCCACTCCGGCCCCCAGCGCCTTGAGACCCGTAAGGGTGAGTAGCTGCGCTATATAAAAACGGACTTAATTTTTTTTTATATATATATCAAGAGGGTCAGAGGAAGGAGTGGGCTCTATAGGATGCTGGGAGCCAAAAATGGGCACTCTGTTGAAATAGATGTTTCAGTACATTTGCTTGACTTTCAAATGTGTCTCTGGCTGACCTATTGTTCATTCAGTGATTTAGACATATGATACAGAACAACAACTCCCATCCACTCTCCGAAGGGGGTGCAATGGGCAAACGCCTCTTGGGGCTAAGGAAACTTTCCGGTGTGCTCTTTCATCTGGGGGCTCACTGCAAGACCACTGGAAGGTGGGGGTAGTGAGTGAAGATCAAAGCAGGACAGAAGAATGGGGCTGAATAGGAAGAACACAACATTTGCAGGGGCTAGAGGATGGATGAGAGTGGAGGCTGTACCATGCAGGACTGGAGAAAATGGAGTGGAGGAAGGAGTCCAATAGAATGAAAGGGAAGCATATCAGTTAGGACCTCAGCAAATGACTCACAGTCAATCAACGATAGAGTGTCAGAGATGGGGGGGCAAAGGTAAGAGGGAACTACAATAAGCATCATGAAGCACCAATCCCATGCGAGTGAAGAATTGAACTGAGGTCAAGGCAGAGGAGCAGCCATAATGGAAGGAAGGGGAGAGGATGTGGTGTCACGGCTAGACTGCCGACTTTGGAACTGAGAAACCAAGGTTCGAGCCTCGGGGTCGACTCCACATCTTGTGATTCTGGGCAAATCACTTAATCTCCCCGTGCCTACCAAAAAAATGAATGTGTCCTTGTGTAACGTAACTGGTGCACATGTAAAGCGATCTAATACCTTCAGGTCGAGTTCGCGCTATTTAAATCTGCAAAAAAAAAAAGGAGATTGTAAGAAGCTTTGTATGGGAAATCAGAGAGGTAACAGGGGGACTGGAGAACCTACCAAGAACAGGAGGTAGCACCCTCGGGAATGACACTAATGAAAGTGTGTTGTGTGTACATCCGCCGGCTCTTAGAAATGTCACTTTTTCTCAATTGTTATAGGTGTATGCAAGTGACTGATGGTGGTGCTGAAATATTAATTTCCAAAGGTTTTCAAAGCTGCAGTTATTGCTACATTGGCATTTAGAAAGTGAAAAGTGAAGGCTGGTGGGATTGTGTTGAAAATCCTTGTTAAAGTAGAGATGGCTCACAACTCGCAGTTCGTTGGTGGAAAATAACACAGACCTCCTTTACCTGTAAAGAAAAACAAGTTCTGTGAAACCATTTTGCAAAATGTAAATGCAGTGGGGCTGTTCATCAATACCAAGCATCTAAAAAACAATGGAAGGATTTGTGATGTATTCTGTTTGTGAGAAACCCCCAGAACAGGAACTGGGGCGGTTCCTCAAAGCAGCCAAACGCTGACAGGGATGCAACAAAGATTGCTGTCTGCAATGAACGAAGGGCGCTTGGAAACACTGACACAGGAGCAAGCAAGTGTTAATATGTTATGTTACGCTGCGGCACTTCCAAAGCTCAGGAATGCCATATATTTACAATAATATGTCGCATTCCTGAACTCTCCCCTGCGCTGGCGCACAAACAGCTGCCATACGCCGGTGCAAGCACCCTTGCACCATGGTGCAAGGGTGCCTGCGCCATGGGGAGATTTTTTTTGTGCAGGAAGGAGCACCTTCCTGCACAAAAACAATCACTACAGGCATTTTCCTCTTTCAATGCGTGCTATAGAATGCAGCACGCATTGAAAGAGGGAAAAAACGAGGAGAAATGAAAACATTTCTCCTCGTTGCGCCTCGCTACGCCACCCCTAGGGTGGGGTAGCATACTGACGCATTTCCAGGTTTACGAATCCTCGTAAATCTGGAAATGTGTCTCCTTCCATGGGTGTTGCGTGGGAACACCCACAGCAACACCCATGGAACTCCCCTTTCACGCAAAATGCTGCTTGTAAAGGGGCCGAATTTACAAGGACAGGAAAAGCCATGCAGGGTGGCTTTTCCAGGAAAAGCCATGCAGGGTGGCTTTTCCAGGAAAAGCCATGCAGGGTGGCTTTTCCTGTCCTTGTAAATATGGGGCAGGGAAATGCGCTGCCAGTGCGTCACAAAAAGTGACGTACTGGCAGCGCAAGTGGCTTGTAAATCTGCCCCCGAGTTATCAACGTTATGTCATCACTTATACTCAGAGTTCACGGGGCACAGAATGCTTGGTATGTAAACACTGGGAAACTCCTCTTGGCCTATAGAGGTATCCCCTGCCCCCCAGGGGTTACCACTCTGTGCAATTTGTAAACAACAACCTGTCTTCCCTTGTTTTCTGCTCGTTAATTGTTTACTATGCACCTTTGTTCTTTACTGATTTTAATGAGTAGACATTTATGAAAGTCAGTGTTTTGTAATATTTGTGATTAAGTTATGGATTTTGAAACACCCTCTAAACTGGTAGCACCTATTTCGGCTTCTGTAGGTTTTGCACAAAGAAAAGAAAGAATTAGTCACCCAAATGCAAAAAAAGATCATCCACAAGTAAATGGTGGCAGCGAAGAAACAACAACTGCAAATATTCAAAGTCAAAATAAAGTGCAAGAGCCAAATGGATCTGAAAATGAAGTTCAAGTGAATCCTCAATCCATTTGGCATAGAGTCTTCCAAGTAAGCACACAAGAGGACTCACTCTGATGGACAGCTTCTGTTTACCAATAGTACATGATTCTTGATAATGGGGTGACTGATAGTACAAACAATGAAAAGCCAAAATCAACACCACCACCATGACAGCCACACCTATATGGTCAGTCATAAATTCTCAAACAGAACAAGATCAACTATTGAAGATCATGGAAAAGCAATGTCAGTTACTGAATAGTCTCAATCACAGAATACACACCCCACACGACAGCATCTCATAAGGCAGATGTGTAACAGACGTTCTTTATCTGATTCAATTGATGAGCTCTATTCTCTTCAAAAGCAAACTTTTAATAGCATTGAAATATTAATGAAGACTCTCTCTACTCCAAACATAGGTGGAAGTGTATCTACCAATTATACTCATGTAAGTAATGCCTATGATGACTTATGCATCGTCACTGGGTAACGAAATGTGGAACATCTGCAAATTCTATGACAAAAGGCAGATTGAGTAAAAACCAATAGTGATTCTCTAAAAACATGCTTCTTTCTTAGAATAGAAAGTGCGAAGAACAGTATGTCAGTGCACTCATGGCATTATAAAGCACTAAAAATGACACTATTCTATTCTGATTTGTAAAGCGCATGACCACCCCAACAGGCTTCCCATGCGTGAATAAGCAGCAGTTGGCGACCAGCATAATTATAATACCCAGGTTTTCAAAAGCTTTGGGAACTCCACAAGAGAGGCACACACGAAAAACTTCAGGGGAAGGGTGCTCCACAAGGTGGGCCTAAGGAGGCAAAAGAACCCGCACCTTGCCTTGGGAATTTAATACGTGGTATCACTACAAGATTAAGACAACCTGAACGAAGAGCGTGCTTAGGAAGATATGAATGAACCACCAAACTTATATAGAGAGGACCACAACCGTGCAGAGCCTTGTGCATGTAGCACAATGCTTTAAACTGATTACAGTCACCCATATGAAGCATGATGGCATTACCAGTTAAATTATGACATAGAATTGACGAAGGAAGATGCGTTTTCCGGAAAATTCTTTAAATTTCAGCACAGTAAAAAAAAAAAAAAATTGGTCAAAAAGATGCAAAGGTGGAGTAGTGCATAATAATATGACAACATGCTGTAATATGTGTTGCAAAGTGAAAGTATTATATGATATGGCAGGGGTGCCTTACCATGTAATACTAGCTCAATACACAAAGATGGAACCCAGGTACTCTCTCAGTACACCTTCTCTCAGTCCTGGTAGAGTGGCAAAGAGAAGACAGGCTACTTAGAGGAATATGTGTTAAGCATTTCGCATCACTAACATGAACAATAAGTACTTGACACGACTCGAGAGAAATCCAACACCAATTTATAAAATTAGCTCGGATTTTTATATATTTTTAGGCACCAAAATGAAATCAATACATACAGTATAAACGGAGTTATCAATTTTAAAGCATTAAATAAATCCATACTTTTCAATGTGAAAACATTAACGTTGCGGTAAATAGTAAAAACACATGTGCAATTGGTTACTTAGATAGAGAGTTCAATGGAACCCAATCAGAGTTAAGGTCTTGTGAGTCCCTAGACCAGTTCACACAGTTAGCACAATTTTATGTGGCTCATGGGAGCAGGGTGCAGAGGTGCACTTTAGCGGTCAAAAGGAGCGCTCATTCAGGCTAGCGGTGTTGAAATGGTTACCTTAGCAAAAAGGTACTTGCGTGGCGAGTTGAGCGAAACCTTTTGGAACTGAAGCTAGGAGCTGGCCCTGGACCAGTTGTCTCCAGGCAGATCCGGTCTTCCTGGCGTGGGGGACTTGGGTGCAGAGGTGCTCTTGGCTATCTGTGGTGCCGAACTGGATCCAGCCAAAGGAACTGGCAGGCGTGCCAAGAGAGGGTGAAAACAGATGCAAGATCTTTACAATGGAGCCACAGGGCTGTTTGCTCATTCATGCAGGTGATTCTCTTCTCTTGAAGGGTTGAGTAAAGCAGGCTGTAGTTGGAATGACCACCAACAAGCCTTGGTACCTACCAGCACTCTGGTTGAGGAAATCTTTACCCAGAGGACCAGGGGAACATTGTAGAAAGCTAAGCCTTGATGAGGGTTGGGACCAGAGTTCCCAGAAGCCAACTGCCCAAGGACTTTGAGCAGCCACGCTGGAAAGCTCGGGGGACAGGACTTCAAGGTCGTGGATTTAGCCGTTTGTGCTTGCCGACTGCAGGTGACTAGTTCTTCTAGCCCAAGGGAGTTCTTGTGAAGTCTGGAGTTTGCAGAGGGGTTCACCTTAATTTTGGAACCGGCCTCTTGCCTTGGTTGAGTCGAAATCCAGTGGGTGCAGGGTGGCTGCCATATGTGCAGAGCTTAGCACCTCTCTTTGTGGAGTTCTGCCTTGTGTTGGAAACGGGTCTCTTCTTGTTATCATGTAGAATCTAAGATTCTGGTGTCTGGGGTGCCCCTTAAATCCTGGATTTAGGGGGTGTTAGTGGGTGTGAGGACCAGTAGGCAATGGGCATCTAGTCCTGCGGCTAATCGGCCCCAGAAGTGACGACATCCTGTTGGTGTATGTCACTAAAACTAGTCAGAACTTGATTCAAGATGGCCAAAACCATCCTCGAGTATACAGCTCAGCTGCAACACCCTAGAGGTGTGGCCAGCCTGGTGGAGGTAGATAGCTAATTTCCTGACTGCCCACAGAAAAACAGTGCCTGGGGCAGGGGGAGGCTTTGTTATAGAGTGGGGGGACAAGTTTCTTGGTCCAGTGGTGCCAGTGAAGCCTTTGAGGCTTACCGCTGCACATGTCTAATCACTAGCCATCCTGTGTGGGTGGAGGTGTCACCTTCTACTCAACCAGGTCTTTGTCTCTGGCCTCTGGGAGTGGCACACACTCCCTAGCATGAGGTCAGACTTCTGTCTTTGAGGCAAACCTTTGAAAAGGCACGCCTAGGCACAAGAACACTGGGTTAATTGGGGGACACTGTCTAAAGTGCCACCCAGGTGCATGCTGGTTAAACCTTGTCACCACCATCATGTTGGGGGTTAAAAAGCACAGTGTCAGACATCAAACATGAAAGAAATCGGCCGGGCTTTCATGGAGCTGGACATATAGGTAATGCCCATATGTCAGCCCATTTTATCCGATGGACTGCCGGTCACTTGAGGTGGAATTACATTTAGAATGCTACCATAGGGCAATACATGCTTGCGCATATATTTCAACACATATAATATAATGCACCCTGCCTCCTCGGCTAAAGGAGGCCTACCTTAGGGATGCCTGACATATATTAAGTGCAGCAAAGTGAACAACAACAACATACTAAAATGCAGCGAAGTGACCCTGTCACACATGGTGTGTGCAGGGCCTAGCTCGAGCAGGCAAGCTGCTCATTCAGGGCTGTGTTCGGAGCAACACTTTCCGACCTACTCAGATACACACGTGAATGAAACCTAGACCAATGGGATCACTCAGATTGATACAGTTTCTCTTTGTGCACTAGGATCCACTAAACCAACTACACCTTACTCTCATGCAAAGATAAATGTTCCTATCTCAGTTGTGCTATCGACGACGTCTCATGATAGCACCACAAAATTTAGCAATTGCAGCACAGTGTCTTCTACAATGCTAAATTATTATCACTATCCTGGGATCTTAGCCTACTTCAAGGGTTGTAGACGTCACCCTGCATGCATTTACCCTGCATGCCTTTACAACACAGTCCCTACCCCGACTGTGACGTTACCACGTGTTACTTTACCACGCAGGTCATTACAACGCCTTGCTTTAGGGGGCGCTGGACTTTGAATAGTATAAATTACTATTCCAACTCTAGTCTACGCAACAGTAGGGAAGGTGTTGGATTTTTAAGTCTAACAACGCGCCCGCTAGCTACAGCAAGTCATTGTAACGACTTGCGGGTTAAAGTAACGCGTGGTAACATTGCAGTCAGGGTAGTGACTGCGCTGTAAAGGATGGTCGTTGTTGAGGCTGCGGGATAAAGAATATTTCCCACGTCAAGCCTGATAACAACTTCAATTTCTCCGCAACAAGCGCTGCACTCACACGACAACTCAAAACATTACTGCATCTGACCAAACAATCTCCATAAATTACTGTAAGCTAGACATAAGCAATTGAACGCGCAACCTTATTAATACTTACTCCTCCACGATCCAAAGTGTCTCCAAAACTGCTGGAACTCCATCAATCCTCAGATGCATGACATGGACTTTGGGCTTGGACTGGACTTGGGCAATTTCTACATGGGATTCCCTAACTCTCTCACTTCAGTAACCAAACGTCCTTTGCTAATATCTTGATGGCGCGTTGGCCATGGTTACAATTTGCATTCAATAGAAATTTGTGGTTGACTGAGAGGTAAAGGGAGTTAGCGTTCAACAAACCACAATTATAACAGTGTAACCCATTTGGTCACAGAATAAGGACCAGGCTTCAATAATCAAAGTTTAAGGTGGACTTATCAAATATTAAGTGTTAAACCACCAAGTAAGCAAGACAGAAAAGTATTCCATACAAGAAGGATTACAACAAGTATATTAAAGCTTCCGATATGGATTCAGGCTTGAAAACAGCCAATAGAAGTCTACAGTCAAAACAATCCAAGTACCAAAGACCAGAGTTTGATGCTCCTCTGAGAAGCTCCGTTGCTCCCTTCCAAACATGAATAATTCAAAAGAAAATTAACCTAAATTAGAATCTATCTATAGATGGGTCATTAAAGATGGGCACTGGGGAATTTAAGAATGCAGGAAGGTTTCAGCATTGCGATGATTCCAGTAGAAAACCTCTAAAGGGACAAGGGTTTAGCATATAGCCATACACTTGCAAGCAAACAGGCAAGCAGAGAGGTCTGTACCTCACTAAGTCTGAAAAGACCTGGCCTACAGTCTAACAGCATATACAATAGTTAAAGCATACAGATGCATTTTCATGATATAATTATCATGCCACCTTTCCTTGGACCAATGATGGTGAACTTTTCATTATTCTAGCAACATTGGCGTTTTCTCCCATCTCACCTCAATTGTTGCAGATATACAATGAATAAACAGCTTCTTCACAACATTAGCTTCTCCACACTTGCTGCCAAGATTTTCTGCTCAGGTCTCTCTATCTCCAATAAACAATACTCCTTTTTCTAACTAATAAAGCTTGGGACTGCACCTGCAGAGGAGAGAACATGCAATGCAAACAGAAAAATAAATGTCGAAGTTCATGTCTACTATAGTCAAGTTAAGAGTGCATTTCAGTTACATGAAGATAGGTGCACAGGTTATTTTGAACTAAATGTTAGATGAATACTAAAATCATTATTACACGTGTGATGCACCTTTTAATTTGCGTGTAACATAACTTGGAACATAAGTGTAAACGTATAAAATCTACTTTTCTTTACGCTTAGACTAAACATTAATATGCACATGTTTATGAATCTCTAGTTTCTACAGTGTATGCACTTCAGTTTTACATTCAAAAGCACCACTTTATATTAATAACTGTAGAACACACAAAGTATATGGTGCTCAGTGCACATATATATATTGCGTAGTTGTGACGTGTAAGGGTGGAGCTAAAATTACGCTGTTCCAGCAACAAAGTCTGACAAAGTAATACTCAGTCAGTCAGTCAATTCACTTCATTCGATACTTATGTAATAAGATCATAAAAGTACAGGTAAACACAGTAAAAACAACCATCCAAATGCAAAATGTTAAAAATCAATTAAAAGAACATCCCTTAAAAAGTTAAATACATTCACAATTATGAGACGGTCAGTAAAACCCAGCTGATTAAAACAAGAGTTACAATTCATTCTTGTGTGTTATACAATCTCCTGATCTTCCATGATTGAATTAAAAAAGATGCCGCAGAGTAGCAAACCAGAGGATCGGGCAAAGATTGTAAAAAGTACATTTCTACACGGCATTGTTTAAAATTATATTTTCACATCAGTGGCAATATAAATCTTTTGCGATGATCCATGTAAAATTTACAAAAGAAAAAAATGTGCAAATTTGATTGCGCAGAAACACCATCACAAGGACAGAACGGTAAATCATTTATGGAATAAATTCTTGCTGGATGGGCCAACATGCAAGGAATAAAACTCAATCGAAATCTGATTAAAAAGAATCTATGACTTGAGTTTGTCACGGTAAATAAATATGAGGATGTCCCTTCCTGTACCATCAGTCCCTCTAAATATTATTTGACTGATACTTTTGTGTGAGTAATTTTCAGTCTTTCATTGGCCCTTTGTTTAAGAAAACTGGATTTTATCCTCCGTTTTGAGATATTAGAGCACTCACTGGGAGAAACAAATAGATGCTCTAGACCAAGAGAAGAAAGAGTGGTTTTGATATAGGTAGTCCATGGGATTCTATGGACATATTCCAAAGATAGGCAATCTTCAATTAGCTTTTGAGTGACGTGAATGAATTCCCTTCTCCAGATAGAATGCCATAGGATGATTGGAGCCAGGCTAATTGTATCGGTATGGTATGGTACATCTATTTCTGCATTCGAAATAACATTGGAGCAACTTACTGGGAGGCCTACTAATTTTTTCCAGAAAATGTCCTCTATAGTCTGGAGAACTGAGGGGTTGGAGTAACCCCATATGCCTGCCCCATAGGTTGCAACTGAGACAGATTTGGCTGTGAAAACTTTTTTAACCACATTGATAGGTTTTGAACCCAGGGGCATATTATCAAGGGCAGTATCACCACTTTAGCGGCACTTTTTGCCGATAAAGCGGCAATATTTTATCGCCCTATCAGCAAGCTGTCGCTAACAGCTGTTAGCGACAGCAATAGCTGCGATAGCGGCCGTTTTGTTGCCGCTTTGCATGTCAGCGATAATTATCGCTAATGACATGCAAAGTAGGCGTTCCCAACTAAAAGCAACTGCAAACAGTCGCAAACACAACTTCCCCCTATTATCAATGCCCGCGAAGCGATAAAAAAAGTCGCGCTAACTGCGATTATCGCTGGAATTTAACACCTGCTAAAAACTTGACTTACCTATTTTCTCAATGGGAGGTGGATTGTGAGGCTGAGTCCACCATGGCCTATCATCAAGGAGTCCCCTATCGCTGGTGTTTTATCGCAGGATTTCCTGCTATATTCTCGCATTTCGCCGCTATCGCTGGATTTTTTATCGCCTTGGAGATAAGCGTTGCTAATAACGCGCTATCTCGGCGATGAAATCCAGCGATAGCCGGCGATAAAAAAAACAGCGCTAAGCGCGCTTTGCGACAATTATTGTAAATCGTTGCTAATATGCCCCCCAGTTTTTTAATGAAGGAATGTAGAGCAATAATACTTTTTTCTAGTAATAAACCCCTTGTCGAGATCATATTGGACCATGATAATTGCCTATCAAAAGTCACACTTAGATAGGAAAAGGCATCAATGTGGGCTATTTTCTGGCCACTATGTGAAAGCTAGGGACCTTCCTATCCTTACGGCCAGTAATTAAAATGAAGAACTTGGCCTCATTAGATTTTAGCTCTAGTTTATGCATGTTGTTCACATAAATATCTAGTAACTTTTGCGGGACCAAGCCCGTGCAGGCAATTAACACCGCATCATCTGCGTACAGGAGGATTGGGGTACGTACATTGTTGATCTTGGGAACGTCTGGAGTTGAGTGCGACAGGGGAGCTTCCACCCCATTGGTATAGATGAAATGAAATGAAATGAAATTTGTACTTGTAAAGCGCACTGTTACCCTAGGGTGTCCTGGCGCTGTACGCATACCGCTGTGGAACCCTTCCTGTCTTTTCCCTGTGAAATGTCCACTCCTGGGCACCCCCAAGGTGAAGCCAGGCATCCCAGCGCTGGTGGGGCCGTTGTGGAGATTAAGCAAGCTATTGCCCAGAGTTGCAGAGTGGGACCCATGATTAGAATAGGCACCGAGGCGAGAATTATCAGGTCCGAGGAAATTGAGCCCAAGACCCGCCGAGGCGGGAATTGAACCCTGGTCCCGGGCCAGATCTCTGCATCAGGGTCTGCCGCTCTAACCATTGAGCCACACTTCTCCTATGAAAAAAGAAATGGGGCGAGTACGCTACCCTGTCGGACACCCCTGTTGATTGGAAACACCCTAGTGAACTCCCCCTGCCTCCCATATCGGACACTGGCCAAGGCCGAGGAATAAAGCTGCCTAATGAAGAGTATAATTGCCTCGTCAATACCCATTTCTTCCATTATCTTCCATAGGTATTGGTGTGCAACGCAGTGAAATGCTGCTGATAGGTCCATAAATGCCAAGTATAACTTGCCAGGCTTAGCCTGAGTATACTTGGCGATTAGTAGACTTAGATTAAGACACTGGTCCTGGGTGCCCATTCCCTTTTTGAAGCCATATTGGACCGGGATCAGAACCTTGTTAATAGCAGCCCATTCCTCGAGTCTGTTCAGTAAGACCCAACCCATAAGTCTGGCTGTGCTATCCAGCAACGAAATTGGCCTATAGTTTTTGGCCTCGGATTTGTCTCCTTTCCTATGGATTGGGATTAAAATAGATTTCTTCCATGAATCTGGTGGTCCCACCTAGGCGACTGCGTTAAAAACATTTGTCAGCACTGGTCCCCATAAATCCGACTGGTCAGTGAAAAAATCTATAGGAGTACCATCTGGGCCGGGCGCTTTCTTGCTGGAGCACTGCATAAGGGCCTCTCTAATCTCATGGTGATTAAAAATCAAAAGGGGTTTAGTGAGAGGGGAGGTGGGTGCCTGCTGTGTTATCACCCCCTCTGCATTTGGATCAAATATTAAGGAGAAGTGTGTAATCCAGGATTCCTCATCTACATGGCAATCCAAACTTGGGACTGTGGTTGATTTGAGGAGAGGGGCATTGATAGTACTATAAAGGTGCCTAGCGTTTTTCGAGGTGGCAGGTAGATATAGTTGTTCCCATGCTTCTTCCTTTAGAGTTTTAATTCTGATCTTCCTGGCCTCTTTATATTGGAGACGAAGAAGCTTAACTAAATCCGCGTCTCTAGAAATAGTTCTAAGAGCCTGGTGTAAAGCTGCTAGGGATTTGGTACATGCTCGATCAAACCATCTGGGACCTGATGTTTTGGAAATGGTTTTTTTCTAGTTAGGTGATTCTTAATCTCCAGTAAAATTGATTTGAATGCCGTGGTTACCTGGATAGGGTTAGGGCCTGCTTCTAGGCAGTTTATAATGTTGTTTTGCCTGTTTGCAACCATGGTCGGAAAAAGGGATGTTTTATCTATTGTAGCCCATTTTAGGATAATCCCATTGTTTCTTACTATCATGGGTTTAACATGCCTTGGCTTCTCCAAGTGGATTCCTGCCCAATCCAGCTTGCCAATAATGGCTGCTTGATCACTAAAATTAAAATACCTAATTTCAAGATTGGAAATGGGTTTTTTGAGGGGTTCCGCTATGATTATATAATCGATTGTTGTACCCTGAGTATATGTGCCAAATGTATTTTGCAGCATACCTGAGCGTATGTTGATAGGGTTACAAATCGCTGGGTCACAAGGAGTCTATTCAGGGCTTCTCCATAGGAATTATGGTTAAAATGAAATAAAGGCTCGCCTGCCTCATCAGTTATACCACATGCTACTAAATTTGAAAGATGACAGCAGTGTACATTAAAATCACCCATCCAAAAAATATTCGGGATATGTTTTAAAGTACTGAAAAGATTGTTAATGTCTTCTTCCAGCTATTCTGCAACCTTTTTCATGTCTCCTGCAAAATTGTTATTATAAAAATTGACTAGAAGAACCGCCTGGGCCTTTTAAAAGTAATAGATGATAAAAAAGGGGAAACATTATAATATGACACGACTTCCAGTCTCAACGAATTCTTCAGCAAGGTTAAAATCCCTTCCCCGGCTCTACCTGATTTGGATGGAAGGGCAGCGGTATAAAAAGAGCGATAGCCATCTAAATTAATCAGCCCGGTTTCCAATGTTTCTTGAAAACAGATCAGATTGTACATGGTAACAATTTTTAGCCAATCAGGATCGGACACTTTGTTACTCAGACGAGCAATATTCCATGTCATTAATTTAATGGATTCAGTCTGATCGTGTGTTGCGTTCAAGGCTTTGGGGCTTTCAGATCCTAATACAGAAAAGCTTTGAACAGGAGTGGGGGCTCTCCTGTTCAACCTCTGTCAGTGACAGCCCTCTAAGTCTGTTAGCACGTTAAATTGGTTGTGTGTGGAGAAAGAGATAAGGGGTTGCCCCAAGAAGGGTGGATGGGGCTCAAGTGGAGGATAGAGGACGGGGGCCGGGGGTTCTTGTCCCCGCAATATAGTTCTGGGAGGTTTGTAAAACAAAGCCCAGCGGTAGTGCAAATATTTGTGTGAGTGGAGATGGTCCTGTTGGAAGCCAATGAAGTAGTTGCTGAACCAATTGGTGAGAATTAAAGTTGACCACCACACAATCGCCCTCAATGGATTTCTCCGAGTCTCCCACCCAACCCACTCTTCTGGCCATTAAAATTTGCAACAACATCTCTCCCCTGCCCCCGCATGTTTACTAATCCAATGACATGCTTTGGACATCAATTAATCTGTGGTCTCCGGGAAACAGCGTTTACAACGCTGTCTCCACAACGCGGTAACTTTACAACGCGGTCGTTACAACGACCGCGTTGTTACCACGCGTGCCATTACATCGCAAGTCGTATAAACGACTTGCTGTAGGGGGCGTGCAACACCAGGGAATGTGTTGGATTTTAAATCCAACACCTTCCCTGCTGTTGCACAAACTGGAGTAGGAATAGTAATTAATACTATTCCTAAATTCAGCGCGCCCCCTACAGCAAGTCGTTGATACAACTTGCGATGTAATGGCATGCGTGGTAACAACGCGGTCGTTGTAATAACCGCGTTGTAAAGGCATGCGTTGTAAATGCATGCGTTGCAACGTCACATATTCGTGGTCTCCTTTTGAGTGCTGTATAGTTTAGGAACGTTTGCCAATATTACAACATAGGGGGGAGTGCCAGTTTCGTGTAGTAGTCTTTTTTGCCCCCTTTATCCGATGCAGTCTTTCCGTCTGGTCTTGTATGGGGTCTTGTAAGGGGCAGGGTAGGACCCTTAGGTATCTCTTGGGACGGTGTGCCATTATGATTGTCACCGACTGATTTAAGGGGCAAGTGATTAGGTCTTTGTGCAGCGGATTGGATCAGGATTGTAGAGGGCACTATTGACATACCCCCTGAATGGGAACTGTGGTCCACTCTCACTGGGCCCGGGTTACCCATACAATTATTATAACACCTTACAGATAATACAGACAAATTATGGTAATTTTGACCTTCCCCTGCTGGACGAAAGGTCGCTATATTGGCCTCGATTCTGGAAAGTCTGTCTATCAGTGGCTGAAGTAAAACTGAAATTGACTGTTTGATCTTTAAAATCAGGGAATCCGAGATAGGCCTGGTGGTCGCAGTAGGATCTTGGGATGCGACAGTTTTTGCTTTGGTTGGTCTCCCCCCTCCTTTTTTCTTCTTTGAGGGAGGTTCTGATGGTACCGGTGGGGGGGGAGAATAAGATGTTATCTGTGCGGGGAATCAGGCGTTTGGACCGAGTGGTGGCTGGCTCTGGGATTGAGTGTAGAGGATCTGGTACAACCACTGCTAGGGGCTCACTGATTAAAGGCTTGGTCAAATGGGCAGATGCCCCCATATCCCCCCATGTATAGCCTACGCTCAACAGATTGGATCTCCTTATCCAATGCATCAGTGGCTCTTAATAAGAAGGAGTCTAAGGTGTTAGTGGACTCACCTCCGAGCGTTGATATGGTGGATTTTTGTTTCCCCATCTGTGAACCAAGTCTTGGGCCACCTACACTGCTTGAGCCACACACGTTAGAGTGGGGCCCAGCCCAGTCTCCTTCGGGCTCCGACGGGCATGGATGGGCCCGCCCTTGACCCGGGCTTTGCCTGGGCGTGGCCCGGGCACATCCCGAGCGCGTCTCGCGGGCCGGCGTCGCGCTTAAGAGCGCTCTCAGATGCAGGGGGTGATGGGACTGGTAGTCTCCCCCTGCTGCTGCTCCTCTCATGGTCTTCTCCTCTCCCCTGCCTGGGGAATGTGGCTACAAACAGTCGTGGGCCGGCATCGCGCTTAAGAGCACTCTTAGACGCAAGGGGTGACAGACTGGTAGTCTCCCCCTGCTGCTGCTCCTCTCATGGTCTTCTCCTCTCCCCTGCCTGGGGAATGCGGCTACAAACGGCAGCGGGCCGGCGTCGCACTTAAGAGCGCTCCCAGGCGCAGGAGGTGACGGGACTGGTAGTCTCCCCCTGCTGCTGCTCCTCTCATGGTCTTCTCCTCTCCCCTGCCTGGGGAATGCGGCTATACTCTTAACTGCTAGTGGCAACATAAAGTTAAGGAATGTTTATGATATTTGTGGTCTCTAATAACCAGCAAATATGTACGATGGAGTGCAAGGTCAATAAAGTTGATGTTTCGAACCAATACCATATGATGAATACGAAATTGTAATGAATCTCCAGGCAGTCTTTAACATATGGTATTTACTGTAATTGGTCTTGCCATTGTGGGAATAGTCCACTTCCAACATTAACAAGCATTTGCAATGCAATAGGTCTTGCATTTGCGAGAGTTTGAGCTATTGGCATTGTAAATTACAATGTCTTTTATTCATGTGTTTTGAAAACCTGCAAGCAGTGCATAAACACGCACTTTGTACTTATAGTCGTTGCTTATGAAATGCAAGGCTGGCAGTAACTGCACCTCTTTTACTGCCAGCCTTGCTTCTCCTAAGCAAGGACTATAAGTCCAAAGTGCGTGTTTACGCACTGCTTGCAGGTTTTCAAAACACATAAATAAGAGGCATTGTCATTTACAATGCCAATAGCTCAAACTCTCGCAAATGCAAGACCTATTGCCTTGCAAATGCTCATCTTATAAGGTAAAATGAAATTAGTTCAACAGAAGTCCATTTGCGGAGTATTACGAACTCTTCCCAAAGTGTCTTTTCCCCACTGGGCCTCTAGTTACGCAGCCGGGGCAAGATGTGTTTGTTTATTTCTTTAAAGTTTTTTCCATCCGATCACAAAGCGCATCAAGTCTCTGCGTGTAGAAGGAAGCAAGGCAGAAAACAAGCCAGATATCCAGAAAAGGCAGCTGCTGAAAGAAACGTGCTGGTTTTAGGATTAGCATTAGAAGTAGCAAGGGGATTTGCAGAATCGTGGCACGTGATGTGATCCTGAGCAAATGTCTCGAACTTGTTCCTCGTTTCTCTTGTTTCTAAAATGTAGAATGCTTAGAGGTCGAGATGGGGAAATGTGTTTTATACAAAACTGAGCATTTGATCTAAAACACTTTTGGGAAAGTTTCAAAGTGGTGAAAGTTACGAAATTGGTGGCCCTGAGGCTGCAGCAGCCATAGGAAGGCAGGGACCGTGATGCCAGGCCCTGCGTTTCAAAAGCAGGAGAGAGGAGGAGGCAGATGCAGCCAAAACAGACCTCTATCTTTGAATGCACAACAAATGTGGCAAGATAAGAGCAAGATTTACAGCCCTGTTTACAACAGAGCTCTGTAAACCATGAGCACTGGTCTTGAGTGCTTTAGCTTAAAGAAATAAATAGTGCTCACAAGCTCTGAGTAACAACGCATGTAACGGGCAGTCCTTGAAAATGGGCGGAACTTTTAAAGCCCATATCCTGAATACAACATGTCTCGCAGGGACAGCACAAGGCCTGCCTCGTGAGACCTAAAAACATTTTTCAGCTCCATATGGACCTGGACTTTGTTACGACCACCTTAGATAATCATGCAGCAGGCCCTATACCTCAACTATGTGAAGCGAATCTGATGCTAGTAAATCTTACAATGGCATTAGGCATGAAAACAATCCCCTCAGAATCGAAATGTGCCAATAAAATATCGATTCACATCTGGTAGTCGAGTGGTTGTTCACACACAGTGTGCACGATATAGACCCAAACCTGACTCTGCCCAAGCATAAAACAATTACAGTCTAGAATAGACTAGGTGCATTCTACAGTAGAACAAACTTCAGTGTAGTCCAACAATACTATCTCCTGTAAAACGTAACACAAACATAATAGAGTAACCTATGTTATTTCACATATGTTTAACTTTTAAAACTGCCAGATGTCACAGTCTGCATTGTATATCGTGAGAGACCGCTTACAGCTTTCTGCTATAATTAATAAGGGCCTGATTACGACTATGGAAGTCCATTGGACCGCCGTAGTTGCGGGGCGGTCCGTGGACCGCCAGACTGGCAGTCCACCCGCCATATTACGACTAGGGAGGTTGGACTGCCACTGGACCGCAGCAAAGCTGGGGATCCATGATCCTGCTGCGGTGGCGCAGCAGTCAGAGGAAGTAATATGCTGGCGGTGCCGCTGAGGCACTGCCGTGGATATTACGAGTTTCCTCACTGCCCTTCTTGGGCATTGTGTAGTGGTATAGCGATGAGCACGCCATGGAAAGGGTGGCAGTGAGGAAACTAATGGGCCCTTACAGGGACCCCTGTCGCCTCTGTGCAGGGGGGGTGCATGCAGGGGGGTACATGGTGTGCCCCCATGTATTTCTGCACCCCCTGCTCCTGCACGGGAAGAAATGCACGTCATGGTGCATTTCTTCTCGTACAGGAATGTGCTGAGGCGCTACCACGGCAGTGCCTTTCTAAGGCTCGCCTTTGAGCCTTAGAAAGGAACCGCAGTGGGACCACCTGCCAGGAATCTGTAACCCGGCGAGTGGTCTGACTATGGGTTTGGCGGTCTTCCTGCAGGGTGCTGGTATGGCGGCCCGCAGGAAGACCGCCAAACTCGTAATCAGGCCCTAAATGTTTAGTCCTGTATGTTTTTTTTTTACTGAATGACAATTTATAAACAAGAATGGTTATCCCATTTGCTTCTGAACTGTATTATAGTGGAGACTTTCAATATTGCCACTTTCTCAATTCAAAAATAAAGCTGCTCTTTCCTCAAAAGTACATTTATCTTTTTCCGAGGAGCCAGGTATAAGCTCACCTAAAATACATACTACCATTATAGGTAATTCTTCATTAACTCCTTTTACTCGGAGAATCATCTGTGTAGATTGCTTTTCATTGCCCTACTATTGCTCCTTAGTACAACAGTTAGATTGCTTTTTCTGAAATGGGGAGTAACTGCTCGGACCCAGTAATACCAGGTCCTTCTTAGGACAATTTTCTCAATTCAGGGTTTAACTGCCCATAAAACAGACGGAAAGTGTCAGGGGGACTGTCATGAGGGCGAGGGAGGCAAAAGAATGGATGGGGGACAGGTGAGTCTGGGCATTCTTCGGTCTGTTTGGGGGTAGCGTTGTCCTATCCACCCTTGATACCGCACAGGGTTGGGTAGGGTGTGGTAATGCCCACAGCTCCTGCTCATGCATATTTCGTTAACAAAAAAAAAACAAAATCAAAGAACTTGAAAGTCAAAACCCTTATTACTCATCCCTTTCAGATTGCTGCTGACTTGTTGGTGTGATTTTATTTAGACTTGCTATGACCACAATAAAACACCAGAGTGCGCACTTGCATATATTTTTGGAACGAGATCCAATGAGTTGCTGCTATGACTGAAAAGAGCAAATTAGAATGTATGTGCCACAAATTTAATTTGTGCAGTTAGCCATAGAAAATATCAGTTTGGATTTACTTTGGGCACGCCAGCTTCTACCATAAGAGTCAGGAATGTCTGGCTGTCGGGAAATGAGGTGATTCCAGTGGTTCGTTGTTGGGTTGATGGGGAGCAGCTGGGAGAGGGGCCCCTTTATAGTCGGCTAGTGGAGCCAGTTCACTAGGGTGGGATAACTTTGCATGGGATCACAGGAATGTGGCCAGTAGGTGTCAACCAACATGAGGGCTTCACAGTCATTCCATGCATTAGTTTGATTGCTACAGTCATGGTTAGCCTTCATATTTTGTAACAGAAGGGGTACATAACGGCCTCAAGGAAGAACCTGATCCCTGGGCATCGTCACGAGAGGGTACGGTTAAATGTTTATGTTTATGTTTAAGATTTGTAGAGCGCATGGCTGCCCGAAGGCTTCCCAGCGCTGGTGAGTGGTGTTTGTGAAGCTATAAACCTAAATGTACCTAACGGGGAAACAACCAAGGGGCATATTAGCAAGACCGGTGATAAAATTATCGCGTTTTAGCGGCAGGAAACTGCCGCTAAAACGGCGATAATGGGCTTGCTAATATGCGTTATAGAATTCCAATAGAAGCCCAGGTTAGATGTGCAGGACATCTAACCTGGGCTTCTATTGAATTCTATAACGCATATTAGCAAGCCCATTATCGCCGTTTTAGCGGCAGTTTCCTGCCGCTAAACGACGATAATTTTATCGCCTCTCTTGCTAATATGCCCCCAAGTCTTTAAGTTTTTTCTGAAGGAGGTTTCATTCGGTAGGGCTCTGATGTCGAGTGGAAGGGCATTCCACAGCCTTGGTACCAGATGGGCAAATGACCTATCTCCCCATCTTGCCCTTTTGGCTCTCGTTGTCTTGAGGAGCTGTTGCTGGGAAGATCTTAAATGTCTAGTCGGGGTGTACCTGGATATCAGAAGCCTTTAGCATACAAACTACTCAGTTTCAATCCCAGCTCGTCACCATACCATTGATGGAGCAAGGACTCAAAAATGAGACTTGCTCGAATACAATCACCTCATAATATTAAATTATTAATCTTGTATTGTTTATACTAACGTTGCATACACTACACGAATAGCAAGGAAGCTTGCCTATGTGTTCTAACTAACAAGTAACGCTTGTCTTTTTCTAAAATGGCCGTTAAAGCGCGGGAACCTTACTGCGCATGTCTCATCCATATCACATGGTGTGACGTCTTTCTTTGCTTGGTGGGAAATTTCTGCTTCTGCGCAGTGTGCATTAAAATGGCTGCTTGATGTTTTCACATGTTTCAGCTTGCTCTTGTGTTATTATTAATTTGTTGTTTTCTTACCGCTACTAATGCGGGATAGATTTATAAGTAAAAGGGGACAGAGTAGAAAGAGTGGGTATACAGTGAAACATTTTATTTGTGATTTTAATATTCTCTTCTTTGACTTTTATTAGTTCGTAAACTTGGGCCTGGGGTTGGTGAACTGAAAACTCGAATGACGTGGGTTCCACGCATGCTCTATGAAAGACTGCCCAGAAGGAAAAAGGATGAAGTCAACCTGGACGTCGTCCAAGGCCACGACCTAATGGCCGATATTGATGTATTCATGTGTTCCTGCCAAACTTGCAACTATGTATATGAAAATTGAATAAACTTTGTCGTGAGACGGGTGGGAAATAAAGCCAATGTATTAAATTTAATGGGCGGTAGTTTAAAAACAAAGGTCTTCAGAAATGCGTACCAAATTATTATGGTGTGAGGATCAACCCCCTGTCCCTGTCCAATCAGAAGTAGTGGTCCCATATTTTAGCAACATTAAGGGGAGGTACATGGGCGTAGAAGGGTATAATAGATATAGAATTAGTTAATTAGTTTAGCTCAGACCGCAGAACGCATGCAGGAGACTAGAGGGACGAGACTAGACGCTGACAAGAGAAGGAGATGCTGCAAGAGAGCAGAGGACCAGAGAGAACCAGCGTAGCTAGCTTCTAGCTCCAGACCGTCAAGTTGATCGATTGCAGACTGAACCGCTGTCAAGAGAGGTCCTGAGGAGGGGGCGGTGGAGTCCATTAGAAGAAAGGCACGGGAGAATCGAGGAGAAGTCGAGTATCAGAGAGGGGAGCGACGCAGGCGTCGTTGTAGAGAGGTCACCGGTCCTGTCCTGATCCTGGAGGAGGTCTTTGCTCTTCATCCTTCCTGGGTCCTAAATCTTTCCAACTCCTTGGCCAAGGGGTTTGGTTCTCGCACTTAGGTAAATATAAATGCAACCTTTAGTTGCGCTGCTGTCTCTATCTTCTCCTTTCTGAGGGACCGTCATTAATCAATAATTATTTTTCTCTACTTCATCTGTGATGTGCGATTAAGTACCATGTGTTTCTGTAATTTACTCTGCTAAATCTTTAGATAAACATTTTAAAACTTCCTGACTCAGTGGTTATTTCAGGATTATGTACTATAATGAATGTCACTCATTTTAAACTTCCCAATTAGCAAAGGATTCATTGGTAAGTCATTACTCTTCAATCGGAAGGTAATTGGTAGCAGGGATTTGATAAAGAGTAACAACTGATAAACCCAGCGTAAGTATTAGCGTAGTATGAATGTATGGGCCCAAGTGAGTATCTAGTGTATGAATGCTGTTTGCTAATATCGCGCTGGATCACCCACATGGGTGGGCCAACATACACATTTGCATTCTAGCCTAGAACGGCACCTGGCACCCTTAATTTATTTAATTATTGTGTACAGTTCTACATTTTCCGAAGGTAGAACGCTCTCTGGCATTAATATGGTGTGGGTGTCCTTGACAGTTTGGGAATGCCTTTTTTTAGTGGATAATGTATAACTCCCTTAACTGCGAAGTGTCTGGGTCTAATGTGATGTTTACTTGGTGCCTTGGGCACATACTTTTCAATTTTTGTATGCATGTATTAAGACAGCCAAGCAGGGCCTTTGAGGCAGCTTACGACTGTTTGTTTATGTACGACATTGAATCTTTGTGGTACCCCTCTGGGAGAGTGGGGATGCGGAGAAGTTGGTACCAATGTGTGCCATTGTGGTCCTCTTGTCCCTGCCATCCCGCCTGGTGCAGAATCGGGCTGGCGAGAGGGGGGGCTGACCTCACAGTGGTCTTGGAACTCTCCTGCCCTACCCCGCGATGTCCGGTTTGAACGGTGGGGGCTGTGCCTGTGTTCAGGTACCCCAGCAGGGCTGGTACACTATGCGGTGCCCTGGATTTGAGTTTTCATGGTGCCCCTGTGGGATGGGGGGGTGGTGGAGAAGTTGGTACTAAGGTGTGCCAATGTGATCCCTATGTCCCTCCCATTGCGCCTAGTGCAGAATGGGATTCTAGGACTGGTCTAGCCCTTGGACGGGGTGTTATTCATGCAGGCAACATGCTGGTGGGTGGAAAAGTTGGGCAAAGGGCTGGCGGTAGGGGGGCCAAACTCCCGGTGGTTCTGGAACTCTCCTGCCCTACACCACAATGCCTGGTTTGTGGGGGTTGCGCCTGTGTTCAGGTACTCCGGCAGGGCCAGTGCACTATGAGGGGCCCTGGATTTGAGTTTACGGTACCCCTCTGGGATGCTTGGGGGTGGAGAAGTTGGTGTCAAGGTGGTCCTTTGTGTGTCATCTTCTATCGCGTCCGATGCAGAAGTGGATTCTGGGATAAGATTGACACCCGGGTGGGGTGTTATTTCATGTGGGCAGCGGGTGGGTTGGAGGGGCGATTGACCGCCCTGTGGTCTTGGGACTCCACGGCCTTGCCCCGCGATGCTTTGACCTGGCCCATTGTGTATGGCGCCTCTATGCAGGTACACCGGCAGGGCTGGTGCGCTATGCGGTGCCCTAGGAGTTGAGTTTTCTGTTACCCCTCTGGGATGGAGGGGATGCTGAGAAGTTGGTTCAAATGTGTGCCTGTTAAACCTTCTTATACTTATGCATGGATGCCCTGGGAGTAACTTGTAGGGCGTCACAAGTTGCGGCCTTCTGATACATGGCACACAGCGGGTCACATGCCAAGGTGTTCTTGTTGCTCTTTGAAAGGCGAAATCTGTTATTTGCTAGTGTACCATTCTACCTCCTTGAATTTTTGTACCTACTAAAGTATATCTGCTAAGAGAATACCTGTTTTCTTGACTGACTCTATCGGGGTAGGCCTCTCAGTTTTAGATAACTTGTCTAGTTAGGGTCTCACGGGGGGCACGTATTCTAGCCCACGATTGTCCCTAGACGGAGGTGGGTCTAGATAAGGGGAAGAGAGTAAGTAGGCAGCAGTAATTGGCAGGTAGACGATGTCCTTCTAGGATCAGTAGCCTTTCTTCAGGATACAATGGACGCGTTGCTCAGTGGTCTTGTTCAGGGTACAAAGGTTAATTGAGTGTCCTTGCGTGGAACCGGTAAGGGCCCCCGTGTATAGAGGTCCAGGGATGTATCAAACTTGCTTTCTGTTATCTAGTTTGGGGAACGCCCGGTTTTGTCCTGGGAGTCTTTGGTAGACGGGACGCAAATGTTTATGGCCATCAGTTTTACATAAGGGAGGTGGCCGGGGAGGATTTTCTGAGGCTCTACCAAGAATGGGGGAGCTAACACCTGGAATGAAATTAGGATCAGTGGGAACTTACCTGGGGAAAGCTTGCCAAAGGGTGCATGCCTCAAGGTGCAGGATGAATTTAGCGAGACAGGGCCTGGCTGTTTTTGTACCGCGGACTGAAGAATTGTCTCTGGGTTCAAGGAGGCAGAGCAATATGCCAGTGTTGAGGTGCATCTGTTGGATATGGAGTCCCAGGTTCACTATGCAGACACCAAAAGGGCACAGAAGAGAATATCCTTGAATGAAGGGGATTGAGCGGGGGCACATTAACCTCTTAGTGTGGAGGAAGCTGAGATTTGGTGGACTGACAGGGCCAAATTGAATCGATCCAGGTAGCTAGGGTGGCTGGCAAGTACACATTAAGGTGCTAGCATGGCATACAGTTGTACGGTGCTGATGTGGTGAGCCCGCTGGTGTACTCACTGGGGAAATGTGGGGTAGAGGTATATGCTGAAGCACCCAAGGAGTGGGGTTGTTAGGGATAGAAAGCGTTGTCATCTGAGGCGCAGGCTCTTCATTCAGCAGTCGCATTGACTTAGGGACCAGTACCGGAGCCTTCCGGCGGTGGCAGGGGGAAGCGAGCTCACCAGGGACCTCATCGCCCTGTGGCGGAATTTCTAGCAGCAAAAAAAGAGGGCTACCCAAAAGTTTGGACTGATTTACTGACCTGACCCATTGGAGGGCTGCTGATTTGTGTGGGCACTGGGCAGGCAGGAAGGGGGGACTGACTTGCTGGTGGTCCTGGACATTTCTGCCCTACCCCGCTATGCCTGGAGTTGAACATTCTGAGGGGCTTTGCCTGGTGACAGGTGCCCTGGCAGGGACGGAGGACTAAGTGCTGACCTGAGGTATGTGTTAGTATGGGACTGCAGGTATTGCCCATCCCTCTGTGTGATGGGGGATGTTTATACTAAGGTATGCTTGTCAATAGTCTCCCGGATGCCCTTGGTTGAGGTCATGGCTGATGGGAAAGGGCCCTTCCGTCACTTTGCATCCTGAGTTTTGAGCTGTAATGGAAAGCTGAGACAATTGTTTTATTGCTTGTACAATCCTTGAGATGTTTTTGCTGATCCGTCATCCTCTATTCTCATAACAATAATATCTGCTTAACTATGGTTATCATTTCTCACTGATACTATGTGTCTATGTGAATGAAAGGCTATGCCTTGATTGAACCACGTTAATCGCTGTTGTCTCTCTCTCTTTGGGAGTCGTTTCAGGGGGGGCAGCGACTTGCATGTTGTGAGCGCACTATGGTCAGGTGCCCCCTGCAAATCACGGAGGGGTGCCATTAGTAGCTCCACGGGCAGGAACCTTGGTGCGGAGTCTCTCGTTTGTGTCACCACGAAGTGAAGGAGGGCTGGACGTAGCGTCACGAGGAGGTGTCATGGACGGGCACATTTAAGGCATCGAGCGGCAGGAACAGGACTCTTTTTCTCTCCACCATGCTCCAGCTCTCGGCAGGCCAGATTTCACACCCACCCACACCTTGAGAAAGGTGGAATTGATGGAATTTCCAGCAGCAGAAAAAGGGGGCTACTCAAAAGTTTGGACTGATTTACTGAACTGACCCCTTGGAGGGCTGTTGATTTGGGTGGGCACTGGGCAGGCAGGAAGGGGGGCTGACCTGTTGGTGGTCCTGGACCTTTCTACCCTACCCTGGGATGCCTGGAGTTGAACATTCTGAGGGGATTTGCCTGGTGACAGGTGCCCTGGCAGGGATGGAGCGCTAGGTGGTGCCCTGGTGTATGTGTTGGTATGGAACTGCAGGTACTGCCCATCCCTCTGTGTGATGGGGGAAGCTTCTACTAAGGTATGCCTGCCAAAAATCACCCAGATGCCCTTGGTTGAGGGCATGGATGATGGCTAAGGGAAAGGGGCCTTCTGGCACTTTGCATCCTGAGTGTTGCACTGTAATGGAAAGCTGAGACAATCATTTTGTTGCTTGTACAATCCTTGAGCTGTTTTTGCTGATCTGTCATCTTCTATTCTCATAACAATATTATCTGCTTAACTATGGTTCTACATGTCTATGTGAATAAAAGGCTACGCCTTGGTTGAATCATGTTAATTGCTGTTGTCTTTCTCTCTTTGGGAGTCGTTTCAGGGGGGGCAGTGACTTGTAATTTGTGAGCGCACTATTATCAAGTTGGGACGTTGCAGACCCAATATTCCTGGACGTGCAGGGACTTGTAATTCCGAGTTGTGGAATTTCCTCTGACATTATCACTCTGGATGAAATATCACAACTTGCAATGAGGGAGTGAGTTGCTTCGAAGCCTCAAACCTTTTATCTCTTGTTTGCTCCATATTTAAATATATGATTACTTAGAACCGCTCCTCTCTCTCCTGTGTGTCACACCACCACTGAGCAACAGGAATCTAAAGTGCACAAATGCGAGGTTAGTAGCAGCCGTTTGTAGCAAAGAGTGACAGCTTCTGTATCAGACTTGGAAGATATAGAATACATGCATTTGTGCATTCCTGTTTTTGCATGACTTAACACATTAAAGTCAGACCTACTGTCTTTACTAATGCTTTTTCTTTTCTTTTTTTGCTTCTCTGGGAAAGCCCCTTGTGGCCTCCTCCTAATTCAGATATATCACCCACTTCAAGAATTAGTATTAAGTATGGCTTCTTGATATTTTGCTCGTTTCTGGTATTAGGGGTTAAATATTGTGGCATTCAAAATTTTGACCTTATATTTCAAAACATTATGAACACTGAAACAGGAGGCACTAAGGTATGGAGACACGGACAAGTGCACTTTAGCAGAGAGGAATGGGCGTGGCTACCTGGCCAGGGCCAGTTAAACATGGCTAGTGGGATAGAAAGATACCTGTGGCTGAAAAAATGTTGAAGAAGACTGCAGTTCCCGAGCCCGCTGCTGGGCAATCCCTGCAGTGATGCCCAAAGGTTGCAAGACTAGACTCCCCAATGTGGCTTCTACCATAGTGGAACTCATGGCAGATAAGAACTCTCACACAGCCAGTTCAGGGTCTCTTTGCGAAGATGGCGGATGCAGTGCAGTGTAAGTGCTGTGTAACAAAATATTACATATATTGCATCAAGAGAAGCCAAAACAGATCACAGACTACCACAAATCCAGTCAAAGTGATTTATTAAGGACATTTCAAAATGATTTTGACAATACTGAAGCATTACAAATCACTCATCAATATGGAAAACAGGTAAAGTAGTCACAGTGTTAACTTTAAAAAATAGAGAGAGACAAGGGAAAATAATAGCAGGTAATAATCATAATAATAATAATACTAGGATCCATAAGAAATAAATAAGAGTTGTCATCTCTCTATCTGTATATAATAACACATAGATACCCGTCTCCAAATGTGTAAAATCTACTCAGATAGGTGTTGAAAATTGTTGTGTTGTGGGAATGGCACGTATAATCCTTAATTTATACATTAAACAGTTGCATGTGCTTAAGGAAAGACAATGACATTTGTTTCTTCATTGGAGCCAAAGCATTCTCTACAGTTCGCCTGCAGCATCCATGTACTATTATTTTCTGCCCATAACATCTTTTGAGTACTGGAAAGGCCAATTTTGTGTTTCTTTATTGTAAACTTTCGAATATGTCTGACTGCTGGATGCTAGTAAAACATTTTGTTCAGCAGTGCCCTCGATAAAGTGCGCTGTGGTATAGTTTAAGCTTCTAAATCATAAAATCTGTATTTAAACTCCTCAATTTAGACATAACATAATAATTTGTGTTCATTTCGAACAAGAATCTCCCATTTTTGGAATCAGTGTGTTTGTAATTCAAGCATGTTAGACTTTTGAAAACAGATGTATTGGTCATCAATCATATCACCTTTTTGTAAAGACCATGATAAAATTAGTGATCTCAAGAGATCTGCCACCATTTTGGTCATGCAGTAGATACCCCAAATTGCTCCAAATTAGCCTGCTCAGTTTCCATCAATTTAGGACTCAGTTAAAGTAGAAACAGGGGTTTCAGAGAGGGCCCTGGACCACCAGGACTGGTGATCAAAGCAGTAAACATTGTCTCTTGCTAGCCAGCTACCACTTATTTTTCACAGTTGTCTGAACGCAAAAAAAGGAAATGTAGCCATTGGAATTGGAAATTGATGACCCTTCAGCCGTCATACCTTCAAGAATGTTTCATTTACTCTTTCTGAAAAGAGAAGGTCTGGGCTTTTATCATCAGCAAACTAAGCGCCTGATTTGGAGTTTGGCGAATGACTACTCCGTCACAAACGTGCCGGCTATTCCATCCCACTTTATATAGAAGGAAAGTTGACGTTCTATTGTTGTGCACTATGTCTACATTTTAGTCTTCAAAAACATGCATGCTGCATGTGGTGGCTGACATTTTCTTCATTAAATAAATAAATAAAATAACAACTGTGCCTGCTTCCTCCTAAGAATGGAGTTTGATCATTCTGTCGACAGAGCCTTCAGTTTCAAACTGTCATCGAGCAAGAGATCTCTTTACTATGTGTGATGTTTCGATGTGATTCTTGACTTCGTTTAGGTGCAGAACTGGATTGGTGTCTCAGGCCATCAGGAGAACCAGCATGGGCCCCCTTTACTTACAAGTGGGCCGATAATAATCAACTCATTGCCTTGTATTTTGGTGGGTAGAACCTCTATTCAAAGAAATGATCCACTCAGGGAGAATAAAGTCATGCCATGGGTACGCTTGCTTTGGCCAAATAGTCGTGTCTTTCTTCGGTCAATGGCTTTTTGGGCTTCTCTTTTCAGCTTTCGTGGAGGCTAGTCCGTGTCCAGTCTCCTTAGTATTTAGTTAGGAAGGAGCAGCAGGAAGAGCAGCGAGAGCAAGAGGAACAAGAGGAACACATGGTGAAAAGTTTGATAATAACCATTGGGAGAGAGAGGCCCAGGATAATCCACTGGATGATGAGGATGGAGAATGTAAACAGGTAGACGACTCTGTCGCATGGACTAAAGTTGGGGTAAAGTGGGAAGGTCCAAACGCTACCTGCGGGAACAAAGGGGAGACAGGAAAAAAGATTACGAGGATGGACATGAATTCATTTGTGCTTTGAGGTCGCCTCACTTCAGATTCTGCTCTACCAGCATTTTAGGTTCATCCAATGCCCCTCCATGCCATGCCTCCACTCAAAAGTAACCACAGAGGGAATGGTCAGGGAGTGCCAACCGCGAGAGAGAAGGCAGCAGTACTGGACTTCATTTGCCCCGTGGGTTACCAGTCTATTTATTATTTCTTCGATTTTAGTCTGTAAGTGATGTGGGATGAAGAACGCCAACCCTACATTGATACATGGTACAGTTGGATGGCATCATGCTTTACAGAGAACACAGGTTTGTCTTACCATGTGTTGATAAAATTCAACATCTTATGCATATCAATTAACAGGAGATCCATCTCACCTCTGGGAATGGTGGAGAGGGCAAAAACGGAGTAAGAAGTAAACTTTGTTGAACTTATAATAATGGGTAGAGGCTAAATTTATCCAAAAACCTTTAGAAGTTGAGCTTCCTTACTCACAGTTCTAGAAGTTAGCACTGTGGGAACCACCACGGCAAGACTGGCAGACTTCATGAAAAGATGTGCTCAGTGTCCTTAACAAGTTGGGAAACCCCACATCTTTGGGTGATAGACACACTGTATATTTAATTATTTATTTTTGCAGTTTTTATATAGCATGCACTTGGTCCAATGCCATTAAGACGCGTTACATGAGAACCAGACATAGTAACTGTGAGCCCGATGTTGCACTTTCTTTTTAAAAGTGATTGGGGTGGGGGGGTGGGGGGCACAAGGAAGTTATGTGATTTGCCCAGAATCACAGGATGTTGAGATGAGGCTAAATCGTCTGTCTAGCCACTAGGCCACATCTCCAGTCTAGAGCCACATTGAAGGTACATTTTTAATGTTCACATTCTATCATCCTATAAATAAATTGGTAGAATTTCTGCCAAAGATTCCCCCCACCTTGGTCACGCTGTGGCAGCCATTTTGATGGTGAAACCTCTGCCACTATGGTAGAATTTGCACCAGAAGCCTGACGAGACCCCTAATCCGCCACACAAGCGCATAGATATTAGACAAGCAAAACACTAAATCAGCCCCTTAACATTTAACCCAGTTCATAGAGAAAGGTCAGTGTTAACTTCCATTCCACTTAATCTCATAAAAGATAATTCTTTACCTGTGATCAGCCAAGCAAACCAGAAGAGGCTCAGCAGTGCCAGCAAAAACAAGACGAATTTGTTGGGCCTGAATCCAGCAACCATGGACAGGATGGAGATAAGGATCACGGTGACTCCATTGACGATGAGATAGATGGGGATGTGGTATTGATTCGTACAGTTATTCAAATACACAGAACCTGTGAGTGTAAAAAAAAAAACACTGCTGTAGCATACTTGTAAGGGTCCTCATGTTGAGTATCAGCACAAACAGAAGTTAAGACCGTTAGATGTATAATTGAGACCTGCAATATAAATGAATCTACTATTCCAGCAAGATATAGGGCCAGATGTACGACAATTGCATTTTGCGACCACAAATGCGGTCGCAAAACAACAGTACATGGCATGGTGACTCGCTAATAGGAAGGGAAGCCCCTTCCTAACAGGCCGATCTCTTGTTTGCGGCCGCATAAAAGGGTTGTACAGCTGGCGCATAGACTCTATGCCTTTCTAAGGTCTTCTTGAAAAATACATTAGCTGTCTGCAAGAGCACGTGTGATCACCGAAAAAAATGAAAAGTCAGTATTGAAAAAAAGGCCTTTGGCCCCATCTTCCTTACGTTGATCTTCTCTACATGCATTTGACTGAGCAGCAGTTGTGTTATTCTTCTTAACATTGTTCCACTGCAGTATACGAACAGTGAAATGTCTATGCACTGCAATGGAGGTGCAATGTTTAATGCTGTGGTAGTCTGAGCTGCAAGATAATACAACCCGTGAGCAGATGGGCTAGCAACCTACAGAGCCATTTTCTAGAAATACATAACAGTGTTCCTGGTACAAATGCTTCATATGGAAATGCTGCATTTAAATATAAAAATAATTATTGAAAATGTTATTGCTCCTACTTGTGCAAGGTTTTAAGTCCTCTCTACATAGGCGAGGAGAGGACGTTCAAATCAAGAGCACCAACATTTCTCACTGGAGGGAGTTCGACTGTAATTGTCAGAGTAAGAGGATTTCTCAGCTGTGGATGCTACTCCCGCATGGTCCGCTGCCCTTTTGTTGGTTTTGAGCTATACAAACACCTGCGGGGGGGGGGACTTTCAGTGGTAAAGTAGCTACTTTTTTGTTAACTCAGAATCTATTTATCAGATTTTCAACAAGCGGTACAGAACAGATCAGTAACATGACAATAGAAGCTAGATCTCAGTGTCAGTACATAATCAAGCTGTGGCCTACAATTGCAGTAGAGTAGCATAGGTGACAGCAGTCTCTGCCCAGGGCGCGGACAGAACAGTCGGTTAGCAGTAGAAGAGGCCAGGTGGAGATGAGATTTGGCCTAAGGGGGGTTATGAGACAGCTGATAATCAACAGTGGAAAAACTAAGGAGGAGCTCCATGCTTCATGTCTGCTCGAATGGGGCTATAATATATGAGCCTGGTGCTTAAAGAATGCCAGGTCCCCTTGGGAGATCAGTCCTTAGCGTCAGAAAGGGAGTGTCTAGAGATCAGGCTAATCCTACTGAATAGAAAACTGAAACTGACAAGGGATCCGGGGGGCCAACGGGCCCACACAAAGAAGGTAAAAAAAAGGGGCATTGGGCATAACCCAGAACTTGGGGGGGTGAGAGAAGTTCTTCAGCCATGCTGCGTCAGTAGGCGTGTGTAAGGACACATACAGGAAGGGTGGTGTGGGGGGGGCAGTTGGGTACCAGTAGGGAGGAAGCACTGTTTAAATGGGAATGGCGAGGGGTCCTATCCTCGGCGTCTGTCGAGCAATATCTATGGAGTTGCCTTGTTATCAGGGGGTTCATCAGTCAAATAGATGGAGGGCTCGGAGCTACTCTTTCAAAGTAGGTACCTGCATTCTAATCTTTCCATACCAAGAACTTGGTATCTGCTAACTCCACAAGCCAAAATCAGGCATGCCAGTACCCCCAGTCAACCATCGCAGGAGAAAGGTCACTTTTTTTTTTACACAGAGCACACCATGCACCAAGTTGCCTCTATGTGTTTGTCAGAGTTGCTCTAAGGTATAGTTTTGGCTTCTGTGAAATGTTGAAAACTATTCGCATACCCTGGCACTGCCAAGGCCCTCATCAGGAGTGGCATGTTGAATTCTGCATGTGCGTTATCTCCTGTTACAAAATATACAGGAACTGTGAGTTTTATGGCCAACATAGCACCCCTATAATCTTCCACAGGTAAATTTAGGCAGATCAGATCTGCCAAAATGTACTGGAGGAAAAATACAACAGATACATGTTTGTTAGCTGACTTATGTTTACAACACTGACCCCACTGCACTAATAATAACTAATAATAGCAAAACACCTATAAACTACACCGTTGTTAACATTTATCTTTACCCAAAAATCTTTCTATATTTAATTCTGGTATTTAGAGTGAGGGGTATACTATGGGGTGTAAAAAATGGTCTTCAACATAGCATAATTGAATGTTTTCAATGCTCGGGATTGCCTTGGCAGAAAATCCTGGAAAGTGCAGAAGCGGAGACATGAGCTCAAAGATAGAAACGAATAAAATAAAGATGGTCTGGTGCTAATGCATACACACACCTGCATGCATGAATGTGCATTTTTTATGAATGGGTTTGCATGTGTTAGCACATGAAAGCCAGCTCTATTGGCTTTGCCAATGCTTGCTAGAGGATGCCAACAGGTTGACCTGTCGGCCCCCTTCTATGTTTTATTTCCACTCAACAGCATTCTGGGATTATTAGTTCTAGTGTTTATTATCAAACTACCTAGGATGTAGACCCAAGGCATGTACCACGAATACATGGTACGAACACGCTTGTGCCCGCTGACCTGGAGCACTGGGCTCTCTACCTCGGCTTGGGCTGTCTTTATTGAACCAGACGCCTAAACCACTGTCTCACTGGGCTTTTTGTTCACTTCATCTCTTTCTGGTGCTGGCTTTTGCAGTTATCAGTGGTTGCCTGTAAGTGTGTTGGTCTGAGTGTGCACGGCGCCTGTAACTATCTTGCACTTTCTGGTAGTATGTGTACATTAGTCTCTCTGTGCTGCGCTTCTACTATATAAAATGCCAGACCCACTGGTTTTGTCAACGTTTCTGTTTATGTAGTACTCAATCTCCCCACTGAAGCCGAGAGGGAACATTTGTTGTGGTAGCAGGGAGTAGGGTGTCACTTCAAGGAAAGGGAGGCGTCCCAGAGCATCCCGAAGCGACCCATAGGAGTTATACTCCACTCCATACATCAGCAAAGCATATATACACGATGTGTCACCGGCAGTGTATAATTATCGTGATTACTGTGGAATTGCGACACAGATATTTGGGACACCGCCGAGGCTCTGGAATGAACAAGACGCCTTCCTTGCCAATTGGCGACTGGTAGCACTAACAATCTCTTAATCATCATACAGTGATGTCCCAAAATCTGCTCTACACGTTTTCTTGGAATCTCGCCCTGGCGGTTCAGTTTAACATAAACATCACCCAGATTATGCAAAATAGGCACGCTATAGTGAGGGAGGATTCTCTGCCACACGTCATTCGCCGTGCCTGCCTATTGAGGGCAAAAAAACAAACCTCGACACGCTATCGTGGTATGTAGAACCCGCGAGGGAACTCCTAGTCATTCCGAGGCCCAGGGGAGTGGGGCAGTGTGACGCAGCAAGAGCTAACGAGACACAAACATTGACCCGAGACAGCCAGCTCCACAGCCATGCCAAAGAGAATATCTCTGTCCTACGCGCTTTTTTTTACCCTGGGCGATGTAGGCCTAAAACCCTTGCTGCAACCTGTTTTTTCAACCTACTGTCCCAGTGCATTTTGGTACCTGTAGTGCTGCTCTTGAGACTGGGATCACAGGACTACGGGCACAGAGGTACTCTGGCAAATAAGGCATTGAGAGAGGTGATCCCGTGTGTCACTCATGTGCCCTGGATGAGCTGCTTTAGGAGTCTTTTGTTTTGAGTTGCATGACTTTGCCCTCCATACACAGACACCAATTTTTGGACTGTGGCAGGAGGTCTGTATAAAAACAAAGCCAGAGTCCAAATCTAATACAAAATACGTATGTCAAAGTGCATGAACCCACTATATTACAAAGTTTGCCCGTTTGCTTCAAAATTCGAAAACAAAACAAATGTTTCCTTAACTTCATAAATAAAACGAAGGTTCACTTCCTTAGTATATCCCAAAACTTAGGGTCATCAGAGAGGGTAGGACGGTAAAGACTGCGACGTAGATTCAGAATAAACCAAAGGCAAGGGTGCACAATTGTCTTTTCTTACCTATGACGATTTCAGCAATGGCCAGCGCTATCCAGACCAGTGAAATGAGGCTCACCAAAATCTCTGAAACATAAAAATACACTTTCAGCAAGGTTACAAAGGCAGAATGAGCCCCCCTTAGCAGACCACCCTTTTAGCATCTAGCTACAGCTTAGGCAGTGTGTTCCAAGTAAGTACCTGTGTGATCAATTCATGTCCTTTTGCGGATGGTTACATGGTGGTGTTACCTTTACGTAGTGGCTAGGTGACTAGTTCCTTATTGTACACACAGTGCAGATCTGTCAGCACCCGAAGCAACGTCTTCAGCTCTGGCAGGGGCCTCACACAGAAGGCTCGCGGCCCTATTAGCTGGACTGTTCCAACCCCCTCTTTGCTGTAGGCTGCCTTTTGCTTGGTGACTTTCCCTGGGTAACTCTCCACAGAGCTATACATAGTGCTCACCAGATGTATTGGCTTTACCAATGCCTTTTATTAGCAAGGACCAGCTTGGTCTGTAGCCACTGAGACCTGCCAATGGTCTTGCGCAACAGATGGTGGCCCAAAGGACCCCCCCATTTAACTGTGTCCTATGATTTCTTCCTCATGTCTTGATGGACTCGAGCAACCTAAAGGCACACTTGCTGAAACCTTAAATGTTCCCATCAGCATCTTCAGCGACCTGGCGCCAAGTGGGTGAGACTATTGCCAAATAGGCCACGCCTAGGACAGTCTAGGAGCTAAGCTTCTGATCTTCCAATGAACCCTAAGGGGACCACAGGCTAGTTTCAACAGCACTGACCATCTGTGCTGACAGCTTACACAAAGACAGGGCTCTCATGTGGTCACATTACCCCACCAGTAGTTATTCTTGTTGAGTTAACTCTTTGCATTATGGTACTTGTAGTTTTGCTCTTCTATTGTAAATGAAAAATTAAATAGTACAATCATGCAAAGCAAAAGCAGGTGGTACTCAAAACTCACACTCCCAGGAAGCCAGGGATGGGGCAAACATGACGATGGAGCATTCTTCCTATCTCCAGTTGTGACTACGGATGGGAAAAACTGCATAATCTTTTCTCTGAAATGTCATGAACTTCCATGAACATATAACGAAAGTATGCAAAATTAGACTTTATAAGCCAAATGTGGCATGCTGATATCTTGCTTGACTTCTTTAAGGGAATGGGCACCTCTCATTGAAAAAGTATTGCGGGATTCCAGTAGGAGACTGGTCCGAACAGAAAATGTGTCTCAGCAAGGGGTTTCTGAGCAAACTAGAGTCCCATGGGAAAATTGGACGATGTGAAATTTCATTATGTTTCAGAATTTGCATATCACACATTTCAGGAAATTTCACAAGGGTAAGTTGAAAATTTCACCCAGCCTAGGGGAAACCCATTGACTGAGGTCAAAATTTAAAGCGGGGAAAAGAATGAGCTCCCAATTCGTCCTCTGGTTGGCATCACTGCTACGCAGACCTTTAACAGTGTGCAAATATCAATGCACTCCGAGAAGTCTACTGGGCTGTTGCAGAATTTGATCCCAGAAGACAACACAGGACTGATAGTCTCTGGGGAAGTCATCCCCGTCCTTCTGATCTAACATCATGCAAAACACTGTCAAATGAACATAAGAAAATACTTACTCATACATTTGGATGCGCAGCACAATAGCTGGTTGACCGATGGTTCCTAAAGGAAACAGACAAGGATTCAGCATAGATGTGGTAGACTGTGGCTGTTGATTGATATTTATATGGCCCCTCTACCCAAGAACTCCATATTCTGACATTTCTAGGCAGTACTGTGTCTGTGATTTTAAGTACTTAAAAATATATAAAACATTTGAAGAACATTGGTGAACTTGTTTGACAGGTCACTAAATTTGCAAAAACTGAATAAGCATAGAGAGCGACGTTCTAGACAGTACAGCTTTACCCTTTTTCATTTTACATGGCCAAACACGCATTCAACTTTTCTGCTATTGTCTAGTATTTTTTTTGAAAATGTTAGCACTTTTTTGGGGGGGGGGAAAAATAATCAGGTACATACCTGGCATTCTTGCTGCGTTCTGTCTTGAGTCATGATTCCCTTCTTTTGCTCTCACTAATTTAATTTGGGATGTTCGATGCAGCTCAGGAGAGACTTCCTTTTGAACAGATTGCCTGGTCTTTTTCAAGAAGTTGATCTCTGTGAAAATTCCAAACAAATTGGTATGAAAAACTTGCAGACGTTCTAAGTTCTCAGAGACAAAACATGAAGAAGATCTAATTGGGGTATTTTTGTAGTATGAAATGAAATGAATGAAATGAAAAAGAAATTTATAGAGCGCAAAAACTTTCACTCGAAGGCGTCAAGGCGCTAAATTCGTCATTCATAAATCAAAGTACAGTCCGATAGTCATCAAAGATTAAACAGCCAGGTCTTTAACGCTTTTCTAAAAGCCAGCAGATTAGTTTCTTGCTTCAGCCCAAGCGGCAAAGCGTTCCACAGCCTTGTTGTGCCGACCACAAAGCTCCTTCCTCCCCAGGAGCATTTCTTGAACCTGGGAACCACCAGGTTATGGGCCTGAGATGAACGAAGGTGGCGAACCGGAATATAGGGTTTTAGATTCTGTGTAAAGAAGCTGGGCCCTATATCATGCCTGGCCTTAAAGGCAATGCAAAGAGCCTTAAACTCAATTCGTCTCTTCACTGGTAACCAATGCAAACCCTTCAGTGCCTGTGCGACATGTTTATGTCTTGGAATATTCAGCAAAAGACGTGCCGCTGCATTTTGCACAATCTGCAATTTGGAAAGACACTTCTTACGCAGATTAATAAAAAGCCCATTACAGTAATCAGCTCTGGAAAGAACCAGCGCTGAAACAACCAGTTTCCGTAGCTCAAACGGAATAAATGGAAGAATTCTTCTCAAAAGTTTTAATGTGAAAAAGGAATGGGATGTAACCTGGTTAACGTGGCTTTCAAAGGAAAGCAAAGAGTCAAACGTAACTCCCAGGTTTTTTACCTTATTCGTGGGGGTAGGTAATGGACCCATTTCCACCGGCCATAGAGCAGGGGACCAAAAATTAGTTTGGCCGCCAAAAAGTAGGACCTCGGTCTTACTAGAATTTAATTTCAAACAATCGGAGGCCATCCATTCGCCTATCTGATGAAGACAGGTGTGAAACTGTGCAGCTGTGTCTTCGGGCGAGCCTGTCACTGAAACTACAATCTGTGTATCATCAGCGTATGAAACTGCCGAGAAGCCTAGGGACTTAATTAATCTGGCCAAAGGTGCAACATAAATATTAAAAAGTGTAGGGCTCAACGAAGAGCCCTGTGGCACTCCACATGGTAACGTAAAATTAGGTGACTTAAAATTATCCAAGGCCACAAATTGCTCCCGGCTTGACAAATAAGATTCAAGTAATGTATGGGCTTTTCCTATGATACCAATCTCCCTCAAGGTTTCCAGCAATTTTTGGTGGTTCACAGTGTCGAACGCGGCAGACAGGTCAAGCAGCACCAGTGCTGCATTGCCTCCTGCATCGACTGTCTGCCTGATCAGCTCAGAGGCTGTAATTAGGGCTAATTCGGTGCTATGATCCTTCCTGAAACCATACTGAGTGGCATCCAAAAAAGCATGCCTCTCTATATGATCAGAAATAGCACTATTCATGGCTTTTTCTACCATCTTTGCCGGCAAGGGGAGTCTGGAGATTGGACGATAGTTGCTGGGGTCTGCCCCATCAAGATTAGGTTTCTTCAGGAGGGGGAGAACCGACGCCAATTTCCAACTGGTAGGAAATATACCAGAGGTAAAACATTTGTGGTGGGATAGTTCATCTGATACACAGTGCGCTCTGGAAATAACAATCATGGGGTTTCCACTGTCCTTGAGACTAGTTCCCATAAGCAATGGGGCTCCACAGAGAACACCAATGACAGAATACCATTGTGACAAATTTATTTGAGCAATCTTGGTACCCAAAAAGTTGCCCCTTCTTTGAGGTCTCCATTTTCCGTTTGTTTTGTTTTTCCAGGCCACCATTTTTTCCTTTAACCCCTACCTCCCCCTCTTTCCCTCATCTGCTCATTGGCCATTTTTTCTTTAGGTTACCCTACTCTTTTTTGCTTCCATCCATCCTTTAATTCTTCCCCTTCTCTTTGTGAAGCTGGCCCGATGATGTAGACGCTGACATTTTGACATTAAGTCCCACTTCCCATAGTTGCCAAGTTTCCCGGGTCCATCGATAATGAACTACTCCAGTCCAGGTTTTTTTTCTTTGAAATCTGGGACTTGTGGCCCTGGTTTTATAATGGAATAAACAAGTCTACAAGTTCGAGAATTAAAAGCAAAAACTTGGAGAGGAGCAGCTAGTTACTCTTGAACCTTAGAAACGTGGCAGGGCTACACTTGTTACCTTTTTCGCGCTGTGAATCTTTATCTACTGCCCTAAGCCTCTGTCACTTTCCACATCATTGGAAATTCAGTGAGCACCAAAAACATGTTAGAAGGTGTCCTTCTGGTTCTCTTTCCATTTTTCACTTTTCTCACCCATTTGTAGCTCCTCTCTCTCCTAAAGTTCCTATGTCAATTACGTTTTTCTCCTTTTCATTTTCCCTGAGTTAATGTATTTGAATGTGTTTCCTTCTGCTCATGCGACTGCAGGTTTAAAAAAATGGCCTCCTTAAGATCAGGCAAGAGAACAAATTAGAGAAGCTACAATTACAGATTTTATCTAAAGATACCAATTAGTACAAAAAACGAGATTATTTCGGAAGATGCTGTGCAACTTTTCCCCCCAACCAGAAACCACAGCCTGGCACGTCTCACTTTACAATAAGAAATGTAAACACAAGGAAGTATAGTTTCTGGCCCCTAAGGATTGCTTTGTCAATAAACCCAGGGCTCTAAACACAAAATACTGAGTTCGGATTGCATAGTGCCAAAATAATGCAGACTTTTATCCCTTGATCAGGCAATTATGTATCCTAGGGTCATTAATTTGCAGTGATAGTAAGTCCTTGTCCACCCCACTAGTGATAAAATTATCTCTCGGGATGGTCTAATGTGTGCCCTAACGCCACCAATCACTGTACGCTTCAGTTGTACTGACCACATATTATCTAGCCCTCTACACCATTGATGGTCTTAAGGGTCACTTACCCAAGACATATCAGAACAGACCTGTCACTGTCCCTCCTAAAGTAGCAATTTAAAGAGTGTGAATCCCTTGATAACAAACATCTTCCTAAATACAGAAAAATACAGAAATACTTTTTACTGCTGTTCTAAATCTTAGTGATCAATTTTTGCATAGGTTTTGAAATCCCACAGTTAAGCAACATTTTTCATTGAGCTTCTGCCAGTGAATACCCAGAACTTGAGGGTATTATCCAATTGAAGTAAATTTACTGCCAGTGGTGAAAGATAGATTGGTCTCCCTCCAGCAAAGGAATAGTCAATCCCAGCCAAGTTTCCAAAATGATTCTCAACCACAGATAAAGACAGCCTCGCCCTCGCCAAAGAAGATTGGGATCCACAAGCACATACCTGTTCTCAGTCGGCCCAATGTTTCGAGGAGACGCCGGCTCCTGGTGAATTGTTAGTCGTTGTCCTTAGAAAGCGTTTATATAGCACGGCTTCCAGCTCTGGGAACAATGGGTTGGAAGCACACGCCCACACAAGGAAGAATATCAAGCTACAATTACCTGCTCCCAGAGTATGTGAGCCAATTGTTTACAGGTGACGAAGGTAACACTCATGTGTAGAGTATGAGCCGACAGTAGGCCAAATTCCAAGGTTAATTTAAGTAAGCAAAGAATTTTGCAGGCCTGAGCGGATCTGAGGTCTTATAGCTACTTCTGAAAACAGTGCACGGGATGTGCACGGGGATCCTCCTTGGATTTGGGGAACAAGTTCAGCGGCTTACAGATATGAATTCCTGCGATTTCCACCAAGACATTGTATATTCATTCAACCTTCCAGCTAGATGTGACAAAATAATTATGTCACTATCTTCCTAAAAAATCAAATGAATGCCCATCATCCATGGATATTGATTTCTAATCCCTTTTGAAAATCACCAGATTAGACCTAAACCAGAAAATTCGACCAGCAATGGAATAATCAGACAAACTAAATCTAATAAATGACAGCTAATGGCAGACATGTGGATATTCCTCACAGTCCCCAATGTAAAGGTTGTGCTACTGTCTTAGAATCTGTACATTCAAGCCAAATATAGGCATACAATTTAAATCAGTGTAAATATTAAAAATATTGAAATAGATGGCATGGTCATTGCGAACATTTATAGACACAACAGTACGTTTGCTCAACGCAGATGAATATCTGATAAAAACAGCCCTAATGACTGCATGTCAGAATCTCATTATCAGAAATATTGTGTCCTAAATACAATGTACAAAAATATCGTCCCACTGTGATTAGAATTTCGCACATTAACTTCAATGAAGCGACATTTTGGGAATATTTAGGACATTAAATTTGTGTCCAATATTCTGACTAAGATAATCTGGTTTGACACGGCCGTCAGGGAGTCCTAAAGTATTTATTCAGTGAGGCCCACTCTTCTTCTTTGAAGAGATGCAGTAGGTCCTGTAAACTTTCTTTTCTGCTGTGGGCCACTTCTCCACTGCTCATGGACTCTTTTTGAAGTGAGAGGAAGTATCTTCCTATACCCACTCGATGTCCCGAAAGGTTTTAAAAATAATTTATAAAGGGGTAGGGTGGAGACACCCTTACCCAATCAAACTTGTGGGAGGGGGGGCACCGGGTGACAGCCCCTGTGGCCAAAATGCATATATATATATAGATATTTTTTTTTCTTTCCAATTTTTATTTGTGCTGACATCCACATATGGCCAATTTGGCCGAGTTCACTTATGTTCACAGCAATATATATAAGTACAGCAGTAGTATCAACGTCAGTGCTTTCCAAAAACAAAATAACATTCCATAATACAACAAAATGTGCTATGTCCCTGCTATACTCCCCAGCTTTCACCCATCCACACCTAAATATCTCCAACGCAATTAAATCATACAATATTGTATGCGCTAGCATCACTATTGACCCTCATTTTCTACAACCATTGCCATCGGGGGTCAGAGGCTCCAGATAAAGGCCACGGTAGTCTGCCCATCGCTGACAGATTTGGGGGTGTTTCTGTGGGCATCCTCTAGCTTTAAATATAGGTACTTCCATGCCCATGCAAAAGTCTATACCCTTTTCCATACGCCCAGCAGAGGGGGGATGTAGCCTTCCATAGTCTGGCGATATCCCGTTTTGCCAAAGTGAGGACAAAGAACAGCAAGTGTCATTTATACCTATTGCCCCAATCTCATCTGTGATGTGTAATAAGGGACAAGGGGAGATCCCAGGCCAACACTTCGGAGAGGCACGTCATGACCCCCGCCAAAACCTTGTGAGCGCACTACACAGCCAGATCATGTGCCTAAAGGTACCGTCGCTGTTGCCACATCGTAGGCATGTAGCGGATGCTATTAGGCCAGCCCTCCAGAGCCTATGCCCCATAAAGTATACACAGGCTCACGTACTATTATCCGTTGAGTAAGAATTATGAATGGAGAAGGTCTCAGTTGTTAATATTCGAGCCTCTCCTGGTGCACATATGTGAAATAATAAAGTATTCCTGCTTATATGAGGCTTGGACAACACGTTACATATGCAAAGGACAGCTAGTAGTATTGAATCCTTACCGTCTCAAACTTATTATATAAAAAAGATTGAATACAGAATAGCATGTGTTCTGCAAAACATGCTCTGTGTGCGAACTCTTGAAATGAGTGAGGAGGTACAAATACAAACTTTCTATCCTTTATACAGCTCAAGACCACTGAGTACATTTAAAGCAAACGGTTCTGCTAATACCGCATTGATGGTTTAATCTTCATCGTCTTATAACGCATTGTAGAGGTATGTGCATTCAAATATGTATCGCTTCCCTTTTGTTGGTTTGATAGGAATAGTCTCGGTTGTATGACACTTGGTCTATAGGTTGCCCAAGTGAACAGTTCGGTATCTCATACCAGTAGAGAGTAGAGAGAACTGCACCCTGTTACTCTTGTATGTGTTAATAAGAATGGTCCCGAGTGCATATCATTTGATATATATACGCTTTAAAAACAGCTAGTGGTTGAGTACACATCGGGTGACATTAGAGTGAGTCTTGGGAATACTTACTCATGTTGAAATTGCGGAACAATTTGGAGCCGCTATCAAATTTAGAAAGTAGGTAAGAACATTTATTGTGGCTCTTGCCTTTTTTGGGTTTACAGGATACGTAGACAGAAAGTATATTTGTATAAGGAACAACTGATGGACGAGTTTTTTTGTTTATGACCTGAAGACAAATACATAATTGTCTAGAGGGTAAGTGAATGGTTTATGTGAATTGTGTTGGAAACATCATTGTAGATGGGGTGTGAGGTTCAAAGAGTGTTTTTGACTATTTACTATCATGTTTTTTGGAACGTTTTGTTTTTCCCCTAAATGTCTGGTGTTTGTGAAAGGCAGGAAAGATATAGGGACAACACTGAACTGCACCGGGTGCAGAGCCCTGTATAGGACCATTTGAGCCCCGATATATGGTGGCTGGTGGGCAATGCTATGGGGTCCAGTAATGATTTAACAACTCATTTGAATAACACATTCTGGAGAATACTCTGATCTGTTATGGGGGAAGGTGTTTGAAACTGGAAATGGAAAAATTAGACTATGTATAACAATTTGACTACTTACTCAAATCTGTTTTGTCAACAGTAAATTTTCAGAAAATTTGTAAAAATGATAAAAAAAACAACAGATAAACATTTAAAAAAAATTGTAATAATATAAAAAGTCTAGTAAAAAAAGTCATGAAATAAATGAGGTATTATGTAAATAATGAAATGTGATAAGGAAGATAATTCTGAGAGGTTGTCTTACATTGTATAGATATGTATATTGATGTAATGTAAGAAATAATGTTAGAATGAATAAGTAATGTAAGTTATGTTTGTATATGTCTGCAGCCTTGAAGAAGCCCATAACTGGGTGAAACGCGTTGGCTGCACGGAAATCATTTTCCTCAACCAGAAGACGTTAAAATAAAGAATTGTAAAAACAAAGAAAATTACCTCTCGATTCATCTGTTTGTGATTGAATAGCAATTTGTTGTTACTCAAGTTATTATTGGAAGTTGCCTCTCTATTGTGTTTAAAAAAATATATACTCGATGTAAGTATCTGAACTGGATAAGGCATAGACGCAAGGCCAGAGCTGTACCCCGTTGGGACTCCAGGGCCTCAGTCCAGTCGTCGTCCTCTAATGGGCCTAGACCCTCCAGGTCCCTCGGAGGGTGCCAAGTGTAGTTGAGCTATTAGTAATGATAGATTGATATATCTTACTTATTTTATGGTCACCTAGGTCTCCCATAAACACTTTGCCTTCTAGGGGGTTGAATTCTTGAAGGGTCTTGAGGTTTGTAATGTACGGGTAAAGGGCATGTCAAAATTGGAGGTATTTATAGAACTGATTGTGTGGCATAGCAAATTCTCTTTGGAGCTCCTGGAAGGATTTGAGAGACCGGCCGTGCATAACCACTCCCAGTGTGGATATGCCAATAGCGCCTCACCCTCGAAATCCGGCCAGTGTGTAAAAAAAGAAATATAATTTTTTTTTTTTATGATGTAGGTACTTTGGTACTCCCATGGAATCCCAGTGAGGTACCACGATACGCCAAAGGGAGCTACCATCAAACGTCACCCCCATGCTACCTCGGTATGTGCCATCTTCCTCAAGGAGGTTTTCACAGTACTGCAGTACTATGACGGTGAAGCTTGATCTTCAGTACTGCAGGAGTACTGGGGAGTACCACAGTACCAACAAAAACAAAATAACAAAAAAAAAATTCCGGAGGCCCGGGAATGCAGTCATCTGCCCAGCGAGTCCATGCACTGCAGGGGGTAGGACACTCATGGCAGAGTTGGCTGCAGGACCTGGCCGGACGCCACGCCAGGTGGCCAACCCATTGCTATGCATGGTCAAAGGCCTTATGCATCAGTGTGTGGGCTGCCCACGGTGTGTTGGTTGCAGGGTTTCCCCAGGCTAGACTATGTGTCCAACCCCATGCTGCACAAGCCTGTGGGTGGTTAGATGCTGGGCATGGCAGCAGGATATGGCCTGTGGCCAGTCCCCTCCCCCACAGCCAAAGGCACAATGGGAAATTTGCTGCTCACAGGGGGTTGGGAGTCGGGTCTGGCTATGGGCCATGCCCTGCAATCAATCCCCGATGCTCATGGCCTTTGGCCATGCGCATCAGGGCATCTGGCTAAATAAGATGAAAAAAAACAGAAATTAATTGAAAAAGCAAAGGTTAAAGTGATGTTAAATGGCATTATAGGTGACATCAATGATGACACCATAAGTGACATCATAGATGACATCACTGAAGGCATTTCTGATAACATCATAGTCATATACATCATAGAATTACTAAGTGTACACTTGTAGGTCCATAGCTAGGAAATAGCGTCAGCCCTGGAGCGAAGTACAATGGTGCATGTTGAAAGTAACATGGGGCATCGTTTACAAATCACTAAAGTTTGTTGTGTAAATATTACTCCATGTTAAACAAGGTAAAGGCTGAGTGCCAGTGGCGGCTCGCAGAGTGAGTGCTGCGGGGCGGTGGGGCGAGTGGGGGCGTGGCAGGGTGGGGGGGTAGTGGAGTCGGACATACGACGGCAAGGAGTAAAGTAAGTAAATAAATAGATAAAACTATTTACCTTGCGCTCGCTGCATCGCCAACTCGGCGATGCAGCGAGCGCAAGGTAAATAGTTTTATTTATTTACTTACTTTACTCCTTGCCGTTGTATGTCCGACTCCACTACCCCCCCACCCTGCCCCGCCCCACCCTGCGAGCCGCCACTGCTGAGTGCACCTGATGTGGGTTGCAAAGGTATGTTTGAAAGTAGGTTGAGGCTTAAATCTATGCCTGGGCGGTGAACTCCACTCCGTTCGCAGAGTTTCTCATTCCGCGCTCCTCGAAGCCCGCGAAGTTCCGAAAAACTTTGCTCCACTAAGCGAGCAGAGTTTTTTCTTGCTCACGCTTGCCAACAGTAAGTTGGCGAGCAAGGAAAATCCAACGCTAGACCACCTCCCAGCGAGATTTCTCAACACGGGAGGTCAGTGATGGTTGCGACCGCTTGTGTTGAGAAATCATCCGTTCACGTTGAGGAAGCTTTAGTTAAAGTAGAAAATCTACTCGAGCGTCAGAAAGAAGCAGTGCCCTCTCGCACTGCGCATTGTGCTGTTTGCGCTGTTTTTCCAGCGCGGGACCAACACCCGGCGCTAAAAATCAGCGAAAATGGCGCAACCTAATGCAGTCCGCTGCTTGCCAAACTCCGCGTAGCGTGGCTGAGTTTTTTGGTCACCTCCCAGATTACCGTGCAGCAGAACTCCGAGAACTCCGCCCAGGCCTACTTAAATCTAAAGCTTGTTTTTAAAAAATCTGTGAGAAAGGAAAAAGCTTCTGTAGTCAATTAATTATACATCATGGACATCTGATCAGGTGCCCATGTTAAACTGTTATAATACAGTGCTATGGACACATTTTATGTAGCGGGGATATTTATAAAGTGTGGATGTTCATGTCCAAAAATTTGGGGAGGCATTGCAGGTTGTTGAATAATGTAGAATGTAGAGGTGTACCAACTAGACGTGGGCTATCTCACATCGGAAATGTAAGCATGCCTCTAAGATTTTATGGGATTGTACCATTTCAGGTATGTGTGTAGCGTAGTTATCAAATTACAGAAGGTTGTCCATAGAATCTGGCAAAATGTGTCTCTTCAGCGGCTAATGCATACCTGTCAAACTCTTGACCTAAAATTGTGGGTCATATGGAGTCTTTAAGAAGGTAATCCCATTAGGGTGAATAGAAAGTTGGCAACATTTGTGTAGCATATTGAATTACTTCAAGTCCACTAACTATATTGGACTCTGGTACAATGACTGGATGATGTCATCAGTGATGTCATGAATAATGAAATTTGAGATCTCATCAATGATATCGTTGAACATGTCATGAGTGATGTAATTTGTGAGGTCATAAACAATGTAATGACGGGACGCAAGTTATGGATTGCTGTGTAAAGTATAACTGGTGAATTTTAGTGTTTTTTTATTTTTAAACATTAGTTTTTAGTTTATTTCAATGCCTAACTGCATCATTAATTTAACCTTTGTTTTTAGTGTCTATCTATCTATCTATCTATCTATCTATATCTATACACACACCCATATATATATATGCACTCATGGGTGTTTTTGCTTAAAACGTTGAACTTTGACTTTGTATGTGTGTTTATAGATATATACACACATACCTTCAAAGTCAGATTTAAGTATTTTTAAGCAAACAGTAGTGCTTTGCAGTGAAAGGTACATGGATAAATTAATGTCTGTGGCAATGTGCAGTGTCCGTGTGTTTTTCTGTGCCGCCTCCAAGCAGATTCAACAGCTTTGGTGGTCAGGCCAAGACTAATAGTTGGGACACGGCCTCATTTGCCCTCACTTCCTGTGCAGTAGAAAATCTTTTATGCGCCCATAGAAGGAGTTCCCTCAAGGCTGCTTTTAGGTGATGTGTGGTCTAAGGGTCTCCCAGCTTGTCCAGCCCTGGAGGTGGCACTTTGTTCCTCAGCCCACCGGTGGGTTTCCCTGTGTCCTACGTGAGCAGCACAGCTCTGGAGCCACACAGCTTGATTTGAACCTGTGACTGAGATTTTCAAATTAAAAATAGCCCATAACTGGTTCGCCAAACAGTTGGGCTTTTTTTAAAGAAAAAGTTGGAAACACACTCGTTTAAAAAACACGTCTCAGTTCGTGATTAATGACGGTGAGAATGATATGCTGCATGCCCTAAGCCTATGCTCATTCTGTAGGGAGCCTCTTGCACAAAAGTGCCCTTGGCGTGCTCAAATTGTTTCCACATCCCATTCATAATATGACATGCAACACTTGATATGAATTCATTTTTATTGTTATAACATTATCATGCTGTAAGATGATTTTTATACATTTTCTTTTGCAAGGTTTGGCTTTAGAGAGCTTTAGGGGCGAGGCACTCGCAGAGATTAAGGGTTTACAGTAAATTTATAAGGACTCTGCTGTTCAGTGAGCAACAGTTGTCTTTTCATTTGTCCACTGCACCACGGCTCTTTATTTACTGGGAATGGACGTTAAACTGTGTGCGCACCCACAAAACAGAAGTGTGGTATGACCAGTGGCGGCTCGCCGAGGGAGTGCTGCGGGTCGGTGGTGCGGGGGAGGGGCAGGGTGGGGGGTAGTAAACTCCGGCATACGGAGGTACGGATTTAAGTAAATAAATAAATAAATATATTAAAACAATTCACACTGCGCGCGCCGCATCGCAAACTCGTCGATGCAGCGCGAGCAATTTAAATTGTTTTAATATATTTATTTATTTACTCAAATCCGTACCTCCGTATGCCGGAGTTTACTACCCCCACCCTGCCCCTCCCCCGCCCCGCAGCACTCCCTCGGCGAGCCGCCACTGGGTATGACAGAAAATCGAGGACAAAAATATCGAGTGGCCAGAATATTGTGGCAAAAATATCAAGGACTGAAATATCGAGATGGTAAGTGTATATAGGTAAGTGTAGATTCACTATTTTTAAATTCACATCTGCAGACTTTGTCATGGTATATATATGTGGAGTTAAGAATAGTAACCCTGTGCTTGCCTACGTTAACTTATCTGCACGCTATTTGGTGGAATATCACCAGAAGCCCATGTCCACTGCGCTGCTCAAGGTGGGGTCAGACAGAGTGACTGACAGGACTGTGTTGAACCTTTTGCAGATAACCCCCGAGCATGACGTCTACCTGCCCCACGCAGTGGGCAGGCACCACTTCCACTCACTGTCACAGCACTATCGTCACACACCCCCACTCAATCCAAGACTATGGCTCCAGCTCAGCACCGCAACCACACATTATCACACTAGCACTCTCCCCATGCTCTACATGCTCTCTCTATCACACTACAGCTGCACTACTGTTACACAATGCTGCTCTACTTGTTCCACCACTACACTGGCATTCACCACTAAAGCACCACCATTCTACCCTATCAATGCATGGGGGTACCACCCACAGAGTTAAACTACTTTCCTGCTGCACCAGAACCACTCGCAGCACTGCACTGGGACTTTACAGTACCACACTTCCGCCCCAACTCAACACTAATAATTCTAGCTTACACTACCAACACAGCGCTGCACTCCACCTCTGAGCCCTGCCCTATTACTCCCATAATGCATTAGTATCCTACACTGCCATCCATGAGCACTTCTGTAGGCATAAGTCATGCCCCACTGCACTATCACATCAGTACTCTACAACAACCTTTCATCGCTGCACTGCCACCCCCACCAGGGAAGTATGATCTTCCACTGCATTATCACTCTAAACCATCACACATTCACCCACCACTGCATAGACACCCCTTTACCATTCTACCAGCTCAACCACGCTCTACAGCACTACCTTCCCTATCGTTTCTCCATCACCTCCTTACATTTGCTACTTCACGTTCCTTCCGCATCACCACGGCTATGGCCCCTCTACCAAACCCTACAGCACCAAACTGCTACCCCGAGAAAGGTACTACAACCTCCAAGGCTAGACTCTCACACTATACTATTACACTACTAATACCACCGCAATATACCCTTTGTCTTCACCGCCACCCCTACTATCAGTGTATATCCACAGAATGAACTAAGATGCTGCTTCACGGCATTATCATTCCATATCACGGATTTCTATCTCCTTCCATCACACTACCTGCCTTACCACTCCACACCACTGTACTTGTAACGTGCACCACCGCACTAATAAACATCACTGTACTCCAGACACATCACCATACTACCTTCCCACACTATTTCACTACTATAGCGACACCATCATTCTACCCCCACACTACCGCCACCAAAGCACCACATTATCCCGATCTGTACTACACTACCACCAACATTACTTTTCTACCAGTGCCAAGCACCACACACCACAGAATTGCTCAACCACCCCATACCACCATACTGGCAATCCTGTCACAGCATCAACACAACCATACCTCTTGTCTTTATCAGTTATTCTTCCTACTGTTTGTAACAGGCAAGAGTTGCAAGTCGTTTTACCCCCGGTTTATTGAGGTAATGGACAGTTAGAGGAGGTACTGAGCTCAGCTTTACCCTGTGGACCCCTCGATACTTTCACAGGTTCCACGGATGTTAAATGCGCGTTCGTTAAAATCTGTTTGCCATAGTTTCAGAGCATAGAAATTATTTTTCGTATCATGTGCCTTAGAGTGTCCACATGATAGGAAATGCCTAAATAATAAACAATAATACAAGGCTGTGCAGATTAAAGGGCAGATCCTGTGGGTGGATGTGAGATGTTTATCCATTTTGTTGTCCGGTTATGTATCTCCCCCAGGACAGTGCAACCTCAATTTACCCTACCATACCTACCCTAGGCATCAATAATAAGGCGAGAGGTCAGGACACCCCACAAAAAGGAATCTTTCTGCAGTTTTAGTTTGTTTAATCCGGTCTCGGCATAACTCTAGGGCGAATACAGAACAGGGAACCAACTACAATTTAATTATAACACTAAAATTGATGCTCTCTCTCTAAGTTTCCTCTTTCAGATCTCTAATGACGTCCGGCTAATAAATAAAAGCTGATGACTGTTTGGCTAGTTTGGGAAACCGGCTCTTGCAATGAACAATTGAAGGAACACTCTAAATGCACTTTTTTTTTTTACACTTTACCGAAACTCTGAGTGGCTGACACGTGCATTGAATACATTTACTTCCTGCACTCCTCCCCCTTTTCGCATTTGAAAGCTGCTGGCTGTGTATCTGGTAATTAAGAGGACAACTCCATCAACATCCGAATGACAGGTCAGATTGGAATTTACCAGTTGCCGGGTACTTTAGTATTGACAATCACATAGGTTGGCATTCCATTGCTAGGCAGGCTACACCCAGTTGTGTCAAGATGACTCGACAAGAGCGAGTGTCAGAACCCCTTTGGGAGCCACTGATCATGCAGATACTATCAGGCGTCAATTGAGGTGGTTGAGTCAGTTCTCCTCTAGTGTCGAGGGCCTGACCTACTAGGGCTGTGAATACTGAGCGCCAAGAATACCCCTTCAGCACTTGAATTTCGGGGTAGTGAGGCAAGCACTGCAAGACTCGTTCGGGGAAATTGGGTGCATCTAGAGACTCAGAACTCAGTGACTCACAAAGTAGTGTCAACAAGTCAATTGGCCAGCAGCCAGTGCCAGAAAAAACACTTTTATATTATTGAGATTCTCACCAACTAATAATATAACATGGCATTCCAATAGGGTAGGGTGCCTCTTCCGGGATTTTTATGATAGTTGCATGTGTAATGATAGTAGTGTAACTATCATTTAGAGAGCATCGAGCGCTGGGCATAAGCTATTTACCCCTTTTTCCTTGATATACCTCTTTAGCCCTTCAGTCTCTGGATAGTGAGGCAAGCAGTGCAATACTTACTCAGGGAAGTAGAGTAGGACTAGAGACTCGGGACTCAGTGACTCACAAAGTAGTGTCAATAAATTGATCAAGGCCAAAAGTGTGTTATGCCGAAAATAAACTTCAGATTTTTTGCACTCTACCTCCCACCATGTGTGAACAGATGAACAGATTACTGTTTTAACTGGGCACAATTTACACATAAACACATATATATATGTAATATATATATATATATATATATATATATATATATATATATATATATATATAGAAAAGAATCTCCCCAACCTTCATATGATTAAGGAGCCGGCACTCGTTGTCATGGGGGTTCTCCCGTTTATTGCATCGGTTGCATCAAACACATAAACACCAGAAGGAAGGGACGCGTTTCGGCAGTCACGCTGCCTTTTTCGACCTATAATGCGCCATATTGCTGCTTCTTTTAAAGCTTTCACATCATTAAAAATAGAAGATGCACTTTCCTTAACAGTGATTGGGTATGCACTTGCACGTGGGGAAGTAACAATTATTTACCTGTGAGTGCACTCGTTACCGGCTATGTGATTAAGGATGCCGAAGTTGATGCCGAAGTTGATGCCTGTTTGGCAGCTCACCACCACGGGAGTTGCACCCGGGACGTGAGGTGCGGCGGAGGGTGAAGTACATTGAAGGACGTATATATATATATATTCACTGAAAAAACCATAGGTTTCAGATATGTTATAGTTACAAATTAGCATTTAAAAAACCTTTGAAATTCACTGAAAAAACCATAGGTTTTAGGGACAGTTATAGTTAGTTGGACATTTCACTCGTACAAAACCCGTGAAATTCCCCCGTTATAGTTAGTTCAGCTAACTATAACTCGCGCCCCGCAATGCACTGCTGATGACGTCACATATTACATCACTCATGACATGGTCAGTGACATCACTGATGACATCACTGATGACATCTCAAATGACATCACTGATGACATCATCCACGTGATAATCTGATGCAGCTCCTCACACCCTAATATAACCTTTGATACACCCAATCTAAATTACAGACTGCCATTCGCAAAACTATAGACACTCCAACACCAATAACTACATACCCACTCACTGATTCTTAGGTCAGTGGATTTAATAGCGGCTATGCCTAGTCGCGAGAGCAGCCCGCCGCGTCAATGCAGATCCTCAGCGTTCGGAAGTTCCGATGCGGAGAGAGGAACAGAGAGCTCCGAACGTGAGTGACTGGTAATGCACAGTCTGCCTGGCATTTCTTGCTGATGTCAACCCACTGTTTTTTTTTATTGCACTTGATTAAGACAGACAGCAACACCCACTTGGGATTTCATTATTAGAGACTCCAAATACCAGACGCCCAAGTGGGCGGGAGAACACGCCCATGAGGGCTTGACTCTTGAAATAAAGCACAGGTGGTCTTTATGTCTGATTGCTGTCCTTTCTTTGCTGAGGCTTGTGAACAAGAAGTGACATTCGAAACACGTAAAGCCTTTGATTCTGATGCCAGCTGCAATGTGAGGTGTCTGGGGTCCTCACCGCATGGAGTTGCTTTCTGAGAGGCGCTCTCACTAAGGGCAACCTTTCTTGTGGATTTAATAGCGGCTATGCCTAGTCGCGAGAGCAGCCCGCCGCGTCAATGCGGATCCTCAGCGTTCGGAAGTTCCGATGCGGAGAGAGGAACAGAGAGCTCCGAATGTGAGTGACTGGTAATGCACAGTCTGCCTGGCATTTCTTGCTGATGTCAACCCACTGGGGTTTTTTATTGCACTTGATTAAGACAGACAGCAACACCCACTTGGGATTTCATTATTAGAGACTCCAAATACCAGACGCCCAAGCGGGCGGGAGAACACGCCCATGAGGGCTTGACTCTTGAAATAAAGCACAGGTGGTCTCTATGTCTGATTGCTGTCCTTTCTTTGCTGAGGCTTGTGAACAAGAAGTGACATTCGAAACGCGTAAAGCCTTTGATTCTGATGCCAGCTGCAATGTGAGGTGTCTGGGGTCCTCACCGCATGGAGTTGCTTTCTGAGAGGCGCTCTCACTAAGGGCAACCTTTCTTGTGTATATATATATATATATATATATATATATATTATCTACTGGCGGTCGCCAGTAGATAGTTATAGTTACAACCTATTATCCATAGGAAATCCGCAACATTCTATTTGAAATAACTCTCTTGCCGGTTGACGTATCTTCGCAAAATTTTCAAACTTTGTGGCCCGCTCCGGTCCGCTCCTACCCTGAAAGTCTCGGGGGATTCGTCAAGCGGGGGCCGAGAAAAAAAAATAAAATATATATATATATATATATATCCTACTGGCCGCCGCCAGTAGGTAGTTGTAATTAGGACCTAGTTTCCATAGGAAGATAATGTTTTGTTTTGCCAATAACTTTGGCGCCACTTTATGAATCTTCACGAAATTTTCAAAACATTTGCTTTATTGGGTTCAGCTGCTGTGTTGAAAGTTTCGAGGTGATCAAATTAAGTGGAAGCTGAAAAAGAAGGGGGGTCCCAAAACTGTGTTTCCTCATCACGGACCACCACCTCGTTTGGGTAAAATCCCCAAAAGCCCCCCTCAAGGAGTTAATAATGGCCCTGGGGACCGCCACCCCCGGTAGCCGGCTCCTGCTATATCCCGGGGTGCCCACCCATAGGACATAGCAATTTGCTCTGACCTGGTGGGAGCTTTGACAGGTCTCGCCAAGTTAGAGCAAACACTCTGCTGTCAGCAAGCAGGAATTGTGTTTCCGCTTGCTGAGAGCAGAGATGTCCTCTGTCTCCCTGCCCTCAGCCGTGCGGGCATGGAAACAGAGGACAATTGTTGTGACACACAGGGAGCTGTATGTTTAGCTGCTCCCTGTGTGTCAAAGCAATTCCAGCTCCCTCAGGAGGCGGGGAGCCAGGAGGGACAGCGGGGGCATTCAGGTTCCCCCCCACAGTCCCCAACAGAGATGCCAGGCCTGGTAGATGGGGCACCCGGGCTGCAATCGGCCAGGGGAGGGTAGCCTCTGGGTCCCCTCCCCTTTGAAAATCATTTATTTAAAAGACCAGGTCTTTGGGGTTGGGGTCCCTGGGGGCTACAATCAGCCCGGGGAGGGGGACCGTGAGGTCCCCCTCCCCTAAATAAATAAAAAAAATACAAAAAGACAAGCCCCCAGAGATGGGTTCCCCGGCACCGAAATCAAACTGGGAGGGAGGCTGCACGGCCTCCTTTCTGCAATCTAAAAAGGCCTGACCCTAGGGGATGGGGTCCCCGGGGCCAAAATTAGCCCAGGGAAGGGGGCCATGCAGCCCCTCTTACCTAATAAAACCACCTAACAAAAAAAAAGAGGCGGCCCGGCAAGTTGCCGGAGCCCTGCCCCCTTGTACCAACACTCTGCAAACGCACCTCCTGGCACACTACTGGTTGGCGGATGAAGTTCCCTTGCCTCCTGAGGGTCCTTGGGGGCCAACTACTCCTCCTGTTAACTCTGGTAAGTCCCACGCAGTGAGATTTCTGAGAGGTCATCGGAAGCCCCGCCCCCTCTCGCCACCATTCTGCAAACGTGCCTCCTAGCGTACTACTGGTTGGGGGATGAATTCCCCTTGGCTGCTGAGGGCCCTTGGGGTCCAACAAGCCCTCCTGTTCCCTCCAGTAAATCCCAAACAGCGGGATTGCTGAGAGGTGATCAGAGGGCATGCCAGCTTTCTCCTCTACTCTACAAATGCACCTCCTGGTGCACTACTGGTTGGGGTGAAGTACTCTTGGGTGCTGAGGGTCCTTAGGGGCCAAGAAGCCCTCCTGTTACCTCCAGTAAGTCCGACACAGTGGGATTCCTCAGTGCTGGTCGGAGGCCCCGTCTCCTTTCTCCACCACTCTGCAAACCTGACTACTAGTTAAAAAACATAGAAATTCAGTGAAAAAAACAAAGATTACAGGGACGTTATTGTTAGGAAATAGATTTTGAAAAACCTTAGAAATTCACTCAAAAAAACCAAAGGTTGCAGAAACGTTACGGTTAGGAAATAGAATTTTTTTAGAACGTAGAAATTCACTGAAAAAAACAAAGGTTACAGGGACGTTTTTGTTAGGCTCAGATTTCAGTCTTACAAAACCATAGAAATTCAGCAGTTATAGTTACCTGAGCTAACTATAACTTACACACCCATAATGCACTGCTTATGATCTTACATTTTGCATCACTCATGACATGGTCAGTCACATCACTGATGACATCATTGATGACATCTCAAATGACATCACTGATGACATCATCCACAGAACCACCAACACACCCACTCACACCCCCATATAACCTCTTGTATGCCCACTCACACACCAACACAACCACTCATATACCCATACCAGTACTCACACATCCACTCACTCCTCCATAGAGGCACTCACACACCCACTCACCCACTCATACAGCCACTAACATAACCATTCACTCACCCTTACAGCCACTCATACAACTAGTCACTCACCCATACAGCAAGTCACATAGCCACTCACCCCCATACAGCTATTCACACACCCACTTATTTATCTACACAGTCACTCACACACCCACTGACTCACCCATACAGCCTCTCAACACAGCGCCACACGCACTAATACAAGCACTCACACACTCACTCACACACCCACATAACCACTTGCATACTCATTCACACATCCAAACAAGCACTCACACATCCGCTCACTCACCCATACAGTCATTCACACAGACACTCACTCTCTAATACAGCCATGCACACACGAACTTACTTAACCAAACACCCACTCAAACAGCCACTCACTCACCAACAGCCACTTACACACCAAGTCACTCACTCATACAATCTTTCAGACACTCACTCCCCCATACTGTCATTACACACCCACTTACCCACCCATAGAGCCACTCACACCATCACTCACTCACCCATACAGCCACTGACACACCCACTCACTTACCAATACAGCTACTTACACAGCAACTCACTCACAAACAGCTACTCACCCACTGACATATACACACATGCATCCACTCATACACACAAGGATACATACAGTCACACAGCCACTCACTAATATATGTTAGTAGTAATATCACTCAGTAGTAGTGCACTTAGTATACTAATTTAACTTTTGTAGTAGGTTATTATATATGTTTAGAAAAACAACTTGGACAGACCAATCTAAATGGCTATCCAACACTCCAGTGCCTGGCACCACAAGGGTTTGTTAAAAGAACCCTCACACACCAACCTAGTTGGTGTCATGCTTCATCATCGGGTTCCCAGCTGAGTAGCCGAATGCTACTCAGCTGTGCTGCGACACCTGGTTACAGTGGAGCTGTTTTTTTTGTTTTTTGTGAATGTGATGAAGTGGTGTAATATAAAAATACCTCAGGGATTCTAACTGATAATTATTTTATTCCCAGTGGCCCAGGGTATATTTAAAAACAATGAGTGGATAATGTTTTAAGACTAGTGATTGCGTCTTAATTATCTCTTTCCATAGAATTACACCAAATACAGCACAAAGCGAAGTCTTGGTCCACAAATTGTGCTTTTTGTGATTTGGTGTAAATCTAGTCAGTAGTGTTTGAGAAATTAATGTAAAAAAATATTGGTATATCTCAATGGTTGGGTTTTGCAAGAGTCTTGTGAGATTTCCACGAGTGCACAAATTAAAAAATGGAGCTCTATAATTGGTCAAGAGGCCCGTTTTTCCTGTCAGCTTTCTCGCTCCCATGGGAGCGAGAGACTCCCATGAGTCCCTTGGGAGCGAGCACTGTGATTGGCTGGCTGTTAAAGGTTTAGAAATGAAATGGCCGCCATTACTGTTTACTGTGAAAATTTTTAGGTGTTGTGAGGATGAACTAAAAAAGCTATATAAAGGAGCAGGAGAAAGGCATCCTGTTCCCCTGGTTATTGACAGGACTGCTGTAAGGCATAACTACTGTGATGGAAATAAATGTAAATTCTTTTTTTTAAACTTTTGTGATCTCGTGGAACTTTTGAGGGATTGTGAAAAGTAAAAGGAGTAAGTGGCTTCTCAATACACTCTACTAGGAGAAAGGCATATTGTCCCCCTAGTTATTGAGAGGAGTTCTGTAAAACATAAGTACAGTGTTGAATAAAATGTAATAAAAAAAAAAAAATATTGCAATCTCAAGAGAACTCTGAATACACTCAATGATATCATTTGATACGTCATCAGTGATGCCACAAATTATGTCATAGAATAAGTCATGAGTGATGAAATGTGTGAGGTCCTAAACAGTTCATGGCAGGGCGCAGGTTATGGTTAGCTTTGCTAACTATAACTGGTGACCTGGTGAATTTCTGAGGTTTTTTGAGTTCAAAATATTAATGTTGTCCGTGACATATATACCTAACAATAACATTACTTTAGCCTTTGTTTTTTCAGTGGCTTTCTAAGTTTTTTTAAAATAAAAAGAGATCTTTTTCTCACACCTAACTATAATGTTACATTAACCTTTGGTTTTTTTAGTGATATATAAATATTACCTACTGGCGGTCACCAGTAGGCAGTTAAAGGTAGGACCTAGTTTCCATAGGAAAAGCGTTTTTTGACTTGCCTAAGTGTTTGGCGCCGGTTGACGAATCTTCGCGGAATTTTCCCAAAAAAGATGTTCCGCAGGGTCTTATTATGCATGGAAAGTTTTGGGGTGATCCATCAAGCGGGGCCAAGAAAAAGGGGGGGGTAAAAAAGTCTGTTTCCCATTTTATTTACCTTAGGGATTTTGAACACAAATACAGCCCGAACCATCCAGAAGGATTTGCACCAAATTTGGCAAAAAGGTAGCTCTTGGTCCAGAAAGCATGCTTTTTGTTGTTTGGTGTAAATCCATTCAGTAGTTTTAGAGTTATTAAAGGAAAACCAAATTTGTATATCTAGAGGACCCTTTGTGAATCCGTCATGGCACTTCACGAATCCACGCACCAACAGCAGTGCTGTGATTGACTTGCAACAACCTGTGTAGACAGTTGCCGCCACCATTTTACCAACCGAGACATAGTCCCAGGGATGAAAATACAGTTTGGATATTGTAGAAGGGGTCAAGGGTAGAGGTACCCTGAGCCCATGGGTGCATTGCAGGGGTCTCTGATGACCTTATGATTAGCCCTTATCAGTACCCCTTATGAGAAGCAAAAATCCCCAATCTATTTTTGTCACATGCAGGGAGTCATTGACCCATTGCAATGCTCAGCAAAGCCCCCGTGTATTATCACAGGGGATTTGCAAACCTTGCCAAAACAAGAATTATATATACATTCACACACTAATACACATACTCACAGACCCACTCAGACTCTCATGCACCCAGTCACAGACTCACTCGGACACAGATGAACCCACTCACAGACTAACTCAAACACCCACACATTCTCTCACAGACCACTCATACATTCACACACCCATTCATAGACCCACTCAGACACTGAAGCACCCACTCACAGATGCACTCAGATACTCATGCACTCACTCACAGACCCACTCAGACATTGATGTCCACTCACAGACCCACTTAGACGCTCATGGGCCCACTCACAGACCTACTCAGAGACTTATGCACCAACTCACAGACCCACTCAGACACTGATGCACCCACTCACAGACCCACTTAGATACTCATGGGCCCAGTCACAGACCCACTCAGAGAATTATGCACATACTCACAGATGCACTCAGACACTCATGAACCCACTCACTGACCCACTCACACACTTATGCACCCACTCACAGACCAGCACAGGCACTTATTTACCCACTCATAGACCCACTCAGACACTCGTGCGCCTACTCACAGACCCACTAAGAGACTTATGCACCTACTCACAGACCCACTCAGAAACATATGCACCCACTCACAGACCCACTCAGACACTTATGCACCCACTCACAAACCCACTCAGACACCCATGCACTCAGTTACTGACCCACTCAGATATTCATGCACCTACTCACAGACCCACTCAGTCTTGTGCATCTACTCACAGACCCACTCAGACATTGATGCACCCACTCATAGATCCACGCAGACACTCATGCACCCACTAATGTAACCACTCAGACACTCATGCACCTATGTCACAGACCCACTCAGACACTCATGCACCCACTCACAGACCAAATCAGTCATTCATGTGCCCACTCACAGACCTACTCAGAGACTTATGCACCCAGACACTTATGTACCCAGACACTCATGCACCCACTCATAGATAAACACTCACACACTGATTCACAAACCCATTCAGACACTGATGCACTTACTCACAAACCTACTCATATATTCACGTGCCCAGTCAGAGACTTATGCACCCACTCAGACACTCAGTGCCTTCTCACAGACCCACTCAGAAATGTATGTATCCACTCACAACTCCACTCAAACACTTATGCACCAACTCACACACCCACTCAAAAACTCAAGCACCCACTCATGCATCCTACTCAGACACTCATACACCCAGTCACTGTAGGAGAGTAGGATCTGCCTCTTATGGTTACCCCCACTTTTTGCTGATGTCTCACTGTTTTTCGACTTTAGTCTGGCTGGGGCCCTGCTATCTAGGATCCCAGCCTAGCTGCTTCCTCTCTAAATTGATTCCATGTACCTTAAGTACACTTCAGATTGGATCTCGGGGTGCCCTTATAAGTCCCTAGTATATGGTATACTATGTACCCAGGGCATAGGTACCCCAGAGGCCTACCAGGGGCTGAAGCATGTATTGTGCCACCCCTGGAAGGCCATCCAAAATGACACCACAGGACTGCTACTGCAGCCTGAGTGAGGTGGTGCATGCACCCCTTGCAGAGATATAGGTTCACTATATCTCACCTATCACTGCACATAGAAACCTATCAGTCACCCCTATGGCAGGCCTTATCAATCCTGAAGGCAGGGTGCTTGGTTATATGTGAGAGGGTGCCCATGCATGAGCAGAGCCCCTCTGCAGCCCTCGGAATCTCCTCTCCGGGGTTGTCTGTGGTGCAGCCTGACCATATACTCTTAAGTGCATTATATCCTCGCGGTAAATGCTAACTTTGGGATGGCTGCACGGAAACATGTCGTGTTTGGTGTCAAACACCTTGGAATCATACCCCCACACCAGTAACTGGTGTGGGAGTATGATCCCACCCTTCTAGAGGGAAAGACATGACAGCACCGGTATACCCGGTACCAGCTAAACAGAGCCCTGGCATCACAAAATGGATGCTGCAGCCACAGACACGAGTCTGGCCTCCTGCTGCTGACCGAAACTCCGGCAGGGGAGGCCTGGACAATAGGTTTCCTGTCTCAGGGAGGTGTTACCACCTCCCAGACAGGCCTTAGTGGATTGGGGCTGGGTGGGTGCACTCCAAGAGTGCTTTGAAGTCCTGCACTGGGGGCACATTTGGTGTCCTCGTGCATACCCCAGTTCAAACCGGTTGCAGGGGCTGCCAGCCCCTGCTCTGGCGCGAAACTGGACAAAGGAAATGGGTGTAGCCACCCCTCTTTCCAAACCCTCCCATAGGTGGGTCCACAGAGTTAGTCCAACCCCTTTCTTAGGTATAAGTAAGGAACCCCTGGCAACAGGACTTTAGATATCCCTGGACGAAACTCTGCAACTGAATCCTGGAACTTCGACGCTCTACTCAAGACTAGAGGACTGAAGAAATCTCCCTTGGGGTCAAGGAGTGACTCCCCTGCTTGGCAGGCACCAACAAAGCATTTGCCGGTCTGCATCTCCGAAGCTCCCGCCGGACTCGGAAGTACTTGCAGCCCAGGAAGAAGATTTCCAGACTTCTCAGAGGCCGACCCGAGTCCCCAGCAAAGCTGAGACCCGCAGCCCTCACGAGTGACGTGGAACCGGAACTCCTGGACACCGTGCACATTTACTAGTGCATTAACTTCTGGACGTCTCTTGAAGTCCTGCTTTGGGTTACTTGTAGCCCAGGCCCTGAGCACCATTTGCACTGAAGATTGTGAGCCTACACTTCACGAGTGTTCCGTGGGCCCGCTTCTTGCATTTTAACTTGAGGCTCCTTTGCGATCCCTGGTCCATCGACTGGTGGGTCCCTGTGAAGGCAACTCTGATTTTCTTTAGGCGTTTCTGGTTCCTTCAGACGTGCCCTAACTCCCCACTGAGTGGTGAGTCCCTCAGACCTTGCTGGTCTGCACCGAAGCATCTTTCTCTTTTCTGCGTGGGTTGCTGTTGCCAAGGCTTGTTGTGTTCAATCCGGACCCCAACACTGCAGCACTCGGCATCCTTTGCAGGACAGCTCGAATCCAGCTCTTGGTTGTCGTCGACACCTCCTGGTCCTCGTGGCCAAAGAGTCAAGCTTCACCTCTTTCACCTGAAGCACCCGACATCGGTGGGCATTCGACTATCGTGCCCCTGGTCACTGGCAAGTGACCCAGACTCTGTCCCCTCTGCTTTCAGGTTCTTCTCATCTTCGATCCAGGCTTGGATCTCTTCGGACACTTCGCATCTTCCCGGCAGCAGCACTTCTCTGCAGACTGCCATTGAAAACGACGACGCGACCCGACACCATTCGACACCTATGCACCCGGCTTCCCTGGGTGAGGTAACTCGAGTACTCCGGTGCTCCCGTGGGTGTTGACCCTAGAACTGTCTAAGTCCAAGAGGGTTTGGTCCTAGTCCATTTCTAAGTGTCCTTAAACTCTAAAACTCTAACCGCGACTTTCCCATAGACTTTAACGGAGCTCGCGGCTGTGTTCACACACTGCACACAGCCCCCGTGGGTCCCCTGTGTCACTACCTTGGGTGGTTCCTTGGGGTCCCAGCGATTCTACAGGCTCTAGGCCTTGTGTCTACTTAAGTCGTGGTTCTTATACCACTTTCTTAATATATGGTTTGGTACGCCCCTAGGGCTAATCGTATATTGTGCTACTTTACTGTGCTATTTGACTTGTAACTTGTGTACTTTGACCTCTAGCCTCATAAAGAGACTATTGGGTAGTGTTTAGTAATAAATACATATATTTTATATATATACCTGGTGTGGTTCTCCTTTCATTTGGTCATTCATGAGATTATAACTGGTAAAACAACAGCTTAACACTCCTTCAAGACTTAGCCTGAAGGCTGCTCTCCATAGCTACCACTAGGATAGCTTTCAATAAAGGTTGTCTTTACACCTATCATCAATAAAGGTCGTTTGGACTGGTGCAAGGTGCCCACTATAACTAATGGACAGCATATACCAGGCCAACTTCTCACATTGGTGTGCAGCGGTTGGATTAAAGCTTGCCTTGTTTTACCAGATAATCTCAAGTGTGTGACTAACTGAAAACCACTAAAGGTACCTGAGGTACATATAAATTCAAGCTTAGAATTACAGTAAGTTCTACTGAACTTAGAGTTGTGTGTCAAGGGCTTAGCACACCCTTTATACAACTCAAGAGAATTTAGTAGGCCACACTAGAGTAGGTAGTGCATACACCACACCTCACTAGTGATGTCTTCAAGGCCAGGAACCAGTGGGTCCCTACCAGAAGCCAAAGGGCTTCTACCATCCAAGTATGACAACCTCCCATTCTTGGAATTGAGAGCATTATGCAGTACTAGGAAGCTGAAGACAGGCAAAAGTGCCAACACCCAATGCCTCATAGAGGTGCTTCTGTTGGATGATCTCAGAAGACCCACAGGGTCTGAAGGGGTAGGCAGAGAGGGTGGGGCAGAAGATGAGGAAGGGACCAGGGGTGAAGAAACCCAGGACCTGACCTCTGAAACTGGCCAGGAAGATGACAATGATCTTGCCCTGGAAAATCCAGCTCCTCCTGCAGATGAGGAGGAGGACCAGAATGGCCTCCCCTTTGTCCCACCAGGAAGAGTTGTGAGTGTGCCTAGAAGGTCAAGATCTCCTTCTCAGGAGTCTAACCATTCTGACACCTCAGTAGGGACCTCTGTTTCCTCTCATAGGAGGGAATCCTCTCATGAAAGGAAAGAGAGACTGCTCAAGTATGGAGAAGCTCAGCTTAGGATCAGAAGAGAGCAGTTGGCTATAGACAGGGAGTCCCTAGAGCTTCAGAGACAAAGAAGAAAGTTGGGACTAGAGTCCCATGGTGGCAGCAACTTCCCTAGTGGTAGGGAAAGGTCTTATGACCATAGAAACCTGAGCAAGATTGTCCCTCCCTACCAGAGTGGGGATGACATCCACAAATGGATTACTGCACTGGAAAGGGCCTGTAAAGTTCAGAGGGTCCCCCAGGAGCAGTGGGCAGCAATCTTGTGGCTCTCCTTTGCAGACAAAGGTAGAGACAAGCTCCTCACTGTAAGAGAAGAGGATGCTGATGATTACCAAGTCCTGAAGAGTGCCCTGATAGATGGGTTTGGCCTAACCACTGAGCAATACAGGTTAAAGTTCAGAGATACCCAAAAGGCACAGACACAGGACTGGGTGGACTTTGTAGATTGTGCTACTAAGGCTCTGGAAGGCTGGTTACTTGGCAGTAAGGTGTGTGACTTCAAAGGATTGTATAATTTAATCATGAGGGAGCAGATTCTTAATAACTGTCAGAATCAGTTGCTACATCAGTACCTGGTTGACTCTGATCTGACCTCTCCCCAAGATTTGGGAAAGAAGGCAGACAAATGGGTCAGAACCAGGGTGAAGCAGAAGGTACAGAACCAAGGTGGTGACCAGAAGAAGCAAGATTCCAAAAACTCTGACAAGGGTGGGGAAAAGGATAAAGACCAGAAGTCTTCTCAAGGTCCCCAAAAATCTGCATCTGGTGGGGAATCCCAATCTACCAAAGGAAAAGGCCAAAAGAAACCATGGTGCAAATTCTGTAAGCAGAAAACTCACTGGACCAGTGACTTAACCAAGTCCAAAGACTCTACTCCAGCCACCATTGCCCCTAAGGCAACTGTTTCCCCTAGTCCAGCTTCAAATGGTGGTGGAAATACTCAGAATAAGGGTTTAGTAGGGTTGACCCTGGGTACTGAGATGGGCTCTGGCCTAGTCAGAGTGCCAACTCAGGCTGTCCTAGTCTGTGATGGGGGCATGGATATGTCCCCCTTAGTGAGTCCCAATAATTTGGGCAAATACAGACAGCAGCCTTTAATTAATGGAAGAGAGGCTTTGGCATTCAGGGACACAGGAGCAAGTGTCACCATGGTGACAAAAGATCTTGTGGATCCTGGGCAGATTATACTTGGTGAAATGTACCAAGTGACCAATGCTAGCAATGTCAGAACAGACCATTCTCTGGCAGTTGTTAACTTCTCCTGGGGAGGGGTAACTGGCCTTAAGAAGGTTGTGGTGAGTGCATACCTACCAGTCGAATGCTTGCTTGGCAATGATCTTGAAACCTCAGCTTGGGCAGAGATGGAGCTCAGGAAACATGCAGAAATGCTAGGGATCCCTGCACATGTCTTTGCTGTGACTAGGTCACAGGCAAAAATGTCAAAAGCTGAACAGGCCCTGGATTCTGGAACAATGGACCAGGTGCCTCCCAAGAGGAGGAGCAGTAGGGTTAAGGCAGTGCTTTCCCCCTTGGCTCAGGAAGCAGATCAGTCTTTTGAGGAAGATGATCTCAGGCCTGAAGAAGGAACTGTCCCAGAGGAGCTTGAACCTGATCAGTAATTAACGACGGTGCAGTGGTATGGTTATAGGTAAAATAGCGCTCCAAGAATGAGTAGCACTTACACTCTATTTAGATTTCTGAGAAATTTATATGGACGGTGCTGAAAGGTGAGAAGAACCACCAGTCTCCCCAAACACGTGGTCGAAACCAACATAAACACAATCCTCAGCACACGTCTTTTAAGTAATATGCAATTGTCCAATTTGTTTTAGTCAAGCATAAATGATACCGAGAAATTTTCGAGCTTGGTTTCTTTTCTTTATTCTCTTTGTTCTTGCATCAGCCAATACGTGTTTCGTCGCACAAAGGAATTTTGTCCGGCGACTTTCTCAAGGCTTACAAGAGTCCAAAATGTTCCTTTATCAGTGGTGATAATTCCATCCCACTGGGAAATTAAAATCTATGTTCCGATGTCCACGTCGCATTTAACCGTGGATCTTCATCATGAGCCAAACCTAGAGCACGTAAAAAGGACGTGTAGGTCCCCACATCAGCGCCGTGTTCTCCTTGGCTCAGGAAACAGATCAGTCTTTTGAGGAAGATGATCTCAGGCCTGAAGAAGGAACTGTCCCAGAGGAGCTTGAACCTGATCAGGTTGAGTTCTTGGGGACAGGGGGCCTTCCAGGGCAGATCTGAGCCAGGAGCAGCTGAACTGCCCCTCTCTTGAACCCCTCAGACAGCAAGCTGCTGCTGAGGCTGCTGGGAATGCTAGTGGCACCCATAAGATATATTGGGATGATGGACTCCTGTACTCAGAGAGTAGAGACCCCAAGCCTGGGACAGCCAGGAGGTTGGTTATACCTCTGAAGTTCAGGGGCTTCCTATTGACACTAGCCCATGATATTCCCATATCAGGTCACTTGGGCCAGAACAAGACTTGGGACAGAATTGTCCCTCACTTTCACTGGCCCCACATGTCTGAAGACACCAAGGAGTTTTGTCGCTCCTGTGTAACCTGCCAAGCCAGTGGGAAGGCAGGTGGCACCACAAAGGCCCCCCTGATACCACTACCTGTGGTGGGGGTTCCCTTAGAGAGGGTGGGGATTGACATAGTTGGTCGCATGGATCCCCAAACAGCATCTGGGCACAGGTTTATCCTGGTGGTGGTGGACCATGCCACCAGGTACCCAGAAACCATTCCCCTTAGGACCACTACAGCATCTGTGGTGGCAATGGCCCTCCTGGGAATTTTCTCAAGAGTGGGCTTTCCTAAGGAGGTAGTATCTGACAGAGATCCAAACTTTATGTCCAGTTACTTGACTGCAATGTGGAAGGAGTGTGGAGTGACTTATAAGTTCACCACACCCTATCACCCACAATGCAATGGTTTAGTTGAAAGGTTCAACAAAACCTTGAAGGGCATGATTAAAGGGTCCCAGAAAAGCTTAGGCGAAGATGGGACATACTCTTGCCCTGCCTTTTATTTGCATACAGGGAGGTGCTTCAGAAGGGGGTTGGCTACAGCCCTTTTGAACTTTTGTTTGGCCATCCTGTCAGGGGTCCATTGTGTCTGGTGAAGGAAGGTTGGGAGTTACCTCTCAAACCCCCTAAACAGGACATAATGGACTATGTACTTGGTCTCCGCTCCAGGATGGCTGAGTACATGAAAAAGGCAACCAAAAACCTTGAGGCTAGCCAGGAATTACAGAAAGCCTGGCATGACCAAAAGGCTGTGCTGACTGTTTACCAGCCAGGGCAGAAGGTGTGGGTGTTGGAGCCAGTGGCCCCAGCAACCCTCCAAGACAAGTGGAGTGGCCCCCATACAATTGTTGAACAGAAGGGAGAGGTTACCTATCTGGTAGACCTGGGAACTCCCAGGAGCCCCAACAGGGTGCTCCATGTCAACAGGCTGAAGCCATATGTGTACAGGGCTGACATGGGCTTGCTCTGGCAACTGATGAGGGACAGGAGGAGGAGAGTGACCCTCTCCCTGACCTGCTCTCACAGAACCCTGATGATGGGTCAGTAGATGGTGTAGCCTTGGCAGGCAGCCTCATTGCCCAGCAGCAAACTGATTGTAGACAGGTGCTCAATCAGTTCAGACACATGTTTTCTCTGACTCCAAGTCAGACCACCTGGTGCACTCATGAAGTGGACACTGGGGACAGTCTGCCTGTTAAAAGTAAGATTTACAGGCAACCTGACCAAGTCAGGGACTGTATCAGGACAGAAGTCCAGAAAATGTTGGAACTGGGTGTCATTGAGCCCTCAGATAGCCCTTGGGCTAGTCCAGTAGACCTGGTGCCAAAACCCCACACCAAAGATGGCAAGAGAGAGATGAGGTTTTGTGTGGACTACAGGGGCCTCAATGCAGTCACTAGGACTGATGCCCATCCAATCCCCAGGGCAGATGAGCTAATAGACACTTTGGCCTCAGCCAAGTATCTAAGCACATTTGACCTGACAGCTGGCTACTGGCAGATCAGGCTAGCTGATGATGCAAAGCCAAAAACTGCATTTTCTACCCCTGGTGGGCTTTACCAATTTGTGGTGATGCCCTTTGGTTTGAAGAATGCACCTGCCACTTTTCAGAGGTTGGTGAACACAGTCCTTACAGGTCTGGAAGCCTATAGTGCAGCATATCTAGATGATATTGCTGTCTTTAGCTCCACCTGGGAGGATCACCTGGTCCACCTCAGAAATGTTTTGGAGGCCCTGCAGAAGGCAGGCCTCACTATCAAGGCCACTAAGTGCCAGATAGGGCAGAGTCAGGTTGTGTACCTGTGCCCCCTTGTGGGTGGAGGCCAGGTTCAACCATTGCAGAGCAAAATCCAGACCATCATGGACTGGGTTGCTCCAACTACCCAGACTCAGGTGAGAGCCTTTTAGGCCTGGCTGGGTACTACAGAAGATTTGTCAAGGGGTATGGATCAATAGTGACACCCCTGAATGACTTAACCTCTAAGAAAATGCCCAAAAGGTTCAGTGGACAGTTAGCTGTCAAAAGGCATTTGATGACCTGAAGCAGGCCATGTGCACTGCTCCCATTCTGCAGAGTCCTGATTACTCCAAAAAGCTCATTGTGCAAACAGATGCATCTGAGTTGGGGGTAGGGGCTGTACTATCACAGTTGAATGATGAAGGTCAGGATCAGCCAGTAGCTTTTATTAGCAGAAGGCTGACCCCCAGAGAGAAACGTTGGTCAGCCATTGAGAGGGAGGCCTTTGCTGTGGTTTGGGCTCTGAAGAAGCTGAGGCCATACTTGTTTGGCACTCACTTCATTGTTCAGACAGACCATAAGCCCCTCTTATGACTAAAACAGATGAAGGGTGAAAACCCCAAACTTTTGAGGTGGTCCATTTCCCTACAGGGGATGGACTATACAGTGGAAGATAGACCTGGGAGTAACCATGCCAATGCAGATGGACTCTCCAGATATTTCCACTTAGAACATGAAGACTCAACTGGTCAAGGTTAGTTTAATGTCCCTGCGTTTGGGTGGGGGTTGTGTAGGAGAGTAGGATCTGCCTCTTATGGTTACCCCCACTTTTTGCTGATGTCTCACTGTTTTTCGACTTTAGTCTGGCTGGGGCCCTGCTATCCAGGACCCCAGCCTAGCTGCTTCCTCTCTAAATTGATTCCATGTACCTTAAGTACACTTCAGATTGGATTCTGGGGTGCCCTTATAAGTCCCTAGTATATGGTATACTATGTACCCAGGGCATAGGTACCCCAGGGGCTGAAGCATGTATTGTGCCACCCCTGGAAGGCCATCCAAAATGACATCACAGGACTGCTACTGCAGACTGAGTGAGGTGGTGCATGCACCCCTTGCAGAGATATAGGTTCACTATATCTCACCTATCACTGCACATAGAAACCTATCAGTCACCCCTATGGCAGGCCTTATCAATCCTGAAGGCAGGGTGCTTGGTTATATGTGAGAGGGTGCCCATGCATGAGCAGAGCCCCTCTGCAGCCCTCGGAATCTCCTCTCCGGGGTTGTCTGTGGTGCAGCCTGACAATATACTCGTAAGTGCATTATATCCTCGCGGTAAATGCTAACTTTGGGATGGCTGCACGGAAATATGTTGTGTTTGGTGTCCAACACCTTGGAATCATACCCCCACACCAGTAACTGGTGTGGGAGTATGATCCCACCCTTCTAGAGGGAAAGACATGACAGCACCGGTATACCCGGTACCAGCTAAACCGAGCCCTGGCATCACAAAATGGATGCTGCAGCCACAGACACGAGTCTGGCCTCCTGCTGCTGACCGAAACTCCGGCAGGGGAGGCCTGGACAATAGGTTTCCTGTCTCAGGGAGGTGTTACCACCTCCCAGACAGGCCTTAGTGGATTAGGGCTGGGTGGGTGCACTCCAAGAGTGCTTTGAAGTCCTGCACTGGGGGCACATTTGGTGTCCTCGTGCATACCCCAGTTCAAACCGGTTGCAGGGGCTGCCAGCCCCTGCTCTGGCACGAAACTGGACAAAGGAAATGGGTGTAGCCACCCCTCTTTCCAAACCCTCCCATAGGTGGGTCCACAGAGTTAGTCCAACCCCTTTCTTAGGTATAAGTAAGGAACCCCTGGCAACAGGACTTTAGATATCCCTGGACGAAACTCTGCAACTGAATCCTGGAACTTCAACGCTCTACTCAAGACTAGAGGACTGAAGAAATCTCCCTTGGGGTCAAGGAGTGACTCCCCTGCTTGGCAGGCACCAATGAAGCATTTGCCGGTCTGCATCTCCGAAGCTCCCGCTGGACTCCAAAGTACTTGCAGCCCAGGAAGAGGATTTCCAGACTTCTCAGAGGCCGACCCGAGACCCCAGCAAAGCTGAGACCCGAAGCCCTCACGAGTGACGTGGAACCGGAACTCCTGGACACCATGCACATTTGCTAGTGCATCAACTTCTCGACATCTCTTGAAGTCCTGCTTTAGGTTACTTGTAGCCCAGGCCCTGAGCACCATTTGCACTGAAGATTGTGAGCCTACACTCCACGAGTGTTCCATGGGCCTGCTTCTTGCATTTCCACTTGAGGCTCCTTTGCGATCCCTGGTCCATCAACTGGTGGGTCCCTGTGAAGGAAACTCTGATTTATTTTAGGCATTTCTGGTTGCTCCAGACGTGCCCTAACTCCCCACCGAGTGGTGAGTCCCTCAGACCTTGCTGGTCTGCACTGAAGCATCTTTCTCCTTTCTGCATGGGTTGCTTTTGCCAAGGCTTGTTGTGTTCAATCTGGACACCAATTCTGCAGCACTCAACATCCTTTGTGAGACAGTTTGAATCCAGCTCCTGGTTGTCGTCGATGCCTCCTGGTCCTCGTGGCTGAAGAGTCAAGCTTCACCTCTTTCACCTGAAGCACCCGACATCGCTGGGCATTTGACTATCGTGCCCCTGGTCACTGGCAAGTGACCCAGACTCTGTCCCCTCTGCATTCAGGTTCTTCTCATCTTCGATCCAGGCTTGGATCTCTTCGGACACTTCGCATCTTCCCGGCAGCAGCACTTCTCTGCAGACTGCCATTGAAAACGACGACGTGACCCGACACCATTCGACACCTATGCACCCGGCTTCCCTGGGTGAGGTAACTCGAGTACTCCGGTGCTCCCGTGGGTGTTGACCCTAGAACTGCCTAAGTCCAAGAGGGTTTGGTCCTAGTCCATTTCTAAGTGTCCTTAAACTCTAAAACTCTAACCGCGACTTTCCCATAGACTTTAACGGAGCTCGCGGCTGTGTTCACACACTGCACACAGCCCCCGTGGGTCCCCTGTGTCACTACCTTGGGTGGTTCCTTGGGGTCCCAGCGATTCTACAGGCTCTAGGCCTTGTGTCTACTTAAGTCGTGGTTCTTATACCACTTTCTTAATATATGGTTTGGTACACCCCTAGGGCTAATCGTATATTGTGCTACTTTACTGTGCTATTTGACTTGTAACTTGTGTACTTTGACCTCTAGCCTCATAAAGAGACTATTGGGTAGTGTTTAGTAATAAATACATATATTTTATATATATATACCTGGTGTGGTTCTCCTTTCATTTGGTCATTCATGAGATTATAACTGGTAAAACAACAGCTTAACACTCCTTCAAGACTTAGCCTGAAGGCTGCTCTCCATAGCTACCACTAGGATAGCTTTCAATAAAGGTTGTCTTTACACCTATCATCAATAAAGGTCATTTGGACTGGTGCAAGGTGCCCACTATAACTAGTGGACAGCATATACCAGGCCAAGTTCTCACAGTCACAGCCCCATAAAGACAACGATAAACCCACTCGCAGACTGACTAAAACATTAATGCACCCACTGACATACCTACTCATAGACTCATACCCCCACTAAGTAACCTACTCACACACTGATGCACCCACTCAGACACTCATGCGCCCAGTTACAGACCCACTCAGACACTAATGTCCAATCACAGACCCACTCAGACATTCACAGACCCACTCAGAGGTCCACTCAGAGACTTATGTACTAACTCACAGACCCACTGAGACACTGATGCACCCACTCACAGACCCACTTAGACACTCATGGGCCTACTCACAGAACCACTCAGAGACTTATGGACCCACTCACAGACTCACTCAGAGATTTATGCACCTACTCACAGACCAACTCAGGCACTTATGCACCCCCTCATAGACCCACTCAAACACTCATGTACCTAGTCACACACCTACTCAGACAATGATGCGCCTACTCACAGACCAACTAAAACACTAATGCACCCATCCACAGACCACCTAAAACACTGGTGCACTCTCTCACAGATCCACTCATACACTCACATAGCTACTCACAGACCCACTCATACACAGGAGATGCACTCAGACACTCATGCAGCCAATCACACAACTACTCAGATACTGCTGAACCCACTCACAGACCCACTCAAACACTCTGGCACCCACTCACAAACCCATTCAGACACTCATGCATCCTGTCACAGACCCATACACATATTGATGCACCCACTCACAGACCGACTAAAACACTTATGCACCTGCTAACAGGCCTACTCATAGACTCACACACCCACTCACAAACCCACTCAGACACTGATGCACACACTCAAAGGCCCACTCAGACACATGCACCCACTCACAGACCCACTCAGACACTGACATACCCACTTACAGACCCACTCAGACACTGACACACCTACTCACAGACCCACTCAGACACTGACACACCCATTCACAGATCCAGTCAAAGAAAACACACCCACTCACAGACCTATTCAGATAGTCATACACCCACTCACAGACCCACTCAGACACTCATGCACCCAGTCACAGAAATACTCAGACACTGCTGCACCCACTCACAGATCCACTACAGCACTGTAGCACCCACTGACAGACCTACTCAGAGACTCATGCACCCTCTCACAGACCCACTCATGCACTCACATACTCACTCACACACCCACTCAGACACTGATGCACACACTCACAGACTGAGTAAAACACTAACATACCTACTCACAGTCCCCCTAAAACACAAACACACCCACTCACAGACCCACTCAGTCACTGATGTACTCACTTGCAGACTCATTAAAACACTGGTGCACACACTCACAGACTCACTCAGATACCCAAGCACCCTCTCACTGACCCACTCATACACTAATGTACCCACTAACAGATGCACTCAGACTCTAATACAGCCACTCACAGACCCACACAGACACGGATGCATCTACTCACAGACCCACTAAAACACTAACACACCCACTGACCCCCTCAGACACTTATGCAACCACTGAAAGACATACTCAGACACCGATGCATCTACTTACTGACCCACTCAGACACTCATGCACCCATTCACAGACCCACTCAGACATTTATACACTGACTCAGACACTTATGCACCCAGTGAGAAACTCACTCAGACACTCATATACTGACTCAGAGACATACTCAGACACTCACATACCCAGTCACAGGCCCACTCAGAGACTCATGCACCCACTCACAGATCCAATCAAAGTAAATGCACCCACTCACAGACCCAATCAGACACTAACACAATCAGTCACAGACCTACACAGACACTCATGCACCCAGTCACAGACCTACTCAGAAACTGACAAACACACTCATAGACGCAGTAAAACGCTAGCAGACCCACTCAGAGACTCTATCACCTTTTCACAAACCCACTCATACACTTATGCACCCACTCAGAGCCCCACTCAGACCTTTATGTACCCACTCACAAACTCACTCAGACACTCATGCACTCAGTCACTGACCTACTCATATATTCAAGCGCCCACTCACAGACCCACTCAGCCTTGTGCATCTATTCACAGACCCACTCAGACACTGATGCACCCACTCATAGATCCACGCACTCAGTGCCTTCTCACAGACCAACTCAGAAACGTATGTACCCACTCACAACCCCACTCAGACAATTATGCACCCACTCACTCACCCACACAGAAACTCATGCACCCACTCATGCTCCCACTCATAGATCCCTGCAGACACTCATGAACCCACTAACATAACCACTCAGGGACTCATGCACCTATATCACAGACCCACTCGGACACTCATGCACCCACTCACAGACAAAATCAGTCACTCTTGTGCCCACTCACAGACCCACTCAGAGACTTATGCACCCAGACACCTATGTATCCAGACACTTTTGCACCCACTCACAAACCCACTCAGACACTGATGCACTCAGTCACTGACCCACTCAGATATTCATGTGCCCACTCACAGACCCACTCAGTCTTATGCATCTACTCACAGACCTACTCAGACACTGATGCACCCACTCATAGATCCACCTAGACACTCATGCACCCACTAACATAACCACTCAGGGACTCATGCACCTATGTCACAGACCCACTCAGACACTCATGCACCCACTCACAGACCAAATCAGTCACTCATGTGCTCACTCACAGACCCACTCAAAGACTTATGCACCCATACACTTATGTACCCAGACACTCATTCACCCACTCACTGATAAACACTCACACACTGATTCACAAACCCATTCAGACACTGATGTACCCACTCACAAACCTACTCATGTATTCACTTGCCCACTCACAGACCCACTCAGAGACTTATGAACCTACTCACAGACCCACTCAGACACACATGCACCTACTCACAGACCCATTCAGACACTTATGCACCCACTCACAGACCCACTCAGACACTTATGCACCCACTCACAAACCCACTCAGACACTCATGCACTCAGTTACTGACCCACTCAGATATTCTTGTGCCCACTCACAGACCCAATTAGTCTTGTGCATCTACTCACAGACCCACTCAGACACTGATGCACCCACTCATAGATCCACGCAGACACTCATGCACCCACTAACGTAACCACTCAGGGACTCATGCACCTATGTAACAGACCCACTCAGACACTCATGCATCCACTCATAGACCAAATCAGTCACTCATCTGCCTACTCAAAGACCCACTCAGAGACTTATGCACCCAGACACTTATGTACCCAGACACTCATGCACCCAGACACTCATGCACCCACTCACAGATAAACACTCACACACTGATTCACAAATTAATTCAGATACTGATGCACCCACTCACAAACCTACTCATATATTCACGTGCCCACTCACAGACCCACTCAGAGACTTATGCACCCATTCATAGACCCACTCAGACACTCAGTGCCTTCTCACAGACCCACTCAGAAACTTATGCATCCACTCACAACCCCACTCAGACACGTATGCACCCACTCACAGACCCACTCAGAAACTCATGCACCCACTCATGCATCCTACTCAGACAATCATCCACCCAGTCACAGCCCCATAAAGACAATGATGAACCCACTCGCAGACTGATTAAAAGATTAATGCACCCACTGACATACCTACTCATAGACTCATACACCCACTAAGTAGCCTACTCACACACTGATGCACCCACTCAAAGACCCACTCAGAAACTCATGCGCCCAGTTACAGACCCACTGAGACACTGATGTCCAATCACAGACTCACTCAGACACTCATGGGCCCACTCAGAGGTCCACTCAGAGACTTCTGTACTAACTCACAGACCCACTGAGACACTGATGCACCCACTCACAGACCCACTTAGACAATCATGTGCCTACTCACAGACCCACTCAGAGACTTATGGACCCACTCACAGACCCACTTAGAGATTTATGCACCTACTCAGGCACTTATTCACCCACTCACAGACCCACTCAGACACTCATGTACCTAGTCACACACCTACTCAGACAATGCTGCAATGACTCACAGACCCACTAAAACACTATTGCACCCATCCACAGACCACCTTAAACACTGGTGCACCCTCTCACAGATCCACTCATACACTCACACAGCTACTCACAGACCCACTCAGACACAGACGCACCCACTCGGAGATGCACTCAGACATTCAACTACTCAGATACTGCTGAACCCACTCACAGACCCACTCAAACACTCTGGCACCCACTCACAAACCTACTCAGACACTCATGCACCCAGTCACAGACCCATATACATATTGATGCACCCACTCACAGACCGACTAAAACACTTATGCACCTGTTAACAGACCTACTCATAGACTCACACACCCACTCACAAACCCACTCAGACACTGATGCACACACTCAAAGACCCACTCAGACACATGCACCCACTCACAGACCCACTCAGACACTGACACACCCACTCACAGACCCACTCAGACACTGACACACCTACTCACAGACCCACTCAGACACTGACACACCCATTCACAGATCTAGTCAAAGAAAGTGCACCCACTCACAGACCTATTCAGATAGTCATACACCCACTCACAGACCCACTCAGACACTCATGCACCCAGTCACAGAAATACTCAGACACTGATGCACCCACTCACAGATCCACTACAGCACTGTAGCACCCACTGATGGACCCACTCAGAGACTCATGCACCCTCTCACAGATCCACTCATGCACTCACATACTCACTCACAGACCCACTCAGACACTGATGCACCCACTCACAGACTGACTAAAACACTAATACACCTACTCACAGTCCCACTAAAACTCAAACACACCCACTCACAGACCCACTCAGTCACTGATATACTCACTCATAGACTCATTAAAACACTGGTGCACCCACTCACAGACTCACTCAGATACTCAAGCACCCTCTCACTGACCCACTCATACACTCACACACTCACACACCCACTCAGACACTGATGTACCCACTAACAGATGCACTCAGACTCTAATACAGCCTTTCACAGACCCACAGAGACACTGATGCATCTACTCACAGACCCACTAAAACACTAACACACCCACTGACCCACTCGACACATGCAACTACTGAAAGGCACACTTAGACACCGATGCATCTGCTTACTGACCCACTCAGAAACTCATTCACCCACTCACAGACCCACTCAGACATTTATACACCGACTCAGACACTTATGCACCCAGTGAGAGACTCACTCAGACACTCATATACTGACTCAGAGATATACTCAGACACTCACATACCCAGTCACAGACCCACTCAGAAACTCACGCACCCACTCACAGATCCAATCAAAATAAATGCATCCACCCACTCAGATATTCATGCACCCACTCACAGACCCACTCAGTCTTGTGCATCTACTCACAGACCCACTCAGACACTGATACACTCACTCATAGCTCCACGCAGACACTCATGCACCCACTAACGTAACCACTCAGTGACTCATGCACCTATGTCACAGACCTACTCAGACACTCATGCACCCACTCACAGACCAAATCAGTAACTCATGTGCCCACTCACAGACCCACTCAGAGACTTATGCACCCAGACACTTATGTACCCATACACTCATGGACCTACTCACAGATAAACACTCACACACTGATTCACAAACCCATTCAGACACTGATGCACCCACTCACAAACCTACTCATATATTCACGTGCCCACTCACAGACCCACTCATAGACTTATGCACCTATTCATAGACCCACTCAGACACTCAGTGCCTTCTCACAGACCCACTCAGAAATGTATGCTCCCACTCACAACCCCACTCAGACACTTATGCACCCACTCACAAACCCACTCAGACACTGATGCACACACTCAAAGACCCACTCAGACACATGCACCCACTCATAGATCCACTCAGACACTGACACACCTACTCAGAGACCTACTCAGACACTGACACACCTACTCACAGACCCACTCAGACACTGACACACCCATTCACAGATATAGTCAAAGAAAACGCACCCACTCACAGACCTATTCAGATAGTCATACACCCACTCACAGACCCACTCATGCACCCAGTCACAGAAATACTCAGACACTGATGCACCCACTCACAGATCTACTACAGCACTGTAGCACCCACTGACAGACCCACTCAGAGACTCATGCACCCTCTCACAGACCCAGTCATGCACTCACATCCTCACTCACAGACTGATGCACCCACTCACAGACCGACTAAAACACTAACAAACCTACTCACAGTCCCACTAAAACACAAACACACCCACTCACAGAGCCACTCAGACACTGATATACTCATTCACAGACTCATTAAAACACTGGTGCACCCACTCATAGACTTACTCAGATACTCAAGCACCCTCTCACTGACCCACTCATACACTCACACACCCACTCAGACACTGATGTACCCACTAACAGATGCCCTGAGACACTAATACAGCCACTCACAGACCCACACAGACACTGATGCATCTACTCACAGACCCACTAAAACACTAACACACCCACTGACCCACTCAGACACTTATGCAACCACTGAAAGACATACTCATACACTCACATACCCAGTCACAAACACACTCAGACACCGATGCATCTACTTACTGACCCACTCAGACACTCATGCACCCACTCACAGACCCACTCAGACATTTATACACCAACTGGGACACTTATGCACCCAGTGAGAGACTCACTCAGACACTCATATACTGACTCAGAGACATACTCGGACACTCACATACCCAGTCACAGACCCATTCAGAGACTCACGCACCCACTCACAGATCCAATCAAAATAAATGCATCCACTCACAGACCCAATCAGATACTAACACAATCAGTCACAGACCTACACAGACACTCATGCACCCAGTCACAGACCTACTCAGAAACTGACACACCCACTCATAGACCTAGTAAAACACTGGCAGACCCACTCAGAGACTCACACATGTACTTACAGACCACTCAGACACTGACACACCCACTCACAGATGCACTCAGAAACTCATGCATCCACTCACAGAACCACTCAGACACTGATGAACCCACTCACAGATCTACATATATATTCACATGCCCACTCATAGACCCACTCAGACACTCATGCGCCTACTCATAGACCTACTCATAGACCCACTCAGTGACTTATGTGCCTACTCACAGACTCACTCAGAGACGTATACACCCACTCACAGACCCATTCAGACACTTATGCACACACTCACAAACCCACTCAGACAGTCATGCACTCAGTCACTGACCCACTCAGATATTTGTATACCCACTCACAGTCCCACTCAGCGTCTTATGCACCGACTCACAGATGCACTCAGACACTCATGCACCCAGTCATAGATCCATGCAGACACTTATGCACCCACTAACGTACCCACTCAGACACTCATGAACCTATGTCACAGACCCACTCAGACACTCATGCACCCTCTCACAGACCAATCAAACATTCATGTGCCCACTATTAGACCTACTCAGAGGCTTATGCATCCAGACACTTATGCACCCAGACACTAAGGCACCCACTCACAGACCCACTCAGACACCCATACCCTGACTCACAAACCCACTCAGACACTGATGCACCCACTCACAAACCTACTCAGTTATTCATGTGCCCACTCACAGCCCCACTCAGAGACTTATGCACCCATTTGAAGACCCACTCAGGCACTCATGTGCCTTCTCACAGACACACTCAGGAACCTATGTCCCACTCATAGACCCACTCAGACACTTATGCATACACTCACAGACCCACTCCAATACTCATGTACCCTGTCACAGCCCCATGAAGACACTGATGTACCCACTCACAGACTGACTAAACACTTATGCACCCACTGACAGACCTACTCATAGACTCACACCCCTCTCAGAAACCCTTTCACACACTGATGTATCCACTTAAAGACCCATGCAGACACTCATGCACCCAGTCATAGACCCACTCAGACACTGACACACCTGCTCACAGACCCACTCATACACTCACACATCTACTCACAGACTACACAGACACTGACATACCCACTTGCAGATACACTCAGAAACTTAGGCACCCACTCACAGATCCTCTAAGATACTGATAAACCCACTCACAAACCTATACATATATTCATGTGCCCACTCACAGACCAACTCAGAGACTTATGCACCCACTCAGACACACATGCGCCTACTCACAGACCCACTCATAGACTTATGCACCTACTCATAGACCTACTCAGACACTTATGCACCCACTCACAGACCCACTCCAACACTCATGTACCCAGTCACAGCCCCATAAAGACATTGATGCACCCACTCACAGACTGACTAAAACACTTATGCACCCACTGACAGACCTACTCATACCCCATCTCAGAAACCCTCTCACACACTGATGAAACCACTCAAAGACCCATGCAGACACTCATGCCCCCAGTCACAGACCCACTCAGACACTGACACACCTACTCACGGACCCACTCATACACTCACACATCTACTCACAGACTACTCAGACACTGACATACCCACCCACAGATACACTCAGAAACTTATGCACCCACTCACAGACCCTCTAAGATACTGATGAACCCACTCACAAACCCACTCAGACACTCATGTACTCAGTCACTGACCCACTCAGATATTTGTGTGCCCACTCACAGACCCACTCAGAGTCTTATACACCCACTCACAGACCCACTCAGACACTGAAGCACCAAGTCATATATCCACACAGACACTCATGCACCCACTAACATACCCACACAGGTACTCATGCACCTATGTCACAGACCCACTCGGACACTCATGCACCCACTCACAGACCCAATCAAGCACTCTGTTTTATCCATGATTGAAGAAAGTGAGTGGATGGAGAGATTCCCGCCCAGTCTCTTTTGTAACAATTTTAACTAATTGAAAGAATAAATAAATTCATTCATTCACTCACGTGCCTTCTCATAAACCCACTCAGAGACTTATGCACCCAGACACTTATGTACCCAGACACTCGTGCACCCACTCACAGACCAACTCAGACACTCACACCCCAACTCACAAACCCACTCAGACACTGATGCACCCACTCACAAACCTATTCAGATATTCATGTGCCCATAAACAACCCCACTCAGAGACTTATGCACCCATTCACAGACCCACTCAGACACTCATGCACCTTCTCACAGACCCACTCAGAAACGTATGCACCCACTCACAGACCAGTCATACACTTATGCACTCACTCACAGACCCACTCAGACACTCATGCACCCACTCACAAACCCTCTCAGACACTCATGCACCCACTCACAAACCCACTCAGATACTCATGCACCCAGTCATAGCCCCAAAAAGACACTGATGCACCCAATCACAGACCGGCAAAAACACTATGCACCCACTGACAGACCTACTCATAGACTCATACCCCCACTTATAAACCCACTCACACACTGATGCACCCACTCAAAGTCCCACTCAGACACTCATGCACCCACTCACAGACCCACTCAGACACTGACATACCTACGCAAAGACCCACTCAGACACTCACACACCGACTCACAAACCCACTCAGACAGTGATGCACCCACTCACAAACCTACTCAGATATTCACATGCCCACTCACAGACCTACTCAAAGACGTATGCACCCATTCACTGACCCACTCAGACAATCATGTGCCTTCTCACAGACCCACTCAGTAACTTATGCACCCACTCACAGACCTACTCAGACACTTATGCACCCACTAACAGACCCACTCAGACACTCATGCACCAAGTCACAGCCCCATAAAGATACTGATGCACCCACTCGCAGACTGACTAAAACACTGATGTACTTACTGACAGACCTACTCATAGACTCACACCAATGCTCACAAACCCACTCACACACTGATGCACTCACTCAAAGACCCACTCAGACACTCATGCACCCACTCACAGACCCACTCAGACACTGACACACCTACTTACATACCCACTCATACACTCACACATCTACTCACAGACCACTCAGACACTGACACTCCCACTCACAGATGCACTCAGAAACCTATGCACCCACTCACAGACCCACTAAGACACTGATAAACCCACTCACAGATCTACTCATATAGTCACATGCCCACTCACAGACCCACTCATAGACTTATGCACCCACTCACCGGCCTGCTCAGACACTCATGCGCATACTCACAGACCCACTCAGAGACTTATGCACCCACTCACAGACCCACTCAGACACTCATGCACTAAGTCCCTGACCTACTCAGATATTTGTGTGCCCACTCATAGAGCCACTTAGACACTGATGCACCCAGTCATAGGTCCATGCAGACACGCATGCACCCACTGACATACCCACTCAGAGACTCATGCACCTATATCACAGACCCACTCAGACACTCATTAATCCTCTCCCAGACCCAATGAAACACTCATGTGTCTACTCACAGACCCACTCAGACTTATGCACCCAGACACTTATGTACCCAGAGACTCATGCACCCACTCACATATCCACTCAGACACTCACACCCTGACTCACAAACCCACTCAGACAATGATGCACCCACTCACAAATTTACTTAGATATTCACATACCCACTCACAGCCCCACTCAGAGACTTATGCATCCATTCACAGACTCACTCATGCGCCTTCTCACAGACCCACTCAGAAACTTATGCACCCACTCATATACCCACTCAGACCCTTACGCACCCACTCACAGACCCACTCAGACACTCGTCCACCCACTCACAAACTCGCTCAGACACTCTTGCACCCAGTCACAGCCCCATAAAGACACTGATGCACCCACTCACAGACTGACTAAAACACTTATGCACCCACTGACAGACCTACTCAAAGACTCACACCCCAACTCAAAAACCCTCTCACACACTGATGTACCCACTCACAGACCCACTCAGATACTCATGCACCCACTCCCAGAGCCACTCAGATACTGACCAACTACTCACAGACCTACTTAGACACTGACACACCTACTCACAGACCCACTCAGACACTGACACACCATTCACAGATCCAGTCAAAGAAAACACACCCACTCACAGACCTATTAAGACAGTTATGCGCCCACTCACAGACCCACTCACACACTCATGCACCCAGTCACAGACCCACTCATACACTGATGTACCCAATCACAGACCCACTAAAACACTACAGCACCCACTGACTTACCCATTCTGAGATTCGCACACCCTCTCATAGACCCACTCATATACTGATGCACCCACTCATAGATGCACTCAGGCACCCACTCACAGATCTACTCAGACACTGATGCACCAACTCACAGACCCACTCAGACACTCATGCACCCACACACAGACCCACTCAGACACTGACCCAGCCACTTACACACCCATCAGACACTGATGCATGTACTCACAGATGCACTCAGGCACTCATGCACCCACTCACAGATCTACTCAGACACTGATGTACCAACTCGCAGACCCACTCAGGCACTCATACACCCACTCATTGACCCATTCACACACTCATGCATCCACTCACAGACCCACTCAAATACCCATGCCCCTACTCATATATTCACTCAGAGACTTATGCATCCACTCACAGATCAACTCAGGCACTTATGCACCCACTCACAGACCAACTCAGGCACTCATGTGCCCACTCAGAAACCCACTCAGACACTTATGCACCCACTCACAGACCTACTCAGGCCATCATGTACCCACTCACAAGCCCACTCAGACACTCCTGTACCCAGTCGCAGCCCCATAGAGACACTGATGCACCCACTCACAGACTGACTAAAACACTTATGCACCCACTGACAGACCTACTCATAGACTCATCCCAAACTCACAAACCCACTTACACACTGATGCACCCACTCAAAGACCCATTCAGACACTCATGCACCGACTAATAGACCCACTCAGACATTGACACACCTACTCACAGACCCACTCAGAAACTGACACACCCATTCACAGATCTAGTCAAAGAAAACATGCCTACTCACAGACCTATTAAGATAGTCATGCACCCACTCACAGACCCACCCAGACACACATGCACGCCATCACAGACTCACTCAGACACTGATACACCCAATCACAGACCCACTAAAACACTGCAGCACCCACTGACAGACCCATTCTGAGACTCACGCGCTTTCTCACAGACCCACTCGTATACTGACGCACCCACTCATAGATGCACTCAGGCATGCACTCACAGATCTACTCAGACACTAATGTACCAACTCGCAGACCCACTCAAACACTCATGCACCCACTCACAGACTCACTCAGAGCCTTATGCACCTACTCTCAGACCAACTCAGACACTGACCCAGCCACTCACACACCCACTCAGTAACTGATGCACACACTCACAGATGCACGCAGACACTCATGAACCCACTCACTGACCCATTCACACACTCATGTATCCACTCACAGACCCACTCAGACACTCATGCACCCACTCACAAACCCACTCAGACACTCATGCAACCAGTCACAAACCTATTCAGACACTGATGCACCCACTCACAAACCCACTAAAACACCAACACACCCACTCACAGACCCACTAAAACACTGATGTAGCCACTCACAGACCCACTAAAACACTGGGTTACCCACTCACAGACTCAAGCACCCTCTCACAGACCCACTCATGCACTCATAAACACCCGCTCAGACACTGATGTACCCACTCACAGATGCACTCAGACTCTCATACAGCCACTCAAAGACCCACACAGACACTGATACATCTAGTCACAGACCTACTAAAAACTAACACACACACTGACAGACATGCTCAGACACTTATGCACCCACTAAATAATCCACTCATACACTCACACACCCAATCACAAACCCACTCAGACACTGATGCACCCACTCACAGAGCCACTCATACACTCACACACCTACTCACAGACCCAACCAGACACTAACATAACCAGACCTATTGAGAAATGGCATACCCACTCACATACCCACTAAAACACTGGCAGACTCACTCACAGACCCACTCAGAGACTTAATAACCCTCTCACAGACCCAATCATCCACTCACACATCCACTCACAGACCACTCAGGCACTGACATACCCACTCATAGATGCACTCAGAAACTTATGCACCTACTCACAGATACATTCAGATGCTGATGAACCTACTCACAGACCTACTCATATGTTCATGTGCCCACTCATAGACCCACTCAGAGACTTATGCACCCACTCACAGACCCACTCATACACTCATGTGCCTTCTCACAGACCCACTCAGAGACATATGCACCCACTCACAGATTTACTCAGACACTTAAGCACTCACTCACAGACCCACTCAGATACTCATGTACTCACTCACAAACTCCCTCAGACACTCATGCACTTAGTCATTGACCCAGTCAGATATTCATGTGTCTACTTACAGGCCCACTCAGAGTCTATGTGCCCACCCACTCAGACACTGATACACCCAGTCATAGATCCACACAGACACTCATGCACCCACTAATGTACCCACTCAGTGACTCATGCACCTATGTCACAGACCCACTCAGACACTCATGCACCCACTCACAGACCCAATCAGACACATATGTGCCCACTCAAAGACCCACTCAGAGACTTATGCACCCAGACATTCATGCACAAACTCACAGAGCCACTCAGACACTCACACACTGACTCACAAACCCACTCAGATACTGATGCACCCACTCACAGACCTACTCAGATATTCATGCTCCCACTCATAGACCTACTCAGAGACTTATGCACCCATTCACAGACCCACTCAGACACTCATGTATCTACTCACAGACCCACTCAGAAACTTATGCACCCACTCACAGACCCACTCAGACACTTATGCACCCACTGCAGACCCACTCAGACACTCATGCACCAACTCACAAACCCACTCAGACACTCATGCACTCAGTCACTGACAAAACTCAGACACTGATGAACTCACTCACAGACCTACTAAAATGCTGGCACACCCACTCCCAGACCCACTCAGAAACTCAAGCACCCACTTACAGACCCACCCAGAGACTCAAGCACCCACTCCCAGACCCACTCATATACTGATGCACCAACTCACAGAGCCACTCAGACACTTACACACCCACTCACAGATTCAGTCAAAGAAAACACACCCACTCGCAGATCCTGTCAGATACTAATGCACCCACTCACAGACCTATTCAGATATTCATGCACCCCATCATAGTCCCACTGAGACACTCATGCAATGAGTAACAGACCAACTCAGACACTGATGCACCCATTCACAGATCCACTAAAACAGTGGCTATCCCACTCACAGACCCACACGGAGACTTACGCACCCTCTTACAGACCCACTCATATAGTCACACACTCACTCACAGACCCACTCAAACATGTACACACCCACTCATAGATACACTCAGGCACTCATGCAGCCACTCACAGATCCACTCAGACATTAATGTACCAACTCGTAGACCCACTCAGAAACTCATGCACTCACTCACAGTCCTACTCAGGCACTCATGAACCCACTCAGACACTGATATACCAACTTGTAGACCCACTCAGACACTCATGCTCCCACTCACAGACCCACTTAGAGACCTATGCACCCACTCACAGACCCACTCAGACGCTTATGTACTCATTCACAGACCCACTTAGACACTCATGCACCCACACACAAACCCACTCAGATGCTAGTACACTCACTCACAGACCCACTCAGACACTCACACACCCACTCAGACATTGATGCACCCATTCACAGACACACTCAAACATTGACACACACACTCACAGACCAACTCAGATACTCACACACTCACTGACAAACCCACTTGGCAGTTCGGTCTGGACTGTTCCCATGAGGCACAGGGTCAAGACTGATTTGCACATGGCTATGTCTGAACTGGGGTGGCGTGGTGAAGCAAAATAACGATGGATTAAACCCAGATCTGTGACTGGGGGTGAATGTTTGCCAATGTGCAGCATTCCGTCCATCATCTTGTGTGTTTTGCATTTCGCCCTATGTGGGAAGGGTATGCCCAGACGTGGGTCCCGTGCTCACTACGCCACTGGAGTCAAGCTATCCTGGCTGATGAAGGCTGATAGCCTGAAACCGGTCCTAGGATGCTTGATTCTGGTCCAGGGAAGACATGGCTTGGCAGTTCGGTCTGGACTGTTCCCATGAGGCACAGGGTCAAGACTGATTTGCACATGGCTATGTCTGAACTGGGGTGGCATGGTGAAGCAAAATAACAATGGATTAAACCCAGATCTGTGACTGGGGGTGAATGTTTGCCAATGTGCAGCATTCCGTCCATCATCTTGTGTGTTTTGCATTTCGCCCTATGTGGGAAGGGTATGCCCAGACGTGGGTCCCGTGCTCACTACGCCACTGGAGTCAAGCTATCCTGGCTGATGAAGGCTGATAGCCTGAAACCGGTCCGAGGATGCTTGATTCCGGTCCAGGGAAGACATGGCTTGGCAGTTCGGTCTGGACTGTTCCCATGAGGCACAGGGTCAAGACTGATTTGCACATGGCTATGTCTGAACTGGGGTGGCGTGGTGAAGCAAAATAACGATGGATTAAACCCAGATCTGTGACTGGGGGTGAATGTTTGCCAATGTGCAGCATTCCGTCCATCATCTTGTGTGTTTTGCATTTCGCCCTATGTGGGAAGGGTATGCCCAGACGTGGGTCCCGTGCTCACTACGCCACTGGAGTCAAGCTATCCTGGCTGATGAAGGCTGATAGCCTGAAACCGGTCCTAGGATGCTTGATTCCGGTCCAGGGAAGACATGGCTTGGCAGTTCGGTCTGGACTGTTCCCATGAGGCACAGGGTCAAGACTGATTTGCACATGGCTATGTCTGAACTGGGGTGGCGTGGTGAAGCAAAATAACGATGGATTAAACCCAGATCTGTGACGGGGGTGAATGTTTGCCAATGTGCAGCATTCCGTCCATCATCTTGTGTGTTTTACTGATGCACCCAGTCACAGACCCACTCAGACAATCATGTATCCAATCACAGACCCACTCAGAGACTCATGCACCCAGTCACATACCCACTCAGAAACCCATGCACCACTCATTGACCCACTAAAATACTAACACACCCACTCACAGACCCACTAACACCCCCCTCACAGACCCACTAAGACACTTATGCACCCAATAACAGACACACTTAGTCACTCATACACCCACTCACAGACCCACTCATACACTCACACACCCACTCTCAAACCCACTCAGACACTGATACATCCACTCACAGACCCACTCAGACACTCACGTACCCAGTCACAGACCCCCTCAGACATTGACGCACCCACTCACAAACCCACTTAGACATTGATGCACCGAATCACAGACCCATTCAGACACTCATGCACACAGTCACAGAGACACTCATGCACCCACTAACACACTCACTCAGGGACTCATGCACCCTGCCACAGACCCACTAATACACTCACGCAGCCACACGCAGACATACTCAGACACTGTTGCAGAGGCTCAAAGACCCACTCAGACACTCAAACACTCAGTCACATGCCTATTCGGACACTAATGCACCCACTCACAGACCCAATCATACACTCACACACCCACTCACAGACCCACTCAGGCACTCACACACCCACTGACAGATGCACTGAGACAGTCATGCACCCACTCACAGATCCACTTAAACACTAATGCACCCACTCACATACCCACTCAGATACTTATGCACCCACTCAGGCACTTACACACCCACTAAGACACCTACTCAGTCACTCACACACCCACTCACTGATCTACTCAGACACTCACACACCCACTCATCAACCCACTTAGACACTCATACACCCACTTACAGACCCACTCAGGCACTCACACACCCACTGACAGATACATTCAGACTGTCATGCACCCACTCACTGATCTACTTAAACACTAATGCACTCACTAACAGATCCACTCAGACACTTATACACCTACTTACACACTTATGCACCCACTGAGAGACCTACTCAGGCTCTCACACACCCTCTCACAGATTAATTCAGAGACTCACACACACACTCACAGACCCACTCAGACACTCATGTACAACTGTAATCACCCAGCCCCACCTTCTCTGGTGCCATGCTGGATCTCCTCAGAGGGATTGTGATCAGGGGCTGTTGTAGTCCTTACAGCAGTTGACATAGGCCCAAACAAAGCGTCCTGCCTAAAAGAGATAAGCTCACCCCAAATATTTTTCTGGAAATAGTGCTTTTCCTCCACTGGTGAGATAGAAGTCTGTAATCATCTCTGGAGCCCAGACTCCAAACTCCCTAGTCCATGATGGCGGCAAAGGGGGACAAGGGTAATGAGGCACCCAGTCACAGCACCATGCACAGATTTGGCAAGAGAGTAGAAATTGCGGGTCATGGTTAGAGGTATTTTAGTGCATTGTGCTTAGGAAGCTGTACTTGGCCTTCTGGGTCACAAGAGGTTCCTGGGTATTTTAGCTTCCCGTTAAGAGTTATTCAAATTTGCACCAGAAACCCCAGCAAACTCTCCAAAGGAGTCAGGCCTGTTCGCCATCCAGTTGGGGGCGAACAGGGACACGCACAAAGCAGACGCAGGCTCACTGTGGTCTCTTGCATTACCAATCTCCTGCCCAGGTGCTCCGCAATGTAGATGTCACTTGTGATTTTTCGGTCAGTCCTTCTTTCTCTGGGCAGGTCCACAACCAGGCAGCTAATGCTGGGTACGCCTCTGGGTAGATACTTCTGCAGGGAAACCTCTACCATTCCTCCCTGTCCCCTAAGCAAAGCAGGATTCCCATCCAGGGCAGATCCTCAGCTTCTTCAGCAGAAAGTTGTTTCCCTGGTCATATCACCTCCCCAGACTACGAAGGCACCAGCTCTGGATCTCCAACACCTCGGAAGGTGTCACCTAGCATTGATCTGTGAGAAGTCTTGGAACACTGACTTGGGGTTTCAGTCCCCTTTTTAAATCATGATGACAGAGTTTATGTTTTCCCAACGCACAGTTCTGGGATTGCGTTGTGGTGTTTCTGCCACTTTGTGTAAACAGCCCATATCTAGTATTTGTCTTCAAGCATCAGTAGGAAGGAGGGGTGAAACTTGGAGTCTCTTATTCAGAGAAACACAAAACACATTCACAAATAGGAGAGAAACCTACACACTTGACATTCATCAGCCTTTTGGGAGAAACACCTCTAGGAAAAATAGGAAAGGACTAACTCTGCACTTCTAAAGAGGCCACAGCTCCTGTTCTAAAGGAAGCAAAAGAGCAGGACATAGGAAAACATTATGCCTACCGTGCTAAAGAGATCCTTGTCTCCAATCATCCCAAACTCTATCGGTTGTGAATGCCGACAAGCTTCAGGAATGTCAGCAATAAACTTAGCTCACCTGGCCAGCTACCTCTAGCCTACATTTTGTTTACCATATTTACTGTTGAAATTAAAAATGAATTCCACAGTGCTCGCAGTCATCCACGACACACATACACTCCTGGTCCATCCCGGTGTGTACACATAGTGCCACACAGGCATGCAGTGCCCACACATAATGGACGCAGTGAAGGACCTTGTTCTAGAAGACAGACAGACACTTTCCATAGGTAAAGCCAATAGGTCATTCACTCACCCAAGGCAACAAATAGAGTTCTGTCCTGCCACTATAAATCAAAACACTGCCACCACTTTCAAAATAGAGCAATCTGGTAAGCTGGGCGTAGGCATGGTAAATTATGGAGGGCACACATGGTGCATCCCTTCCTCACGGAACCACAGAGCCTCTCGCTGAGCTAATCCATACCTACTGCAGAACTTGTCATACATACATGATGCCCAGGAATGCTAAGGTCAACAAACAGGCTAAAAGCCTGGAAATTTCTTCATAGGAAATTCAAGACAGGACGGAATGCTTACAAAATCATGTGGGTGACCTTCCTGCCCCAACAGTGGGGCAACCAATGATATGGGCTCTGTCACTCAGTGTTTGGAGGTGAATTCAGAGTCAGACAGGCCTTTTCTTCTACTGTGCATTTACCGGGTGGGCTAGAGCAAGTGGAGCCTGGTTTTGAAAGCCCAGAGCCACTCCTAGTGCCTCTGTCGCTTTCCCCAGATCCCCAAGGTTAATTGCAGAAGTTATAAGAGGCTTCAAGAGAGAGAAAAAGAATAGGGAGGGATGGTGAAGGTAGAGAGAAAACAATCAGAGAGGGAGAAGAGAGAGAGAGTAGAGAATGGATGGATGGAAAGAGAGAGATAGCGTGGGTAGAGGAAAGGAGCGGGACTGGTTTGAGCAAAAACAATAATAACAACAATCTTTATTTGCCTTAAAGAAAAAAGCCATAAAAGCACAATTTATAAATATACAATAAAATTGGCACTAAAACAACCATTCCATGGCAATTAAAACCCGAAAATAGTATCATTTCAGCACCTATTGCACATAAGTGTGTGAGCAAGACAAAACCATAAATACCCTGTTTACAGGTGTCCTGATGCGTACATAAAAAATACAGTTCATTATTAGTAAAAAACATAAAAGACTTTATCACTCTAGTGCCTTTTGAATGTGTTCAGACTGTTGAGCATCATGGATCCCCTAAAATCATAAATTTGTGAATTCATGAAACATGCCATAAATAAGATTAGGACCGTAAAAACAGCATCACTTCATCTCCTATTGCACATGGTCAAGCCATTGCTCTCCCATAGAATTCATACATCGTGCCGTAAATAGGATATTACAGAGGCACATATGAGAAGGGATTGTAGTTGTTGCAGGAAATTTAGGGCCAACCTGCTAGATCTCACGTTACGCTGTTAAAATATGGGTTTCAGAAATAATAACCTAGGAGCCTTATAAAACCCACAGAACAGTGTGAAGTGTCGCATACATTTTGTGGAACAGTGTTTGACTAGTCATTCATATGTGGAAAGGTAGCAGTGCAATGCACCATACTGAGCCTAAAACATATTAGAAAATATTGTCTGTGAGTGTCCAGAATTGTTGATAAATAAGGCTGAAGCCCCTCTCTGGTGTCAACTCAACACAAATATTTGAACTCTGCCTTACTAACATCCAACATTGATTCAGGATCATCAAAGAAGCTTGGCCTGATTAAACTGCGACATAAGCTCCTTATATTCTTTAACCAAGGTATTTCTAATGCTAGCTCAATTAATAAACATCCCACCATTATGCTCCTGTTTAGGGTCGCCTCTCGTTTAGTCCATATTCTGTGTCATAGGAGTAAAGATTTTACTCTAATGAGGTCTTCTATGTATGACAGCCTTAATTCAGAGTGGCATAGGGCAGACATGCCACTTGGGGGCAGTGATAATAATCATCAAAGCCATGCTCTTTCCACAATTAATTTCCTCACATTTGTCATGTCCCCAAAGACCAGAACCATATGTTGCCGCTGATTTACACTTTACACAGTATATTGTGCACAATTCTTTTAATGGTTTTAAATCCAGTTTAGATGACGAGGAGAAAAATAACACTCAGATAGGAACATATGTGCTTGTGTTAGGGAAACACCATGGATACTAAAGCCTTTCTTTATTGAGGTGGATGCTTCCAACATCATTACAATTTACGTCTTGATGTTAACTGTTAGTTCTAGATCTCTTATGTAAGCTGAAAAGTTATCTATCAGAAGATGGAGCACAATAGGTGTGCATGCCACCAGAACTGCATCATCTGCATAGAGGAGCGCGGGTACTGGATTTTTGACCAACCTCCACTACAAATGTCCTTGCCACTTTCCATTAGCACTTTCTTCACATTTTTAATATATAAGTTGAAGAGGAGATGTGCAAGAACACACCCCTGCCTCACTCCCCTGGATATGGATAACTCCTCACTGCATTACCCTCTACTCCAATTCTAAATCTGGCAGTGGTCCCTGTGTAGATGTCTCTGATGATACACAATTAAATGAACTTGACAAGTCCATAAAACCTAAATAAATGGAGCCCCTTTTGGTAACTGTAAATTTTGAGATTAATAGAGACAGATTATTACAATGATCTATGGTGCCTATGTCTCTTCGGAAACCATACCAAATATCTGTCAAGATACCGTGTTGATCCACCCACGTCTCCAGTCTTGCCAAGATAACTCTCCCTAACACCTTAACCAATGCATCCGATAGGGAGATCAGGCGATAGCATTTTGGCTCATTTTAGTCTCCCTTTTCAAAAATGGCTACGATCAGTGACTGGGACCATGTATACAGTTTCCCAGTTCTACAGGTTGCTTTCAGAACATTGGTTAGTATTGGACCCCAAAAGTCTATATTAGCCATGAACAGCTTTGAGGAAACCCCATCTGGACCCAGGGCTTTAGAGTTGGCACATTTATTTATGACATTAACTGTTTCCTCTAGGGTGGGCTCAAATTTCCCACCATTCTGAACATAGCAATTCATAGTAGTGTGGCCATTATCCCCTGAATCAGACCTCCCATCCTCTCCCACATACATAGTGGTGAAACAACTTTCCCAGGCATGCGCCGGTACTGCCATCTCTATGGATGGAGCACCACTGTTTCTTAAGCGAGGTCGGTTAATGAACTCCCAAAAGTCCAGAGTGTCTTTTATTTTACTTGCAGCTTGTTGGGCAGCCCATGCCTCTTCCTTTATAATCCTTTTTAGGTCTCGCCTACGCAGCGCGCATGCGCTGCATAGGCAAAAAGACCTTTTGGAATCGCTTCGGCTTTTCAGCCAAAAACGTGCACGCGTTCCATTGCCTTCAATGGCAACGCGTGCACGTTTGGCGATTCACTTGCGGGAGAGAGCGGCGCCATATGGTAGCAATTATCGCTCCTGGCGCCACTCGCTCCCGCAAGGGGAATCGCGCAGGCCCCCTCCTCTCCCCCCTCCCCCTGCTGCCGTGCGAGGCGCACGTGCTTGTTTACATTGCATCTTTCCGACTTCTTTCAGGTGAACCAGCAGCACTGGTTAAAAGCATTCCATTTAACTTTCCAAGGGGGCCTCCGGTTCCCACCTTTTCGGTTCACGATACAGTGATTCGTCTTCACTGAACAGTTACCAAGCAGCAAATACAAGGTAATGCTTCCTGTTCCTCCCTGCTTTACCTCTTGCTCCCTATGTCTCCTTTAAATACATCTCTTTGCCCTAAACATTACCAGTGCTTCTCTCCACAATCCCCCAATGTCTGAACCTTTGTCTTCCTTCTTTCAGAGAGCCACAGCCCTTCATGCTCTCTGTGTTCCTCCTGTCCTTGTCTGCCCCCTGTTACCTCTCTCCTTGCTCTGTGTCTGCTCACTGCCTGTTCCCATCTTACCCTTCTTTAATAGGTATGTGCATATAGGTCCGCTGGTAGTTTCTTCTTTGCACAATTGCTTCGGGATATGCAGTTCCTTGCTTTGCGTGCATTTGGTGTTTGTGATCGCACGTGTAATTTGAGTGGATCTGGGGTGCTTGTGTTTGTATGTGCACTTGTGTGATTTGAGACTGCGTATATCTGTGGTCCTTATGTTTGTATGTGCATGCGTGTGATTTGAGAATATGTATATCTACGGTGCTTGTGATTGTGTGTGCATGCGTGTGATTTAAGAGTGTATATATCTGCGGTGCTTGTGTTTGTATGTGCACAAGTGTGATAATGTCTGTATATCGCGGGTGTTTGTATGTACACAAGTGCGATTTGTGAGTGTGTATATCTGTAGTTCTTGTGTTTGTATGTGCACAAGTGTGATTTGTGAGTGTGTATATTTGTGGGGCTTGTCTTCTTCTCCCCATGTCTGGTCATCTCGGACAGGGCCCCTTCTCCATAAACCCTCTCTACCCCCCACATCCTGACCTCTCCCTTTCTGTGGCTGCTTCTGCTCAAGCACTTACAAGCCCACACCCCCACACCCCCACCTTAACTCAAAGACGTACAGGGCATTTGTTGTGCGCTCGTAGAAAATATCTCCTTTTAGCAGTAAGCCCCCCCCCCGCCCCCGTGGAAGTACCCGGCAGCCTTGAGGGGTCAGGCCTGGTGCTCAGAAGGAGACGGTTTCCTCTGTTCTGTGACCCCATATGCCTCGACTAATCCTCTGAGTGAATAAAAGTGGTCTGCAGCGCCTGCAACCAGCTCGGTAGGAGCAGAGGCGCTTGGCAGATACTTGCACTACCTCAGGAGGAGTTACAGAGCGTTTCACTCGAAGCACACAGACTTCAGGCATGGAGCCGAAAGCTGGGCTCGTCCTGCTTCTGGCAGTGCTGCTGAGCTTTGCTGGTGAGTCCGCCGTTCACTAGCCTTCTTGTGTGGTGCTACCTGCTGCCTGTATAGCACACGTCTGCCATGTGATGGCAGCCTATTGTAGCGCTTAGAATGCTCATAGTCCTATTCGAGGTGCTGAGGGCTTAGAGAAGGGATGAAACTACACTGCTTGTTATATTATTTGGTCTTTGCATAGCGGACTTCTGCCACTGGGGTGGCCTCACATTTTATCCTGACTTTATGTCATTGTCATGTTGTTTGTGTAGCACTTAGAATGCTAATGGCACCAAGGGAGTAGAGGCAGGGTGAACGTGCACTGCTTGCTATGTTACTCAGTTTTTATAAAACGCACTTCTGTGACTGGTATGGCCTCGTAGCGCTAGTAACTACTGCCTCTTGTTTTATACTGATATTGTTTTCACATATTGGTAGGATAGTGCTTAGATAACCCATGACCCTTTTAAAAGCACCAGGTAGGAGACAAGGGACATTAAGTGTTATGTTATTTATCTGTTCCATACATCAGCCATTGCTATACCTCCATAGTACTCTAAAAATCTGGCTTCTCTTAATTCTCCCCTATATCCATCTGCTACTTGCATTATAATTCACGTACTATTCCCCAACCTCTACCCTCCTGTTGTTTATATCTCCCCTTCGCCCAAAACAAAAACAAAAAAAACCCATAACAAACTACCATTAGAACAGGCAGGAAAAAGTTGCCAACATTTCCCAACAAATCACGCAACAGCTTTCATATTCTTTTTTTAATAAGGTCGTTCACTTATACGTAATATCATCTTAATTATAGATAAGGTAACAAAAATACTTATAACATTTTTTTATGATAACTTTGGAACATGCTGTACACAAGCCACACTACTGTACAACATAACTTAAGCACATTAGCAAAGTCAATACCCCTGGCTAAACATTTATAAGGTCCCAAAGGCGAGACCTGTTGGCTATGCCAATGCTTGTTCTATTTGTCAGTGCACCCTTATACAGTCTTTTGCATTCCACAATCTCGATGGGTGACCGAACTGTTCTGCCTAATGCAACCATTAGTGCCTTGTGTGCCCTGGTGCCTTCATGGTCAAACCAGCCTTTTTGTTTTTCTGCCCTAAAGCTGACGTTTTTAGAGAGCTGCCTTTTAAAGTAGGTTGATATTTCAATAAAAGTGTCTTTCATTTCTAGGTCGTCAGCATTCTCATCCAGGCAAATGTTAACCTATAATTTGTTGTCCTTTACCAAATTTGCCATAAAACCTACAGGGTTCACCTTATCACATTTGATATGAGGTACATTATTGCTTATAACCTCAATATCTCTCACTTTTCCATGAGATTTAAGGCGGACATCCCATAGTTGACTGTCAGTCTGGAGGCATTGGGGGTATTAACCACTGAAAGATTTGGTGTGGTTTTAAAAATTATAAATAAGCTGGCTCATATTTTCCTATCTTATAATGATATCTATGCTACTTCCTTCCCCTATTATATTAAATGTGGTAACTAAAGGGGCTGTAGGCTTACTTATTTCGTTTGCAAACCTCAATCAGCGTTTTACGAGGCCATTATTGAATATATTGCCAAAACCCTTGTGTGTGAAATGTGTTTGACCATAGCCCTCGTTATCAAAAAAGCCCCATACCTCCCTTGGAGGGTACTTGCATAAATGAGCTTAAAATCCCCGCCCCAAATCATTTACAAATCAAGATCTTTCTTATGGAGTCTGCTTAAGTCTCTATCTGGCCTTTCAATCACAGCACTTCTTCCCATGCTAAAAAGATTGTCATAAACATTCACACACATTACCTGTACTCCCCTTGAAACTTTAATTCCAATAATCTGGTAAAAAGAATCACTAGAATGTTTTTTTATATATACAGCCTTCTAATAAGGTGAAAATATAGACCTTCGCCTTCCCCAAATTGGATCTTACTGCAGGTAGCTAGTGTATAAGGTAACCCTTAATATGCCGGGGTTCCACCTGCTATGTCTTCTTTAGACACAAAATCGAAAATGTCCTTATAAAGTTTAGCCATTCCGGGTTGTCCAGCTTGTTACGCAGACCTGCTACATTCCAGAAGATCATGCTTGGCCAGGGGCAACTGGGCACTAATATTATATCCGGTTGTGACACACCACAATTACACATCCTTTCTTTATCATAATACGAGACAACTGCAGAGGTCACCAATTCAGATATTCTGATGGGGAGTTCAGAGGTCGCTTTAGCGCCGGTAGGACGCCTGCCCAGTCACTGAAGTCCAGGTCAGATAAAGCAAAATTGATTATGAATTATTATATTAAAAGAGTCAGGATGAGTAGGGGGGCCTGTTGGCCAGATGCCCTCGGAGATACGGCCAGATATCTTTAAAAATAACCCAGGGGTAACAGTCTCTCCTGTCCATGGCGAGGTAGACCATTCTGTGCGAGCCACAAAAGACGCCAAGCGATCAGAAGATTTCTAAAATGAACAAAATTGCAATTAATCTCCCTGGAAGTTTGTAGACTTCGAGCCAATCCAACCGACTCGACGTACAAGCAGGATTTCATCAAAATAATAATGTTGGCTGTCTAAGTTCACGTGAATCCAGTGAGTGACTTCATTTTTCAATTGCTCGGAATTCTCGGAGACCTGAGGACCTAACATGGGGCATTGGCCAGCACCCCAACATATGGAGTAACAGCCGGTGGTAAGTTGATTACTGAGAAGTTTCCACTATGATACTTACCACTGTCCTGCATTGAAACAGACGAACCTTGGGATATAGCATTGCAATTTCCCTTAGCATCTTCCTTAACATGGTCTTCTTCTGGTGCCTTACTATATAAACTCCACAAAGCCTTGGAATTATCTGTCTCAACTTGAGATGCCTGAGCACTAAGGGCGGAAATAACATTGACTTAAGTAGTGTCCCGTTGAGGGGTTATGGTGCGTGCCTCATAAGCTGTCAAACACTTGCATCCAAACGATCATAAAGTGGTTGAATGTTTGTATCCAGGAGCCAACTAAACCTGTTGCACACTAAATGCAAGACCATTAAGAGCATCCGATAGTTGGGCTCAGGAGCAGTCTGTATCGATCTAGACTTCGGTATAACTCCTTCAACTACATGCTTCGACTTAGGCAGGTACCTACAGCGCTTTACGGCTGGACCCAAGTCTGGTGATGAGAAATTAGAAGGCAGCAACCATGAGTCCTGAGCAGCAGGCATGGCAGACTCAAGAGGCAAGAGAAGTGCAGAAAGAAGCAACAGAGGTGCAGAAGGAGGCAAGAGAACTGCAGAAAGAGGCAAGAGAGTTGCAGAAACAGGCAAGAGAGGTGCAGAAAAAGGGAACAAGGGTGCAGAAAGAGGCAAGAGAGGTGCAGAAAGAGGAAAGACGGGTGTAGAAAGAGGGACGAGGGATGCAGAAAGAGGCAAGAGGGGTGCAGAAAGAAGGAAGAGGCTTGGGGTCAGAGACAGCAGGATCCATGCTGGGTTGCACTAAAGGGGACATATCAGCAAAAATACACAGAAGGGAAAGGCACCACTTAGCCAGTTCAATTTCTTTTGAAATGACTGCCACAGCCCTCTGAAGAAAGCCATCAATCATTGGCACATTTTTCATTGAGTTAGGCTCCACTGGCTGTGACGCCCTAATTTTACGCTTCTCCATAATTAGTATAGGTGACACTGCTAGTAAAACAATAGTACAATAGTAAGATGGCACCGTAGCCCCATGACAGAGTAGAGACAAAAGTAAAAAATATTAACTTACCTCCCCTTGCAGAGAGCAAGACCTCGGCCGTGCCACCACACACAGTGTACATTCAGACACTCAGGCATCAGAGAATCAATCAGTCAAGGATCTGCGTCCTATGGTCCTAATAGGGATCCTGCTGGTCCATAGGGAGTCCCATTAAATCCATCTGGGGCAATAGCCTCAAATAGTCATAAAGCCATCAGCAGACACCACAAAGGAAGGGAAAACGTTTCATCCCAGTTATCCCAGTTGTCAGGCTCTGCAGACTCCGCAGGTGAAATTGACAAAGTTGACGAAGTGGCTCGGCCAGACCGCCTCCTCACCCAAAGAGGCCCCAAGACCGCCCATTCTATGGCCCTAACTGCGACTGCAACTGCCACCGCGGCCACAGCCCACCCTGCTGCATCCTCTGACCTGACTCCCCAGGTCAGAAGCACCGTTGTGGTATGGCAGCACTGAAGGCACTGGAGGCAACTCCGAAGGCGGCATAACCGGGGGGCACAGGGGGATCAATCTCCGGGAGAACACCGCACATTGTACAGGGGAAAGGGTACTCACCTGAATTTTCCTGCACTCTCTGACCCCAATGCACAAAGTGGGGGGATGGGGAATCAGGGAAAATCAGGGTGCAGTCAGTGGTCTTCAGCTCACTCACCCTCCGGTCCGAAAGACGCTCTGATCCGCAGCAAGCCCTCAACAATACCGTAGTGGGCAAGCTTTCCCACGCCGAGCCAAGCAACACTTCCATGTGGGTGGGAGAAAGCACGGTGGGTCAAACAGCCATGGGGAGGAGTCTAATAGCACTTCTGCAGCATTCTTGGAGGAAAGCCTCGGAGGTTCCAGGAGGGTTGGGACTCGACTGGTTTGAGCATTTTTGCCAGGGCTGCTTTTGGTATCCCATCCAGCCCTGGGTGAGTTGACATTCTGGGAGAGAAAGTTGTGGCTAAGACTCCATTGATGCAGTTCATCTGGGGGAGTGGTACTCATACCTATGCAGAACATCTTGCTTTCAAGACACTGGTGTGGTGAAAGGTGCTATGGTTGGAGGGGATGTGAAGGAAGGAGAGACAGTGGCATGTTTTAATAAATCTTGCAAAAGCAGCCAAAAGATGTGTGGTATTAAAACAATAGTAGTTGGCAAGTTGAATCTGCTCGAGTTCACGTCAAATCATACAGTAAAATGTATCCAATTTTAAGCTAAGGATTATTCTTTGTAATCAAGTCTTAGTGAACCCAGAGAAACCTTCCTTAACAGAACCTTCTCTCAATGCCCCATTTGCAAGCTTCCAAGCAACATGTAATTAACAGGCCACAGAGCATGCAAGCAGGCATGTGAACAGCTCCTTTCTCCCTCAGAGAATGCTACTTGTAGATTCCGCCGTTCACCAGCAACTGGCTTTGCCTGATCATTTTGCCCACTGTCAGATTCAGTTATGTGAATTACAGGCCACACTCGTAGTTTCATGTCACCTTGTTCATACTTCAACTTTTCTTTCACACCACCACTCACCAAGAAGCCCTGCCTGACCAAGAGGGAAGGGATGAGCCAACCCTGCATGAGGTGCTGACCATTGGAAGAAGCTAGAAGCAGTTGACTCTGGTGCAGGGTTCTATCCACCAGAGGCTCACATACTGCTTGACAGGCATGATCGAAGTTGCAGACCACTTCCAGAGGTCCTCAGAAGAACTGCGGCACTTCCAAAGTGTGACAAGGAGGTTTCCTTTGTCATCCCCATCATCACTGTCGTGGCACATGAGGAAGTGTGCCTGATCGGTTGGCCTGACTAAAGCCTGGATCGACATTTGGCCTGTGGCACCTGCTGCATGCCTGCCACCACCGACAGCATGACTGCCGCACTACCGACTCTGTGCGTTTTGTCCCAGCCCACCCGAAAGTGAAAATTTCAGAACATGTGTGGCTTACCCAGGGCACCAAGGGTGCAGAGAGGATTACTCTGCTCTTAAGGTAGAGGAGGTTGCCTGAGGCAAAATGTGCCAAATTCGTACACGGCAACTGAGGCGCTGATATCCCAGTACTGGATTGGATTGCTGCCATGGTGCCCCAAAGAATCACTAAGAAATACTCCATTGTTGGCAGAGACCTGCATCTGTAGAAGAGGACTGCTGAAATGTCTCCACCGTGCAGGCTCTTGGGCAACTGCCAGTGCACTCACTAGAGGATTCGGGCCTACCGAACCCACAAATCCCATTTGTGCTTAGATACCACTGGAGCCCGGAAGAGGGCCACTGCCAACAGCTGCTACTCCAGCCCAGAGAAGACTCAATGCACAGCCTACAGTGTTCCACCCGAGCAGAACCACCATATATTGTGTCCTGGGCCCTGCATGAACCAGTGAACCTGCTGACCAAGGTAGACCATCACTGCTCTGCGACCCAGAAGAGAAACGGTTGAGAGACTTTGTGGGACACTTACCCCAAGAAATGAGTGTGTGCTAGAAGAAGGGGGAAGCATTGTACCTGCTCTAGAGTCTACACCTCCAGATTCCATCCATAGAGTAGAGGGATGAAGTGAGGGGAGAGTGCCTAGTGGGGACCCCACCTTGAAGCACAGCGGACGTGCATCAGTGATGTAAAGCATTGTTGTAGTGTGTAGTATTGTGTCTTTTGGTGAAATAAATTACTTGTCTTTTTTCAAAAGTGAAACAATGGTCTGGAGAGTGATATTGTTGGCCTGCTGGGTGTGGTGATGAGTGCTGAGCTTATGTACCCCCATACTAAACCCTCTGAGAAATCTATGTCTGCTCAAGATCAGCTACTACTCGAGAGAATCAATATCTGGAAGGGCTTTATTTGGCTCAATCTACAGAACCACAATAGGGACAGTACAGGGAAATGACTCCAGCCCCCTTGGCTGTGGCCCAGTAGCCCCTGCCTACCCCGTGGTCCCATGAACCAGGTCAAAAGTGTACATAATGTCCATATTCAATCACGGTGCACTCTTAATCACTGAAACATGACTCATCCCACCTCTTCATAAATCTAAGATGCCCTTGTCTCAAAACTACAACAAATCAATGGAAAACAAAACCTTGCTGCTGCAGACCCCAAGAATCATGTGGTTTTGATGCTATTTTCCTGTTTCTACCTTCCAAACTACCACATGCAATCTAAGGTAAAGACCTTTAAAAATAAAAACCACACTTTCCAAGTGGGGGTGACAAACCAACCTCATTTAACAACTCATGAATTGATCACATCATTATTTGATTAGAGAGCCCACTGGTTTACCTTATATTGCACACCTACTGCCCTTTACCTCAAATCTAAATAAGCTGAGTAGCAGCATTTCAATGTCAGGGATTTTCCTATCAAGACACTTGAGAAAGACATATGCACATTATCCAAAATTATGCTACCCAATGCCAGGGCATTAGCCCCCTCTGGACAATGCCACCTTACTTGCCTCCATCACGCAGTCATGTGATATGCTGGAAGCCAAGATTAGTGCAGTTGGGGCAGAGGTATACTTTCTGCGGCAGGACCTCAGGAAGGCAGTAGACTGCATAACTGAGATGGAAGCCACGGTGTCTACGGTGGAGGACACAGTCACGACTCTTCAACAGCGAGTCAGCAAACTAACAGTGATGACCCAGGAATTGGCCGCGCGGGTGGAGGATGCCGAGGGCCGCGCTTGGCGAAACAACCTTCGCTTTGTGGGATTCCTGGAAGGCTCTGAGGGAGCTTCCATGGAGACGTTCCTAACGCAGTGGTTATGCTCCCTTCTGCCAGAAGAGTTGCTCTCTCCCTCACAAAGAAGCTCCCTCCTGGAGCGAGACCCCGTCCTGTGATCGCCAAGCTTCTGAATTATCAGGACACCATCCTTAAATTCGCGTGGGGCAACAAAGCCAAGCTCACTTACGACTCTCAGGACATCATGATTTTTCCAGACAATACAAAAATAGTCCAGCAACGGCACCAGTTGTTTGAGGCAGCCAAACGCCGGCTCCAGGAACTCAGCCTCCAATATATGCTTCTTTACCCAGCCCGGATGCGGGTCATCTACAAGTCGCATTCCCTTTTTTTCCGATACACCTGAGGCAATATTCGCATGGACCTATGAAACTGTCCACCTTAGGCCTGGTGCGTGGGTTTGAATGGTCAGTGGGACTGTCGGATATGATCACACTATACGCAGATGGCATGCTCTTCTTTCTCACTGATCCTGGGTTCTCAGGCCTGCAGATCCTTCGAGTGTTTGGGGAGACCTCTGGCTTAAGGACAAACCCGTCGAAGTCAGTGTTATTCCCCGTCTGTGGTGATCAGGGCCGTGGAATCTGGGCCACTCATCTATCTCACTCCAGGGACGGGTTTCAATACCTTGGTATCTGCATATCCCCTAACCCACTGTCTCATGGACATACAATCTAAATCCTCTGTTACTACGTATCTGAGAGGAGACAAAGACGTGGTCTTCCTTACCTCTATTCATGCTTGGATGATCTGCCATTTTTAAAATGGTTTCCTTGCCACTGCTATTATATAGGCAGTGGAACATCCCGTATGATATTCCACAATCATGGTTTAGGCAGATCAACGCTGTCCTCAATCACTTTCTGTGGGGTGGCGGCTCGGTTAGAGTTGCCCACCGTACTTGCACACAATCCACCTACTGTGGAGGTATAGCCGCGGCAGATGTGCAAGCCTATTACACCTCCTCCCATCTACTCAACATCAACGAATGGTGGTACAGTGCACAAACAGATCCGGCGTATGCGGTGGAGAGACGAGGGATGGGCAATCAGTCATTGACAGACTTACTCTATAGTTACATAGGAACAGCCCACCTGCCCCCAGCAGCTAGAGTGGTCATCTGGTTGTGGCAACAGACAGTCCGGCGGTTAGGTTGGTGGGGACGGCTGACCCAATCAACCCCACTATGGCATGGATCCTTTGTCCGACAGATAGCGGCACTCCCAGGGTTTCGAGCTTGGGACCTTATCGGTATATCTACATTGGGCGACATTATGAAAGGGACTGTGCTCAAATCATTCCAACAAATGCAGGATGACTACCATCTTAACTGCAGTAAATTCTACAAATACTTACAACTCAGACATGCCCTGACACCGTACATTAAGGACATATCGGAGATACCAGAGTTTAATCCACTGGAGGTGCGGCTATTGATGGGAGCCATGGGCTCACACAAAATAAGGCAGGTTTACCAAACAATGATGACACATAGCCCCACGACCCTAGGCACATTGCGAGTCGCTTGGGAGGGTGATGTTGAGGGTCTAGATGACGACGACTGGACGGAGGCGCTGGCATGCCCCAGCGGTGCGGCCATCGCATCACGCCAACGTCGAATCCAATTTAAATATTTACATTGAGCATACTTTACCAGGTCTCGATTGTGGCGTACGGGTGTAAAATCCTCTCCTGCATGTCTCCGTTGTGGCTGGGAGGAAGGGACCGTTTTGCACACGGCGTGGATCTGTGCCATGCTTTTGCCCTTCTGGCGGGGGGTGACCTCTTGTCTGGCTCGGGTGTTGGCCTGGCAGATTCTCTCGATCCCAAGCTAATTCTCCTACATAGTATGGAGGCAATAGGTGGTAATAGATACAAACAACCTCTCTTGTTCTTGGGGCTGACTCTGGCCAAACGTGACGTGGCCCAACACTGGTAGGGGGTACAAATGTATGGGATTGGAATACGTTGTATTCCAGGCACAGGGCTGCCCTCAGAAAAACAATAAAATAAGGAAAACATGGGCAGAGTACAGAAGAATCGATTTAACACATATACAGCTTTCGGTTCCCCATATAGATCAGGAGATACAATTGTACAGTTACGGACGCAAAGATAGCGGGTAGCTCATTCTACCTAATGTAGTGGGCCATTATTTCCGGGGGCTCAGGTGGGGTATGTGGTCTGTGCCTGGGGTTTACTTAAAAGTTTACAAGATTGGTATTGCTCTGATTTAAGCTGTAATTGATATGGCCAATTTATCCGGGCCCTCTAGGCCACATTGTATTACCAATAAAATATGTTTTAAAAATAAAAATAAAATGGGACTTTTCTCTCATGCCGTACTTTTTGTATTTGCCCAGGCTCAACACCACTAGCGGTGTTCTGTTACCTCAAGCTTCAATCAGCTGCTAGAGCAGTTCTCCCTACATTACCCAATGAGCCACCCAAAATTCCGCTTCTTACGGCCTATGTAGGCCTGGCTGACCTAGACACTCCATCACTTACTTATACACTAATTACATGGTCAGTACATCTGACATACTACTGCGTAGGAAAAAAGGAGAAGACTCTTTAGGATTATGAAGACTTACTGATAAGGCGAGGGCATACCGCCATGCACAGGTAAAGAACACCCCTTTCCACTAAAGACACATACTGATACAATTTAAATACTTGCACCAGTACTACTGCACACCAGAAAGTGTTGCCAAATTTAATGGGGACCGGTGTGGCTAATGAAAAAGATGCGCAAATATGCCTGCTGACGTTTTACACATGGCATGGACATGTCCCGTCCTTACATTATACTAGTAAGAAGTTTATATTAACCAAGATTGAGATACTGGGGATCCCCCTTGACCCCTCTCCTAAAATGGCCTTCTTAGGGGACACATTGGATATACCTACTGTGACGACTTGCTTCCATCCTATTACTGCTGGCTAAACGATGGGTCACCATTGTCTGGATGCAGAGATGCACACCAGCGATCAAACATTTTTTCCTGATGTAGTTTATTGCCAAGAAATGTCCAAACAGTACGCAGACACTGGACACCCCACAGCCAGCCCCAGAGACATTTGGACCCCCTTCAGCACCCACCTTTGTTGCATTGAATCTTCCACTCCACCCCTAGCACAGTCAGAGACTTCTCTGATGTTACCCCCATGAACCAGTGTCTTTCTATGATGTCTGCGTTTTGCATTTGATTGCTTGAATATATGCTGGTCTTGATTGCAATACCTGTGGTCCCTGCTGTGCAACATATAGTGTGTTACCAACGTATATTGTTTGCTGATGTTTTAATGTGAAAATTCAATAAACAAAGTTTTTTTTCTCAGCTTGTACAGTTGGGTACCATCTAGTCTGAACATCATCTGATTTCCACAAAGCTGCTTCATCTTTTCCAATAATTTTCAACCTGTGTAGGGAACTACTCTGAATTCTCCGTGCTAGTTATAAAATTTTTTTTTTACAAAGCACCAATGACTCACATATGTACCTGAAAGTCTCCACAGCCAAGGACATCTCATGAAAAAATGCTTTCCGTCATGTTGGTTTGGCTGTCCTATTCCTACCTGATGGAGAATCTGACCAGACAGAGTTTATTCAAATTGGTAATTGCTTGAAATATATTCTGAACTAGAAATGACTCTCCAAAATGAAACTGGATTAATTCAGTTCACAACTGCCAGTAAAAGCAATATCACTGAGCTTCACCTTTGAAATCAACCTCAACTTATTCACAAGGCAAACATTAGCAGCTCCTAGGGGAAGGACACACCCTATAGTCAGGCAGGCATGGATTCCTCTTAAGTCTCTGATCTAGTGAGAGGGAAGTTAAGCTCAGCAAAGCAGTGAAAAGACTTCTATCTATATCTACTCAAACGTACAGGGACAATGCCTGCTTCCCAGCCTCCTCAGAATATTGGGAGCAATAAGTCCAAGTAAGACCAGGAACCTGGAGCATGAAGAGCCCAATTAGGCAATAAAGGGAAGGGAGCAGCGTACAGATGCAGCAAGCGAATAGCAATTATCATCAAAGCGGGAAACCGAGGAACAAAGTAAGAAAGGCGCAAGGAATGGTAGTTCTGTGTGAACTCAATGGCAGCAAGGAGTCGATGAATCACAAGAAGTTGCCAGGCAAGGTAGAAATTAGGTCAGTGTCTTCTATGCTACCTCTGCTTGTATAACCCTGGAAGTGCTGCCAAAACTAAAAGGAAACATCGCAACATCATGAGGCACGCGCCGCCTTTCTTGAGGGCGAGACGTGCCAGAGCCTGGCCTGCCATAGCTGGCACATTCTTTCCCAGGTCTCGCTGACCTCTATTACGATAAATACAGCAGCCGTGAAACTAGGTTCGCAGATCCATCATCCACTAGACAGTACCTGGTGTCTCTATAGGGACTAAAGGGACTGTTGAAATCTATGGGTGCTGGACCCTGTGTAGATCGCTGTTGTGGAACTACTAAACCAAAACTGTTGATGGCCGACCTGTGGTGGGAGGACCAAATATACATAATATTGAACAGGGATTTCAGGGTAGCACTCCCAGATTTGTTAGCTCAAGTGCTGCAATTCAATAATTAAAAAACATTTTTGCTCCTTGGATAATTATTTTTTTTTTTTATATATAACAATCCTGCATTTTTGATACAACAACGTAGTTGATGTTTTAGGTCATGGACATATATATATATATATATATATATATATATATATATTCACTGAAAAAACCATAGGTTTTAGGGACAGTTATAGTTAGTTGGACATTGCACTCGTACAAAACCCGTGAAATTCCCCTGTTATAGTTAGTTCAGCTAACTATAACTCGCGCCCCGCAATGCACTGCTGATGACGTCACATATTACATCACTCATCACATGGTCAGTGACATCACTGATGACATCACTGATGACATCTCAAATGACATCACTGATGACATCACTGATGACATCATCCAGTGACTGTGTGTTTCCGTAAAGTTTAAATATGTTTAATATATATAGGGAAAGGCGTATTGAAGAATGAGTGGGTGTATAAGTGTCTGAATGGATGATTTAGTACGTGAGTGACTGACTCTACAAGTGAGTGATTAAACGTATCTTACTGAATGCATGGGTTAGTGACTAAACTGTGTGAATGTCTGTATCCGTCTGTTTGTTGGTGTGTAAGTGGATGCATGGATTTGCGAATAGCTACATGAGTGTCTATATGGGTTATTGATTGGTTCTCTGAGTATCTGTATGGCTGCCTGAGTGTTTGTGTGGGTGGGGTGTGTGTGACTCTATACATAGATGTGTGAGTGGGTGATTCACTGGGTGCATGATTTCAAGAGTGCATCTGTGATGGACTGCTTGGGTGGGTGAGTGTGTGTATGGGTGTGTTAGTGAGTGAATGTATATCTCAGTGGTACATGTGCGAGTAACTACATATGTAAAAGGCAGTATATATGTGTGTTAGAGTATTTAAATGGCTATAAGTGAGAGTGTGTTATTGTGAGAGTGGCTGTATGGATGCGTGTGTGCTTGTATCAGTTATTGTATAAGAGCGTAAGAATGTGCTAGTATTTGTATGAGTAAGTGAGCTGGTGTGTGTATAACTGTATAGGTGAGTAAATGGGTGTGTGATTAATTTTTTGCATGACTGACTAGGTGTGTGAGTACCTCTATGGATGAGTGGCGGTGTGTGAGTGTTTATATAGGTGTATGAGTGCATATGATAGTCCTGTACTGAGTGACTGTAAGTATGAGTGACTGTACAGGTGAGTGAGTGGATGTGTGTGTAGACCTAAGAATCAGTGAGTGGGTATGTAGTTTTTGGTGTTGGAGTGTCTATGGTTTTGAGAATGGCAGTCTGTATTTTAGAGTGGGTGTATCAAAAGTTATATTAGGGTGTGAGAAGATGCATGAAATTATCACATGGATGATGTCATCAGTGATGTCATCAGTGATGTCACTGACCATGTGATGAGTGATGTAATATGTGACGTCATCAGCAGTGCATTGCGGGCGCGAGTTATAGTTAGCTGAACTAACTATAACAGGGGAATTTCACGGGTTTTGTACGAGTGCAATGTCCAACTAACTATAACTGTCCCTAAAACCTATGGTTTTTTCAGTGAATTTCAAAGGTTTTTTAAATGCTAATTTCTAACTATAACGTGTCTGAAACCTATGGTTTTTTCAGTGAATTTCAAATGTTTTTTAAATGCTAATTTCTAGCTATAACGTGCCTGAAACCTATGGTTTTTTCAGTGAATTTCAAAGGTTTTTTAAATGCTAATTTCTAACTATAACGTGCCTGAAACCTATGGTTTTTTCAGTGAATTTCAAAGGTTTTTTAAATGCTAATTTCTAACTATAACGTGCCTGAAACCTATGATTTTTTAAGTGAATTTCAAAGGTTTTTTAAATGCTAGTTTCTAACTATGCCAACAGAGGTAGGACATGTGAAGAAAGAAGAAAAACGCACAGAAAGAAGCAAAAGATGTGCAGAAAGAACCAACAGAGGAGCAGAAAGAGGCCTTGTTGCAAAATCATCCTGTGCCCACAACTTTTTCAGACGGGTACTGGTGGTAACTGACTCTGACTAACCAGAGCCAGTGCGCGTTTGCACAGTGGTGAAGGGAGGGGGCCTGAGGTGACATGTGTGCAAACGCGCCGCGTGGCGCGTTTTAAGTTGCGGGATTAAGTCCCCTTGAATCCTGAGGGTCCCTGGGGCCCAACTAGCCCCCCAGGGACCTACAGTTATGACCACAGAGCTGAGTTGCAGAGAGGCGTTCCGAGGCCACGCACCTTTTTTCACCTCTCTGCAACGCAACTCTGTTGTGCTTACTGAAGGTACCTGGTGGGCTAGTTGGCCCCCAGGATTCAAAGGGAATTAACTCCCCAACTTAAAACGCACCACAGGGCGTGTTTGCACACATGTCACCTGAGGCCCGCCCCCTCCCTTCACCACTGTGCAAACGCGCCCCGTGGCGCGTTTTAAGTTGGGGGAGTAGGTCACCTTGAATCCTGAGAGTCCCTGGGGCCCAACTAGCCCACCAGGTACTTCAAGTAAGCACCACAGGCCTGCGTTGCAACGCCTGTAACAAATTGTGCAGTTGTGTTTAGGTAGTGAAGAGGGTCATGCTGGGGGTAGTGTTTTAGGGTTTAGGGTAGTGCAGTGGTGTTTGTGTAGTGTAGGTGGTCATTCTGGGGGTAGATTTAGGGTTTAGGGTAGTGCAGTGGTGTTTGGGTAGTGTAGGGAGCCGTGCTGGGGAGAGTGTTTTAGGGTTTAGGGTAGTACAGTGGTGTTTGGGTAGTGTAGGGGGTCGTGCTGGGGTTAGTGTTTTAGGGTTTTAGGGTTTAGGGTAGTGCAGTGGTGTTTGGGTAGTGTAGGGGGTACTGCTGGGGGTAGTGTTTTAGGGTTTAGGGTAGTGCAATGGTGTTTGGGTAGTGTAGGGGGTACTGCTGGGGGTAGTGTTTTAGGGTTTAGGGTAGTGCAGTGGTGTTTGTGTAGAGTAGGGGGTACTGCTGGGGGTAGTGTTTTAGGGTTTAGGGTAGTGCAGTGGTGTTTGGGTAGTGTAGGGGTTCGTGCTGGGGGTAGTTTTTTAGGGTTTAGGGTAGTGCAGTGGTGTTTGTGTAGTGTAGGAGGTCGTGTTTTAGGGTTTAGGGTAGTGCAGTGGTCTTTGGGTAGTGTAGGGAGTCGTGCGGGGGTATTGTTTTAGAGTTTAGGGTAGTGCAGTGGTCTTTGGGTAGTGTAGGGGGTTGTGTGGGGGGTAGTGTTTTAGGGATTAGGGTAGTGCATTGGTATTTGGGTAGTGTAGGGGGTCATGCGGGGGGTAGTGTTTTAGGGTTTAGGGCAGTGCAGTGGTGTTTAGGTAGTGTAGGGGGTCGTGCTTGGGGAGTGTTTTAGGGTTTAGGGCAGTGCAGTGGTGTTCGGGTAGTGTAGGGGGTCGTGCTGCGGGGAGTGTTTTAGGGTTTAGGGCAGTGCAGTCGTGTTCAGGTAGTGTAGGGGT